>CM021105.1:477932313-477954553 GCA_007115665.2 Sequoiadendron giganteum | reverse complement strand
AGAGAGAGAGAGAGAGGTAGGTAAGGAGAGGGAGGGGGGGATAAAGGGAAGTAGAGAATGGAGGAGAGATGGAAGAAGAGGTAGGGAGGGAGAGATAGGTGAGATAGAGAGAGAGGAGGGAGGGAGGGATATTTAAGGAGAGAGAGAGGTGAGATAGAGAGAAAGAAAGTAAAGAGGGAAGGGGGGGAGAGAGAGGTGATAGAGAGAAGTAGAGGCGTAATGAGGAAGGTAAAGAGATTGAGAGAGGGAAAGAGAGAGTGAGAGAAAAAGAGGTACATAGGGGTAGGTTAGACAGAGAGATGTAGAGTGAATTTTTGTGGAAGTGGAAGGGAGAGAGGAGGGAGGGATAGGTAAAGATGGATAGCTGAGATAGATAGAAGGAGAGAGATATAGGTAGAGAGAGGGAAAATAGAGATAGAAAGAGGGAGAGGGAGAGGGAGAGAAGAGAGATAGAAATAGGGGGAGGGAGGGAGAGATGGAGAGAGTAGAGAGGGAGGAGAGAGATAGAGAGGTGATAGAGAGAGAATTAGAGAGAGAAAGAAAGTGGAGATATTGAGAGAGAGGAGGCAAGGAGGGAGAGAGAAATAGGTATAGAGGGAAAACTAGGCAGAGAGAAGTAGATATGAAAGGAGATATGTAGGGAGAGGTAGGGATGGAGAGAGAGGTCTAGGTAGATAGAGGGAGGAGGAGATAAAGATAAGTATAGAGGGAAGGAGAGAGGGAGGAAGAGGTAGGTATGGAGAGAGAGAGGTGAGAGAGATAAGAGAGAGGAGGGAGGGATAGGTAGGGAGAGAGGGGTGAGATAGAGAGAAAGAGAGTAGAGAGGGAAGGGGAAAGAGAGAAGTGAGATAGGTGATAGAGATGTGTGATGGAGCTGAAAATTACAGCTATAAGGAGGAAGGTGGAGATATTGAGAGGGAAGGAGGGGGGAGAGAAAGATGTATAGAGAGATAGGTTAGATAGTGAGAAGTAGAGATAAAAGGTGGGTGAAAGGAAGAGAGAGGAAGATAGAGAGGGGGAGAAAGAGAGGTGAGATAGAGAGAAGTAGAAAGGGAAGGAGAGAGAGGGGAGATAGAGAAAATTAGAGATGGAGGGAGGGAAGGAGAGAGAGATGGACATGTAGAGACATAGTTCTTGAGCTGAAGGAAGATATTGCTAGATAAGGGATGGAGACAGTGAGGGAGAGAGAGGTCTAGATAATAAGATATGAAAATGACTAAGATAGAGAGAGAAAGATGAAATTTGACCTCCTGAGTACTAAAATTTGACCATTGATTATTGAAATTTGACATGCTGATTACTAAAATTTGACTAAGTCTGAAATTTTTAAGATCTTCCAAAAACTAGAATTTTCATTATAACTCCTAGAGATCCGAAACCACTTTCAAACATCCTGTCTATATATACATGAAATATAAATTAAGTTATAAGAAAGTAAATGTCCATATGTAAATGTAAACTTATACTTAAATTTTTATTTCATGTATATAGATTCCCTAACAGAGAAAGAAAAAATCAAAGAGTTTACAAAAATGCATTCCAAAAGCCATGAATGACATTTGGCGCTTTCCAAATTTGGCACACGCCTAATGAAGCAACCCATTTGGCGCATGCCAAATTTGGCGTGCACCAAATAAGTTGCATTGGGAAATACCAACCCTATGGGTTAGATTTTGCATTGGGCATCTGACCTAAAGGTTTGGACAACCATTTCATGAAAATGAGGTGATTTTTTGAAAGGGTGCAAAATTTCTTCATATTTTCATCTGTGCTCCCTATGTCATTTGCACATCTTTCAATGCAATTTTATAAAAAAAAATTGATAGCGTTAAACTCTCTCTTAGTTATCTAAATATATATAAAAAAATCATTTTGATTTAGTTAAGGTTTTGATCCATGGCTTCTATTGTAAATTCCTTCATTTTTGGTCAAAAGCCAACATGTGCTAGGTTTACGATAGATTCTTACTCGTTCATGAGAACGTGAAACAAATTACATTTTTTGGAACTAGACTTCATTCTACACATGATGAAAAAAAATCAATTTTCGACTAGTTTGCAAAACATTTGGGGGGAGCACGCTCAAATTTCATCTTTTTAGGATGTGTCCACTTTGAAAATTCATAAAATATTATATATTCATTAAAAAAATTATCTGAAATAATGAGGATAAACTACATGGTGTTAGCTAATTTATCACCATTGGGATTTTTGAAATTCTAAAAAAAAGTTAATCAAAAAGGGGGGATCCCTTACGTGTTATGCTATTTTTTTTATAAAAAGAAGACCTATTTTGGGGCCTCCCCTTTTTGAGACCCTTAATCTTCATTAATTTCAAAAAAAAATAGTAGCTTAGAAACTAGACTTAGATCAATTCAACTTTTGTTCTTGTCGCATCTTGAAATTTTGAGCGTAACTATCTTCATTTTCTCATGCAAATCAAATTTTTCTGATTTCAAAAAAAAAAGTGGCATCTTAAGAGCCAAAATTGGGTCATAGATTGGTGCACTTACCCAACAAGACACTTCTCTCCACTACACTGGTCCTCTTTATATAATTCTCATTACTACACACATTGCACTACTCATTCTTCATTTCTCTTACTTTTCAACTCTCTTCCCCTTAGGGGCAAAAAATATGCTCCAATTGACTGCACCAAAAAAATCATTACTACCTACTCCCCCTGAGAGGTAGCCTTCGACATCAATCCAAGACCAAGAATGTATCTTGAAGTGATTTCCTAGACAAATGCGCCAACTTATGTATCTAGTTGAAAGGAGGGACAATAACCCATAACTTCTACTAGAGATACTAAAAAGTATCTTTAGGAGGATCCTTTGTAAAGACATCTACAACTTGATCCTTTATAGGCAGATACTTCAACTTCACCTCATTCTTGACAAATTTCTCTCTTAGAAAATGATACCAAATAGAGATATATTTTGTTCTTGAATGCATTATCGGGTTCTTTGAAATTTTGATAGCACTTTTTTTATCACACAAGATAGAAATAGGTTCATCATATGATACTTTGATATGATCCTTCAATTTTTTCTTCATCCACAACACCTATGTACAACATGATTTTTTTGTAATATACTCTACTTCTACAATAGATCTAATGACACTAAATCTTTCTTGTTACTCAACTAATAAACCAATTTTCTTCTAAGAAAGGAATAACCTCCACTTGTACTTCTTCTATCATATGTACAACCTAGCCAATCTACATTTGTATATGCACTCAAGGAGAAATTAGTATCCCTAGGATACCATAAACCAAATTCTAGGATCTTCCTAAAATATTTCCACAAGACATACTATATACATGATATCTGATTTAGTAACAATTAGGTATACTAGTCAACCAATCATTGATCTATACTTTCTCTGATCAACATTAGGAGATTCATCATTTTTTCTCAACTTACAACCAATAACTATAGGAGTTCACACTGGTTTAGAATCCCCCATTCCAAACTTCTTCAATATTTCCTTGACATATTTTGACTAAGAAATAAAAATAGATTTTTTATGATTGATTGATTTGTATCCAAGGAAGAAATTTATCTCCCCATACATTGACATCACAATTTTTTTTGACATTTCATCTAAAAACCTCTTGTCTATACCTTCATCTACTCCAAAAATAATTTCATCAACATACACTACCACAATCAGGATTTGTTCTTCCTCAACCTTAGAGTAAAGGTTTCTATCTACGATACCTTTTTGAATCCTTGTTGCAACAATTACTTATCCAACGTTGCATACAAGCTCTAGGAGCCTGTTTAATTCCATACAATACCTTCTTCAACCTACAAACCATATAAGCATCATTTGATAACTGAAAACCTTTTGGTTGTTCAATTTACACTTCTTCTTCTAACTCACCATTCAAGAATGCAAACTTTACATCCATATGATAAACCTTAAAGTCTTTATGTGTTGAAAAATCCAAAAACATTATAATGGCTTCCATCCTTGCCATTGGAGAAACATTCTCTTCAAAATATATTACTTCCACTTGTGAGTATCCCTTACTCAAGTCTAGCCTTATTTCTAACAACTTTTCCATCCTCATTCAACTTGTTCCTAAAAAATCATTTAGTTCCTATCACATTCTTGGGACCAAATCCAAAGTTTGATTCTTCTCAATCTATTCCAACTCTTCTCCCATAGTTTTGATCCAATTCTCATATTTTCATGCCTCGGTCACTATCTTAGGTTCTACCTCTGAAAGTAAATAAAAATTTACCTATTCCTTTGTCATAGCATATTTTTTCTTGTCAACACACCTTTGCTCTTATCTCCAATGATCTAATCTTCAGAATGATTCTTCTGAACATACTTAAGAGTCTTAGGGATATTTTTTGGAGCTTCTTCCTCTTCAACTGTCATCTATTTTTCTTTCTCTTCTTTTTATTCTTTACTACAAGGGGATTCATGGGTAAAATTACAAAGTTGTGTCAAAATTTTATAAAGGAAATGACCAACACTGATCCAAATTTTAAACTTGATTCACTAAAAAGTGATATATATGTTTTGAATTTTGAAATGATGTAAACTAATAAAATATTTACTTTTTAGTATATTTTATGATTGTATTTTGTTAAAAAAATTGAAAAATTATTGAATATAATTTTTTTATAAATTTAATAGTATAATTTAGTTGATGATAAAATGTTGAAAAATGAAGTTATATGAGACATCAACCTTTATATAGTAAATTTGATTTGTTTTCCTTCAAAAAAAAAAAATGTTTAACTTGAAACTTTAGGGCATGGATATTTTTTTCCATTTTTGATAAATATATATTTTTAAAGAAATATTAAAATGTGTGCATATTAAAACCTAGTTGTTTCCAGTTGACGTCAACTTTCATATAAATTATTTATCTAAAATAGAAAAAAATTATACCATCTTAATATAGATTCTTATATCTAGGGCATCATATTTTTTTCATTTTTTTTTAATAAGTTCTACTATTTTTCCTTGACATGGTAATCAACCTAATGTTTTGTGTTGATAACCTAGATTTACTAAAAACAAAAAGAAAAATATAAATAATAATTAAACTATTAAAGTATATATATTTTTGAAAACAAAACTTATGGATCTACCAAAGGGTATTTTTATAATTTTAAAAAATTGTCTTTTACACGAGTAGAAGTTGTTGAAACATCATGTTTTTCAAATAATTTTATTTTTTTGGTAAATTGGACTCAAAGTGGTGCTAAATATGCACTTATCCAGCAATTTTAGTTTGAAAAGTTAAAGACATATATAGCTTAGCTAGAATGAATCTTACAATATCATATGTTTGACCAGAATTAATTTTTAGTTAAAATTACTTAAATTCACCTATGTTGATAAGTTGGCCAAAAGTGTGACTCAACTTTGTGTTGATACCCTCTAAATTGGATTCATATCCTTCTATCAATATATAGAGATCTGATGTGGTTCTTCATCCACTTTGACACTTGCACTTTCAACAATCCTTTTCAACCTTTCATTATAGTATCAATATGTTTTGTTTCTTGTAGAGTATCCAAGGAATATTCCTTCATCAAATATTTCATCAAACTTTCCTAAGTCCTCTTCATCTCTTATGATATAGCATTTTCTTCTAAAAACTTTAAAATATTTCAGAGTAGGAGGTTTTCCATACCATAACTCATAGGGATTATTTGAACTATTCACTCTTTCTTAACCTTTGTTAAGAATGTAGATAGTAGTATGAATAACTTCTCTCTAATAGACATTCAATAGATTTTCTTCTTTCATCATAGTCCTTGTTGATTCTTGAATTTTTTATTCTTCCTCTTTATAACTCCATTCTACTGAGGATTCCTAGGAGCTAAAAAATGTCTCTTTATTTCATGATCTTCACAAAAAATATTAAACTCATTTGAGGTAAACTGACCACCTCTATCAGACCTTAAGCACTTGATTTTCACATCCATTTCATTCTCAACCGTAGACTTAAATTCTTTAAACTTGTCTAGAGCTTCTAATTTTTCTTTGAGAAATGTCACCCAAGTCATTCTAGAATAATCATTAATCAATAACATAAAATACCTATCACCTTGTGATATTCTTATTCTAGTAGGTCCACATAGGTTTGTATGTGCCAACTCTAAAGGACTTGTGATATAATATTCCTTATTCTTGAACCTCTTCTTTATTTTCTTTCCAAATTGGAATTCCTTGCATATTACATTGATAGGCTTTGTAATCTTTGGCAGATTCCTTTAGAGGAATAAGATAAGACTAAAGTTTGTGGCAATGTTAGACTATGTTTGGGGGCGGGTGAATGGAAATGGGTAGCAATTTCATGGACACCCTCAAAAAAAAGTTGAAAACAATAACACGAGCACGTTATAACGCGCTCACGTTATGTCTTATGTTAAACCTAGGTAAGGTCTCGACAGCTACAACTACAAAGCCATAATGCGAGCGCATTATAACGTGCTCGTGCTATTAACTGTTTACATTTTGACTAGTTTTTTTGCTGCACTTGTGGCCAAAAACTCCAAAATATCGCGCTCGCATTCTAGGAGAAGAATTTATTTGCCAAGAATCCAAATTTCTTCGCAACGATGGCACCACGGTGACAAGGAGCTGTAAGAGGTAAGGATTCTATGCTTTTTGTTTTGAATTTGTTAGTTTTAGGTTGAATTTGTTAGTTTTACGTTGAATTTGATATCTATTTGTTTGAATTTTTAGGAGATGTAAATCAACCTGCAAACCCTCAAAATCCTCAACAAGAGGAACAACCACAACATCAACCTCCTCCACCAATCACTCAACCCCCTCCTGGCACTCAACAAAATTTAATGAGTGAAATTGAGAACAACAAAAAATAGATTGAGGATTTGATCAATAGGTTGAGTGATCCAAATGGTTCAACCACAGAAAGAATGACCCTAGAAAATTCATTGAAAGATATGTTAACAAACGTAGATTCAATTAGCAAACAAATAACTGGATGAGAAGATAGGAGGCAGATGGCTAGGGAGTATTATGCAAATAAACTATCATACAAGGATGTGAAAGATTTAAAAATAACAAAAGGTGATTTGTGCTCATTATTCACCGACCCATGCACAAATCAAAATCTTACCCTCAATGTGAAGAGGTTTCCTATCCATTGGTGCCACCACCAAAAAATGAAGGAGTGGTTTTATGATAGGTGGTACATGGTCTTCGATTACCCACCATGTAATAATTGCGAGGTCCCGCAATATTCCTTAGGAAACTATACAGTGAGTTCATATTGAACAAAATCCCAAATTACTTTGATATGAGGGATTTCCAGGGGAGAGGTGGGGGGTCAGCTCAGGATAGACCTAGTGCACAGTTGGATCCTATGCGGCAAGGTAGACGAGCTCTCGCTAGGCCACCTCATGAGCACATTGTTATGCCTTCCATCATGAAGGAAAGTGTTGCCGTAGAGATATTGCAAGCAATTAGCACTTTGACCCAAAGTTTCATCCATCATACTATCCCTATTCTACAACGCCATCCAGGGGAGTCTTCTAGTGGTGGTCTTTGAACACATATGTGTCAATCTTGTGGGGCTCCTTGTTCACATGACCCCACCAACCCTCAAGAGATTTGTATGCAAGATTCATCTGTAGCTATGGAGATGGAGAGGGTAGCTGACATATTGCATGAGGCATATGGCATTGATAGTCAGGTAAAAGTTAGTGCATGTGTTCATTGAATTTAATTTATTAAATTTCAATTTTGAAATGAAAGATTAACTAAATTTTTTTTATGATTTTAATAAAATTGCAGGGTCACAGTGTTGAGACTAGATACACGTGCCCCCCACCAACCTATTTTTGTAGTACACCTATCGCTAGGGTATGTAGCTAGTAAACAATTATAAGTTTATTGTATATTAATGGCATTGTTTTATGAATGGTAATTTAATATGAAATTTTGAATGTTGAACAGACTAATATTGGAGGTTTTGATGGAACACTTCCCAGTGGCCGTGGATTTACTCAAACCTTCATGCAGGTAATAGAATAAAGATTTTAACTAATGAATCAACTACTTAATATATTTGTGCAGTTTATACATGCACATTGTTGATTACATTGAATAATTTGTTTTTTTTATTTTCAGTTGTTGTGAGATGATACACCTCCAAATGTGTCAAGGGCAATGGATATTGGTGTGACATCTGCTATACAATCCTCGATGGCTCTGACAGAAGAGGTATGAGGAAAATTAGTAAATTTTAATTTACATTTGTTGTTATAGATGTTATTTAGTGAGAAATCAAACCATTATTGATTCACGTAGTTTTTGTCTATTTGTATGGTTTATACAAGGCTTGAGCACGCCTGAGCATGGGCGTGAGGATGTTTCCCTCGTGGAGAGAGATCGTGATATGGATGTAAGTGATTATTTTGTCAAATATATCATTTTTTATAATGTAATTTCTATATATTCATGTCTTTACTTCTTATTGTAATAGTTAAAACTTCATCGTGAACTAAACCCTAGGAGGAGTAGCAAGAGCACTCCATGAGCATAGAAAAAATGAGTGACAGACCTATCACCATCTGAGTGAAAAGGAAAAGGAAATATTTTATTTCCTAGGCATGGAGAGCAATGACTTTTGATTCCAGAGTACTTTATTGTCTGCCTGCATGGCAGTTTTGTACATATTTTTTATTGGACATATTTGACATTGTATGCCTAGATGGCATTCTCGTAAGCCTATATGGCTATTTTGTACATATATTTCATACTTATATCAACATATATTTATGTATGCCTACATGGCTATTTGGTTAATACAAATATATTTTTCTGATGCCTATAAATATTTGCATTCTAAATTGATGGTTCAATAGATATGAGTTACATATATTCAAGTGTATACTTTACAACTTATGTGTATACTTTGTGACTTACATGTATTCGAGTGTATACTTTGTGGCTTACATGTTTTCATGCATATACTTTGTTTTAATTTGTATATACTATGTATTCGTGTGTATAATTTTTGAGGCTTACGTGTTTATGAGTACTTGTAGTTCCCTTATTGACATGTACATGTTTGACTTATTCACATGTATAATTATTAATTGGTTAGCCCTAGCATTGATCTATGTCATCCTCAATGCATGATCCTTGAGATGGAGTAAGTACACCCTCAAGGTCAAAAGGAGTTTCACATGCATTCTTCATAGGCTCATTTTGGTAGTGAAACCAAAAACCTCTTGCATCATTGAAAGAAATTTTTTTTTTCCTTTATATCAGGTTTGAAGCCATTATCATTCTCCATCAGTTCTTCATGAATCCACTCCCCATAAATCGTTGTCTCATGACCTTCATGAAACCAAGCACTTATCTCATTTGTGATAGAAGAAATGTATGAATATTTATCTTCCTCCTTATAAACCATTAATTATCATGAGAGATGGGTTCTTGTGAACCACTACCGATGAATCATGGGTCAATGAGTTTGACTTGTAAAACTACACGATTGAATCCTGATAGCAATATCATAATATTTATATATCTAAATGTGTTATTTCCTTCAGCAAAAATTTGTGCTTATACTTATGTGATTGACGTATGTTTGTGTATGGGATCATAGTAATTTCTATTTGATGATGCTATTGTGTCTTTAAGGTTTATTTATTAAAGGGTGCATGAAACAAGTTTTTAATCCTTACAAATCTTTGAATTTCTTAGGTTTTTCTATTTGTCGAGTCTGGGCTCTGAGCCCAAGTCCAAGTCAAAAAATGGCTTGTCAAGTCTGAGGTGAATCCTAGTCTTGTAACACTGGTGTGAACACATTGAGGAATAATGTATATGCTGATGAAGAGAGAACCCATCCTTGTTTCCAAACAAACCATGGTATAGATATGGTTGGTTGAGATAAAAAATCACTCTCCTGGATAGTTGGAACCATAATCTTTCATGGCTACAAACACACGTTCATTATGTGTGTTCTTGATCCTACTGAAGAAATGGTGGAACATGTTGTAGATCAAATATTGCAACCCTAAGTCCACAAGAAGGTTACTTGTCCTGATTTTCGCAAATGTCTTTAAGATGTTCATCCTTCTTGAGTAATGTGAACTATTGATGTTATCTAGATCTTTGAAACTATCTGTAATCATGTCAATATTGTATAAGCTAGAGCTATATCTAATACTACAAATGAATGCTCAATGGAATCCTGGTAGCAATATCACAATTTGACACATTGTAGAAAATACCTCTTACTTATCAATTGATGAGCTAAAGTGATGGGGAGTCCTATTCCGCAAGAGCACTCTTGCTCTTCCCAAAACCTATTCTTTGGTCTTCCTAGGGTATTCATCTCTACCCTACTTAGGGATCACTCCTAAACCCCTCTCACCATGTAAGACTCTCCACCAATTTCAAATTCTTCTCCATCACTCCCAATCCACCACTAAGCTTCCTTGGGCTCCACACTGACCCAAAGTGTCCTAAACACTCCAAGGCTAGGGAATGGTATCCTAGTTGTCCCTTTGTTGATTTTTCTCTTCACTGATCCATCTTATTGGATTCTTTCACCTTTTACCCATCGCTTTCTTGACAAACTCAATTTTAGGCCTTCTAGCCTTCTGCCCCAATTTGGCCTCCTAGAACCCGTTTTCTTGACTTTTCTCACAAACAGTCTTAACAAGCCCCAAATTTTTTTGTAGATTATTTCTTTTGACCATCAAGGCTCCAAGATTTACTAGTCCTTAGGTCCTACAAGTGTTTGTACATATGATTGTCCTCAAACCCCCTATTTTCAAGGGTTCCTAGGGTTTTTGGCTCTTTTTCCTTCTTTGAGGGCTTCAACGACCTCCTTAGCTCTCCTCCTGGCACAAACATGACTGAGATATGTGTGCCTACACTCCCATACTCTTTATTGGCACAAACCAATCCATTTAGCAACTCTCCTTCCTGTTGTCCTCTCCAAGCTACTAGCCAGAATGCACTTGCACTTAGCTAGTGCTTGATGATTTCATCACCTTCCCTACAAAACAAAACCCAAAAACCTATATGTACACTATTTACATAGTCCCCAACTTTATTCCAAGTGGCCATGAGAGGAAATCCACGGGAAGTCAAGTGGGACTCATTATTCACAAAACTGGCCTAAACCGGCAATGAGACCAAGAACACCAAAAACTTGCAAAAAGATAACCAGTCGGTCTAGATGAATAATATAATGCTACACAAGGTAATTAAGTGGCACAAATGGAAGAATCAAAGCATCATATAAGTCCTTTCAATCCATTCTTGACTAGATGAAGGCTCAAACATAGAAATTCACTGAAAACTTGCTCTCTTCCAATCACAAAAATGTACTCTCCAAGTCTCAATTCATGAAAACAATCCTCCAACCTAGGTATTATGGTTTTTCTGACCTTATATACCTTTCTCCCATGTTCTAGGACCCTTGGGTTGGGCTTAGAGCATCATTAATGCTATTTTCCAACTTTTAGGACAAATAGCAAAGGCAACATTGCTCAAAATGCTCACAGTGTCCAAGACTTACCCAAACCGCAAGCCCCTAACAAACCTATTTCCAATTCAATCATCAAAAACACTCTTGGGACTTTACATCATATTCCTTATTCCCTTGGTGGTTGGATAGAACCACCTACAAGCCAAAATTGCAAAGATCTCTCCAAAAGACCTTAAGGTGCTCCTGCACCATTCTCCCCCTTGCAACAAAGAAGTTAAGGAACCTATGGTGTCAAGAGCTCCTCACTAATTCCATGCTTCTTAAAGTCACTTTATGTTATCCAAGTAGCCTCTAACTCTGTTTGATGTCTCCACTTCACTAGGTTCTCCATGTATGTCTTGTGCCTAGTCTCCCTCTTCACCCTTGAGTCTAGAATCTTGTCCACTTATGGTCTGATTTGATCAGGTACCTTGAGTTCATCCACATCCTCACTCACCTCAGCACTATATTGTTCCTCATCCATTTCTGGTCCTTTATACTTCACCAAGTCCTTCACATTGAAGATAGGTGAAATGGACATCTCCTTGGGTAACTCCACCTTGTATGCATTGGATTCATACCTAACCAACACTTTACATGGCCCTATCCTTTTCATCTGCAACTTACTTGGTATGCCTTTCTATAGTCTTTCCTTGTTCAAGTGTACCATCACCAAATCACCTATTTCAAATTGTAGATCTCTCTTCCCTTCATCTCTTTTAGCCTTCAACTTCTGGTTAGCCTCCATTAATGTCTTCTTTACCTTCTCATGAACCTCTCTCACTGACTAAGCAAAATCATTAGAATTTCCATTGATTCCTTCATAGCCTTTTAGGTCTCTTAGCTCAAGTACACCCCTTGGATGTAACCCATATACAATTTCAAATGGGCTCTTACCAGTAGACCTAATTGTGCTATCATTGTAGGCAAATTTTTCCTATGAAATGACTTGTTCCCATCCTTGTCCATACTCCTTAGTTAGACACCTCAACAAGTTACCAAGTACCCTATTTATCAAGATTTATGGTGAGCTTCTCCTCTTGAAGTTTCTTCAACACAAGTTCTAGGTGCTTCACATGTTCTTCTTTTGTTTTCCTAAAGATGAGGATATCATCTAAGTAGACTACCACAAAGAATCCTATAAAGTCCTTCAAGACCTCATTCATCACCCTCATAAAAGTGCTAGGTGCATTTGTAAGCCCGAATGGCATTACTAACCACTCATATAACCCCTCAGTGGTTTTAAAAGCTCACTTCCATTCATCTCCCTCTTTCATCCTAATCTGATAGTAGCCACTTTTCAAATCAATCTTGGAGTAGTACTTAGCACCCCCTAAACAGTCCATTAAGTCTTCTATCCTAGGAATAGGAAACCTATATCTAATGGTTATCTTATTTATGGCCTTAGAATTAGTACACATTCTCCACTTATCTCCCTTCTTATGTGCCAACAGCACTGGAACAGCCCATGGGCTTATGCTTTTCTTGGTCAACCCTTGGTCCAAAAGTTCTTGAACTTGCCTTGCTATCTCCTTGTTCTGATCCGGTGTCATTTTGTATGCAGCCTTGTTAGACAATGTTGCTCCTGGTACAAAGTCAATTTGATGACTGATCACCCTCTTAGGTGGTAGTGTAGCTGGTGTGCCTTCACAAATGATATCCCTGAACTGATCCAATAGTTGCTTCACCTCTGCTGTCATAGGTAGCTGACTAGGTGACTCCTCCTCATTTGGCTTCAACATGATTGTATAGAAAACTCCTTCTTCCTCCTTCATGTCTCTTAGGAATTCCTTTCCACTCATCAAAAGTACATTGGATTCTGCCTTTTTCACTGTGCCTTCTTGGGGAAAAAACTTCGTGGTTAAGCGCTTGAGCTAGAGTATACTAGAATGGGTGACCTCCTGGGAAGGCCTAGTGTCTCACCTTTGTGAGCATCACTTAGATGCAATGAGTACTATGTGGTCCATTCAATATCATTTCATTTTTTTTGCTTTAAGCAGCTTACAAATTTGCAACTTAAGACTCCTCCAACCTAAGGGATCGATCCGATGGAACATAGCTCGGAGCGATTCCACATATTTCAGTGCAAAAGAGGACCATGCCTAGCATAAACATACCTATTTGGATGTGTTGGAATAGTCCACTTGGTCACACAAGTTGCACAACGAAAGTTGCACCACTCTGCAACTTTGTATTGGTTGCATTTGATGCTTTTTCCATCAAGTGAAAATCCACCACCACTAGAAAACCACTCCGAGATAGCCAAAACCGAGAGAGGTTTTTGTAGACAGGCTCAACGCAATCCTATAGGGTTAGACAAGAATTTTTTAAGCATCATGGCATCTAAGTAATAGCATGCTGAAGTTTGCAGCCATTTTGCACTTTGGACCCTTAAGGGATCGATCTGGTGGAACATGGCTTAGAGTGATTCCACATGTTTTTGTATGAAAGAGGACCATGCCTAGCGTAAACATACCTATTTGGATGTGTTGGAATAGTTCACTTGGTCACACGATTTGCAGAGTGAAAGTTGCACCACTTTGCAACTTTGCACAGCTTGAATTTGACACGTTTTCCATCAAGTGAAAATCCGCCGCCATGAGAAAACCACTCCAACATATCCAAAATAGAGAGAGGTTTTTCTAGAGGGGTCCAATTTATTTTTTTAGGATCAGATGAGAAGATTCTAAGTGTCACGGTATCCAAGTAATAGCATGCTGAAGTTTGCAGCTATTTTGCACTTTGGACCCTTAAGGGATCGATCCAGTGGAACATAGCTTAGAGTGATTCCACGTGTTTCAGTGCAAAAGAGGACCATGCCTAGTGTAAAAATACCTATTTAGATGTGTTGAAATAGTTTGCTTGGTCACTCGAGTTGCAGAGCGAAAGTTGCACCACTTTGCAATTTTGCACAACTTGAATTTGACACGTTTTCCATCAAGTGAAAATCCACTGGCATGAGAAAACCACTCCAAGATAACCAAAATCAAGAGAGGTTTTTCTAGAGGGGTCCAACACCTTTTTGTAGGATTAGACGAGAAGTTTCTAAGTGTCACAATATCCATGTAATAGCATGTTGAATTTTGCAGCTATTTTGCACTTTGGACCCTTAAGGGATCGATCTAGTGGAACATAGCTCGGAGTGATACCACATGTTTCAATGTGAAAGAGGACCATGCCTAGCATAAAAATACCTATTCAGAAATGTTGGAATAGTCCACTTGGTCACACGAGTTGCAAAGCGAAAGTTGCACCACTTTGCAACTTTGCACTGCTTGAATTTAACACTTTTTCCATCAAGTGAAAATCCGCCACCACGAGAAAACCACTCCAAGATAGCCAAAACTGGGAGATTTTTTTCTATAGGGGCCCAATGCCTTTCTATAAGATCAAATGAGAAGTTTCTAAGTGTCATGGTATCCGAGTACTAGCATGCTGAAGTTTTCAGACATTTTGCACTTTGGACCCTTAAGGGATCAATCCGGTGGAACATAGCTTAGAGTGATTCTACGTGTTTTGGTGCAAAAAAAAGACCATTCCTAGCGTAAAAGTACCTATTCGGATGTGTTGGAACAGTCTGCTTGGTCACATGAGTTGCAGAGCGAAAGTTGCACCACTTTGCAACTTTGCACTGCTTGAATTTGACACTTTTTCCATCAAGTGAAAATTCGCCACCATAAGAAACCCACTCCAATATAGCCAAAACCGAGAGAGGGTTTTCTAGAGGGTCCCAACACCTTTCTGTAGGATTAGACAACAATTTTCTAAGTGTCATGGTATCTGAGTACTAGCATGCTGAAGTTTGCAGCCATTTTGCACTTTGGACCCTTAAGGGATCGATCCGGTGGAACATAGCTCAGAGTGATTCTATGTGTTTCGGTGCAAAAATATACCATGCCTAGTGTAAACATACATATTCAGATGTGTTGGAACAGTCTGCTTGGTCACACGAGTTGCAAAATGAAAGTTGCACCACTTTGCAACTTTGCATTGCTTGAATTTGACACTTTTTCCATCAAGTGAAAATCCGCCGCCACGAGAAAACCACTCCAAGATATCCAAAACCGAGAGAGGTTTTTCTAGAGGGGCCCAACTCCTTTCTGTAGGATTAGATGAGAAGTTTCTAAGTGTGATGGTATTTGATTACTAGCATGTTGAATTTTGCAGCCATTTTGCACTTTAAGGGATTGATCCGGTGGAACATAGCTCAGAGTGATTCTACATGTTTTGATGCGAAAGAGGACCATTCCTAGCATAAACATACATATTTTGATGTGTTGGAACAGTCCGCTTGGTCACATGAGCTGCAAAAAAATGTGTACAAATTGTTTACATGACCTTTTTCACATTGTTTACATTTCAAAATTCAAAGTTTGCAAATTTTCCTACTCAAGGCATTTACAGAACAAGGTGCTACTACACCAAACATGAACTTCAACCTTACAATATTTGAGTATATCTTATTATGTAATTAAATCTTATTACAATACCTCTGGCACTTCGTTCTCTCAGATCTTTTACAATGTCACTCATACATTCAAGATTCTCTTTAAATGTCTACATCATAGGTGCTCATCATGAGGTTAACTTCAAATGAGTAACTTGAAATTCCCTTGCTAAGATTCACATGCTCTCTTATAATGGCTTGAAATAAAAATTGAGATTTGTCAAAATCATCAAAATAAGTATGTTGCATTGCTTTTTTGGCTGAGATTTTCTTTGATGGCTCTTAAATCAACATTTTCTACAACGAACGATCAATCAACCCTTAGTAGTTTACTTACGAATACGTAAAGTAAAAGAGAAAAATAAAGAGAATCCAAAATGGAAATGAAATAAAAATAGATGGAAGGCACTTACAGATGTTGCATTGCTTTTCTGGTTGCCATTTTCTTGGATGGCTCATATATTTGTATTTTTTGCAAGGGGACACCAATCACTGTAAAAGAAGATGATAGCATTGGCATCAAAAAAATTAATGTGCATACAAGTATAAATTAATAAGAACCAATGTGCATATACTTACAAATTAATCCAACGAACCATCTGAGTCTGCTCTACTCTTTATTGTGTCAAGTATTACCTCATGTTCAGACTCACAGACCTTCCATAACGTCTTGTTCAAAAGTCTACCCCCATATTTGGTCAAATGAACATTGGATGCCATGACAAGGTTCGAGTAATGAAGAATCTTATGATGCATGTCAAAGTACTGAAATAGCCAATATTTAACACTTGAATGTGGGTACCTTCTAAGCCATGTTCCAGTAACCACAACTGAGCCTGTAGGGTATTCGATGTTTTCTCCATATATAACTGGGGCCTCCAATTTCTTTTTGGTCTCAACACAACGACACAAGTAATATTTTGTTCCCTCTTCATTGTCTTCATCTGCAATAATTTCATAAACATGCCTTGCATTGATATATGTAAAAAATCTCTTGAAATTTGTCAACATTACGAATACAAGACAAAGTAAGATCTAACAATATGGAATTTCAACAGCTAAGAAAGTAGATATATCACCTCATTGAACTAGATCTAATATGTGGTCAAAGTCGACCGATGATTCTATCTGTGTTAGTTCCAATGTCGTCAGAGGGAAATACGTGTGAAGTGGGCTAAGATAACTTGTGAACCATTTGTCAACCCACTCCCCTGACTCACAATCATTCCAGTCTTGCATTGTACATGAAGAACAAAAGCATGCCACCCTTCGTGTATCGATACTCCATAAACCTGTATTTGAGCTAAGGAAAGAGTGATACTCACTCAATCCTATTAGTGTACAACAGTCTTTATATGGTGCAATGTTAGTATCATCCATCAACCAAAAAATCTACGAATTGAAGGCGTACCTTCATTACCTAGACCCATCAAATCATTACACCACTCTACGATTGATTTTGCATCTATCAACTTTGCACTGTCTTTATACTTTAACTCTTCTCGTGCTAATGCTCTTTTCACGCATGTTCCTGCACCATCATGCTCCCCCTTTCCATGTCCAACCTCACAAAAGTTCCACATATGTTGAACACTTGTAATGACATGCATCCTAGACAACTAGTAGAAAATGTGTGAGTTCTTGAACTGTGTTGCAAGGTTATCAGACCATATTATATATTGATCATATTCTATGCCCCTCTGAGCCAAACCACTATAGAACATCTGGAAACAACCTTGCACGAACTCTGGAGAATGTGTGTGATCATCACTAATGTAGAATTGGTACTCCCTCAATACCTTCCTTTGCTCATCTATACTATCAGATGCATGAATAAATGCTATGTGCACAAATATCGAAACTTGTGTAGAGTTGTAATACTATGACTACACCTAATGTTGTGCTTGTAGAGTGTAGTTCTCTGCAAAGTCAACCATAGATAATATGCTTCCAATTGGAAAGGTGTCCTTGCATAGCTTGAACTACGTGTCCAACCATCGGGCTCTATGGGTATGCTTTGCATACTCAGACAGTATACTGTCACGAAATGTGGTCATAAATTTGTACACTGGAATCTTCTCCATAACCAAATCACACCTTTTTGCTTGAGACCCATCTTTTGTAGCATATGCCACTATTTTATACTTCCCAAACTCTACTAGTTTTTGTCCCACCTCATTTGTGCTTTCCATATGTTGACATACTGGCATACACTGGAAGCCATTGCAACGCTCGCATGAACCATCCAAGCATTTTGTCCTATAGAATATTTGGCCATCCTCTATTTCACATAAAAAAATTGATAAGAACTCTCTTGAAGATTTTTGTGGGGCTTCTATGCCACAATCCTACAAAACATCATTAGTATGCAAATCTAAACATATAGAACGATAAACATCGTAATGGTTAGAAAATTCAATATGTAGTCTACAACAAGAAGTAGTGCGTGTGTGATTTATCTTGAAATAAAAAGGTTTAAGCAGTTCAAAAAATCTTTGAGAAATACTAATTTGAGGATAATCATTTTCAAATTTTCAAAAAAATTGGGTTTGACTCATATCCAAAAAATGCTTTGGATGTGGCTCACAATTTCGACTACCAATTCTCCTTCTTACCACATCCCTTTGATTCGAAGATGGCCTTGTGTTATTCTTCCAATACTCTTCAATTAGTGTTCTCAAGGCTTTGACAAATTCTTTATCTTTTCGTGACATTCTCCCCAAAAATGCCCATAATTCATTTGTATCATTGCCCTCAATTCTTTGTCGCCTTTGAATGGCTCTTGATAAAGTTTTTCTCCTAATTCCCGTTTTCTCACTAGTATTTTTAATTAGGCGAGCTCTCTTTGTTTGAAAACTTACCAAAGTTGATGTAATGACATGTCGGGTGACATTACTATCCTTTGAGCGTGAGGTCTTACCCACACTCTCATAATCATCCATTAGATTCTTCACAATAGTGTCTTCACTCGATGCATTCAATGTTCTCAACCCAAGAGTCTTCATGATGTTCCTATACTTTACACCCCGCATCATTTCAACAAATAGTTGACATCTTGCAACCTCATTTAGCCTTTCAAAGAATCATTCCCAAATCTTATCAGCATATCTTCTACAAGTGCATGTTGAAATCTTACCTTCCATGTGCTGCGGAATCTCATCATCAATATTAATCAAATACTTTGGCTTTCTACGCAAAATTCTTGGTGGTGTTCTCCTAGGTACATACATCTCAACATTAGGAATTTCATCAATATTTAATTGAGGTGGGCTAGATTGCATACCTTCAATCGAGTGGAGAAGAAGACATACCTTGAGGTTCACATGTGAATGATGGTATACATTCTTTGTCATTTTCGAGTGATAATGCACTCTCAACTTGAGATATGTTGGATGGTGTCCAGCAATATTCACTTGCGGTAAATGGTGTCCCTCCATATTCACTTGCAGTAGATGGTGTCCCTCCATATTCACTTTTGCTAGATGGTGTCCCTCCATATTCACTTGTGCTTAATGCTTTCCCTTCATATTCACTTGTTGTAGAGGGTGTGTCTCCAACTATGGTATCTGAATCTATCTTACGACGATGTTTTCGCATTTGTGCTTGTTGTGCCGCCAATTCCCGTTCTCTTTTTCATGGTTGACGTTCCTCTACAATCAGGTTGTTTTCATCAATTGTTTCCAATTTCTTCTTTTCATGATATGCCACCACCCAAACTCTCTCATTTTATTTCAAGGTTTCATTCTCTTCATCTATTAGTTTCCTCTTTGTCTTTTTCTTCGGCATGGCAGATAATTTTATCTATACCATGGTAATGAGATGAATATTAGTTCCTAAAAAATGTATCCGTTCAAGATAATTGAAAAATATATGTCATTGAAGGCTTCATTTAAATAATACTTACAATCATCATGTACAAAATTAGGGTCATTTATTGTTGAACATGCCTTGGAATGAAATTAATGACAATAGGATATGTGGTTCTTAGCTCAAACAAGCACATTTCCATGAGAATTTGAGGAACCAAGGAGTGATTTTGAAAAATTGTTAAAGGATTGGTCTATGTAATGAACTTTTGACCTTGTGCAGGGTATTTTGAAGATGTTTGATGCTTTGGAATGGTCCAGGAAGGCTTGAGTATAGGAGTTTCTATAAACCCTCCCTCTTTGCATTGAAAATTGGGGGTTTTTGTATTGGAAGCCTAGTTGAGCAGGTAAGGTCCTAAAACCTAGAAATTATCTTGTTTTGAGACCTAATTAAAGACTTTTTTTGGGTTTGGAAGTCTGGTGTGAAGATCTAAGGGTAGTTCCTTTGTAAAATCGTCCTACTTGGAGGCCTAAAATAGTGAAAAAGGTTAGTTTTTTCTTAATGTTGTCCCAAAGGAGTCATGTGATAGGTTAAGGTATGTCTTGCAACTCTGAAATTGGTGCTACAATCATTCTTTTATTTACCTATTGTTTTCAAAAGTTTTGGAGTTAAGGGCCCAAAACTAGTTTTGCACAATAACTAGATTCCAAGGGTGAAATTTGGGAAATAATGTTTTTGTTTGTTGTCCAGATTGGAGGAGTGTTGGGATTGGTCCATTACACCTTTTTAATCTTCTTAGATGGCTCTTGAAGCAAAGTTTACATCTTCAATGGTTTTGGGTCCTCTAACTCTGCATAAAAAATGAGTATCATAGTTTGAAGTGTGTGCATGGTTTGGGAGATACATGTGACAGTTTGTAGATGCTTGGCTACTAGTAATGTGGATAGTGAAAAAAGGAACTAAGTTTGTGTGTAAGGGTAGACTTCTGAAATGCTTCATTTTTGTTGTACTAACTCAAACAAATATTTATGAAGCAAATAATGGTCTGGTTGTGCCTTAAGAATTATAGTTTGTGTTTGTAAACAATGGTACCATTATGGAAGATTTAAGACAACTTGTGAATGACATAATCATTGGTTGATGTTTTGAGGAACCTAGTCGATTGTAATTAGTTATTTTCAATATTTTCAAGGTGTTTTGAAGGTCCTTAAGGAATTGGGAACTCTTAATGCTAATTTGAGTATACGAATCAAATATTTTGTGAAGGGAAATATAGTTGAATAAGTTTGTCAAGAAAGGTGTTGATTTCTTCCTTTGTATTACATCAGCTTGTGCAGAGGTATTGGAAGGTGTTTGGACCCTTCAGAGCAATGGGAGAGGCTTGGAGTTGTCTTAAAGGATGAATTTTGGTGAATGGTTCTGAATTTCTATAATTGGCAAGTGTAAAATGGTAATTGGCAAGTGTAAATAATTGTGTATATAATTTGGTAATTTAAAATGTGCATTGACAACCTAAGGCTATAATGACAAAAAAAAATGAAAGCAAGCCATAATATAATGAAAGAAAATTTGTAAAGACTTCACATACCTTAAAAACCAGACTTTCAAATGGAGGAGTTCAACCCAATTATGTAGCCTTAACTTCTTCTTTCTTCAAACTCCACAACAATTTGACTTGTTCAAAATATTGTTCCCTTCCACACTTCAATTGTATATCAGTTTTCAATGGAATTCAAAATTCAATTTATATTATATGTCTTTCAATGTGGAAACTCTGCTATTTCATGCAAAGGTGGTAAAAAGATCATGGAAAAGGTGATGAAATGTGAAAAAGATGCTTGCACACTTCACAACATCATCAAAAAGATATTTTTTGTCGGAGCACACATAGAACCAGGGAAATATGCAGACTATGGGCCTTCAACTCATGGGTATATATATATTTTTACTGTTTTAGTGGAGTAAAAAATGCGCTCACGTTATAATGTGCACGTGTTATGTGAAATTTGGTTTTCTTAATGTATTTTTGAGAGTATAGGAGTTTCTGAGAGAGTGGGAGGGAGAGAGGGGGAGAGTGGAAGATAGAGAGGGAGGGATAAGGGGAGAGTGGGAGAAAGAGAGAGGGAGAGAGTGGGAGATAGAGTGGGAGGGATAGAGGGGAGAGTGGGAGATAGAGAGGGAGGGAGAGAGGGGGAAACTAGGAGAGAGTGGGAGAAGGGGAGAAGTGGGGAGTGGGAGATAGAAACTTAAACCCTAAATCCTAAATCCTTAACCCTTAAACCCTAATCCCTCAACCCCTATACCCTCTTAATCCCTCAACCCTCAATCCTCAACCCCTATACCCTCTTAATCCCTCAACCCTTAAACCCTAATCCCTCAACCCCTATACCCTCTTAATCCCTCAACCCTCAATCCTCAACCCTTAAACCCTAATCCCTCAACCCCTATACCCTCTTAATCCCTCAACCCTTAAACCCTAATCCCTCA
>CM021105.1:477474900-477931996 GCA_007115665.2 Sequoiadendron giganteum | reverse complement strand
CCTCTCACTAACTATCTCTCAAGTCTCTCCCTCTCACCCCCCTCACACTCTCAAGTCTCTCCCCTTTGCACCCTACCTACATAACCCTCTCTTTCTCTTTGTCTCTCTCTCTCCCTCTCCCTCAATTCTCTCTCTCCCACCCCCCTCTCTCTCTCCCTCCCTCTATCCCTCCCACCCTACCTAGCTAAGTCCCCCTCAATCCAAACCCTTCTCTCCCACTCCCTCTCTCTTAAACTCTCACTTCGACCCCCTCTCCATCTCTCTAGACTCTCTAAATTCTCCCTTCATCTAAAGACATACATAAATGCATACATACAAGCATAATACATTTGTACATATAATCTTACATTCATACAACCATACATACATACATGTACATAAAAATATATCAACATACATTAATATATTAGCATTTAACATAAAGTAAGACATAACGCGAGCGTATTATAACGTGCTCTCGTTATATCTTGCTTTGGGAATTACCAAACTTTAAGCTTGGTATTTCCTTGGAATTCCAACCCAAAGCCTTGGAGGGCATTCCCAAAGACCAGAGACATGTTTTTAAAAAATCCACCATATTTCTCATAATCGAGATCATACTCACTATTAGGATTGCACGTGGTTCAATATCGAAAAAATTGAGCACATGGGTAATGTTGGGTTATCTCTTAGCTATCGAATGATGTAATTTTTTTCACTTTCTGAAAATGTTAAGTCTTTCATCCATAATTTATTTTATATGTATGTCTTTTTTTTTGCCAAAAAGCAGTGTTTGGTATTTTTTTCGTTATAAATTAACCGTTCATCAATTTTTCAAATAAATTACATTTTTAGAAACTAGACTCCATTCTACAAAATTAAAAAATTAAAAAAAAAACAAATCAATTAGTTTCCAAAATTTGTAGGGGTAGCATGGCCAAAATTCTATTTTCAGGATATGTCCACTTCGCAAATTAGTAAAAAATCAAATATTCATTAAAAAATTATCAGAAAAATCATGCATCAACTACATACTGTTAGCTAACTTCTGACCATTGCGATTTTAAAAATACTAAAAAAAATTCACCATACAAGGGTCGTACAAGAGTTGCTATGTTATGTTTTTCTGACAAAAACAACACCAATTTGTGTACGTCCCTCGTTTGAACCCCTTAATCTCAATCATTTTAAAAATAAATTAGTAGTTTAGAAATTAGACTCGGAGCACTTGAATCCTTCTTTTTGTTCCATCTCAAAATTTTGAGTCTAAGTATCCTCAATTTCACATCCAAGTTCAGTATTTCCTGATTTCAGAAAAAAGTTGTCCACTTAAGTCCCCTTTTTGGGAACCATCTTGGTGCACTTACCATTGGTAAATGAAAGGAAAATTTTGGATGGACTAAGGCATAACAATATATGTTTTGCATTGATTTAAAAGAAAAGAAATGATCTAGAGATAGAGAACCCTACTACATACTATCAGATAGAGATAGAGTATGAAGACATCATATCAAAGAATGTACTAGATGGTTTAGCCCCAATTAGGAGTATCAGTCATCATATAGATCTAATCTCAGGAGAAAGTTTTCCAAACGATGTAGCATATAGAATGACATCGGTGGAGAATGCAGAATTGGACCGATAGATACAAGAGTTGTTAAAGAAAGGATTGATCAGAGAAAGCTTAAGCCCATGTGTGGTACATGTTGTATTGGCACCAAATAAATATAGAGAGTGGATAATGTGTATGGATTCAAGAGAAATCAATAGGATAATTTTTAAGGATAGATTCCCATTGCCAAGGATGGAAAACATTATGGATTGTTTGAGTGGGGCAAAGTATTTCACAAAGATTGACCTAAAGAGTGGATACCATCAAATCAAAATTAAAGAAGGAGATGAATGGAAGACCACATTTCAAACAAATGAAGGATTGTATGAGTGGTTAGTGATTCCTTTTAGGTTTACCAGTGCATTGAGCACTTTCATGAGATTGATGAATGAGGTACTGAACCACCTATATCAGACCTTAAGAACTTCATTTTCAGATCCATTTCATTCTCAACCGTAGACTTAAATTCTTTAAACTTATCTAGAGCTTTTGATTTTTCTTTGAGAAATTCCACCCAAGTCATTCTAGAATAATAATTCATCAATAACATAAAATACCTATCACCTTGAGAGATTCTTATTCTGGTAGGTCTACGTAGGTCTGTATGTGCCAACTCTAAAGTACCTGTGAAAGAATATTCCTTATTCTTGAGCCTTTTCTTTATTTTCTTTCCAAATTGACATTCCTTGCATATTACATTGATAGGATTTGTAATCTTCAGAAGATTCCTTTAGATGAAAAAGAGAAGACTAAAGTTTGTGGAAATTTTAGACTATGTTTGGTAGATGGAAGGAAAATTTTGGGTGGACTAAGGTATGAGAATATAGGTTTTGCATTGATTTGAAAGAAAAGCAATGATATAGAGATAGAGAACCCTACTATAAAGAATAAGGAGGTAGCTCGAAACTGTTGATAGAGTATGAAGACATCATGTCAGAGAATGTACCAGATGGTTTAGCCCCAGTTTGGAGTATCAATCATCATATAGATTTAATATCGGGAGAAATTTTTCCAAACAAGGTAGCACATAGAATGACACCAGTAGAGAATGCAAAATTGGACCGGTAGTTACAAGAGTTGTTAAAGAAAGGATTGATCAAAGAAAGCTTAAGCCTATGTGTGGTACATGTTGTACTGACACCAAATAAATATAGAGTGGAGAATGTGTATAGATTCAAGAGATATCAATAGGATCACTGTCAAGTATAGATTCCCATTACCGAGGATGGATGACATTATGGACTGTTTTAGTGGAGAAAATTATTTCACAAAGATTGACCTAATGAGTGGATACCATCAAATCCAAATCAAAGAAGGAGATTAATAGAAGACCACATTTAAAGCAAATGAAGGATTGTATGCATGGTTAGTGATGCCTTTTAGGTTTACCAATGTATTGAGCACTTTCATGAGATTGAAGAATGAGGTACTAAAGAAATTTTTGGGTAAGTTTGTCATTTTTTACTTGGATGATATTATATTTTTTAATAAAACTAGAGAAGAACATTTGTGGCACATCAAAAAAGTATTGCAAAAGTTGAGAGAAGAGAAATTGTTGATTAATGTCAAAAAGTGTAGATTTATGAAGATAGAGTTGGTATATTTGGGTTTTGTTATTTCTATTGAAGGATTGAAGATGGATCCTAAGAAAGTGAGAGAAATTGTAGATTGGCCTACATTGATTAACATTGGAGAGGGGAGATCATTCCATGGATTGGATAGATTCTATTGGAAGTGTATCAAGATATTTAGTATTATTTGTAACCCATGATAGAGATAATGAGAGGAGATAAGAAATAATTTAAGTGGACACTCATAGCCCAAAGAAGTTTTTAATTACTAAAGAAAAAGGTGATAGAACACCCAGTGTTAGCATTACTGGATTTTGACAAAGTATTTCAAGTTGATTTTGATGCAATTGGGAATGCAATAGGAATAGCTTATTTTAGTGAGGAATTGAATGATGCCAGAAGAAGATATTCAGTTTATGATCAAGAGTTCTATGTCATAGTTCAAGCCTTGAACAAGTGGAGACATTACTTATTGCCTAAGGATTTTGTGTTGTACACCGACCATCAAGATTTGTTATATTTGAATATTCAAGGGAAGTTGAATCCAAGACATATGAGATGGGTTGAGTTCTTTTAGAGTTATACATTTGTGTTGAAGCATAAGAGTTGAAGTGGAGTTAACAAAGACATTGGGTATATCACCTATTTTTAATATTGTAGACATCTATGAGTACCATGAAGAGCATTCAAGTGGTAGTAGTAGCAAAGTATATTTAAAGGAGCAGTTACCATATTGACCACAGGAGAAGATTGAACAAATTTTGGATACTAGAACTGGAAGGAGCACTAGGAATAAGCAATACAAAGAATATCTTGTGAAGTGGAAAGGTAGACCAATGAAGGATTCAACATGGATTTCTCAGGCTGAGGTATACCATCTTGATTTTCCTCTTAGCCCTAGAAAGTGAGAGACTCACTTTTCTTCTAACCCCGGGTGTTTGATGTAGGAGCATCCCTGGTTGTAAAAGCAATCATGTATCAACCAAAAATATTTATTTTCTTACATTGAATCTAGTAGCAATTTCAGTATTTCATTCCACATTACACCACATTTTTTTTTCTCAGCTCATGGAGTAGGATATAGAATCTACACATCGACATCTATCATATATCCATATTTCAAATCATTTGCATTTTTCTACTGAAAGTTGTCACTCACATAATTTCACTGTAACTACCAGTTAGAGCATTTGGGGCCAACCTAGTCCAAATTTCTTAGTTCATACCTATTTAAAATTGCACAGAGCTTAATGGAACATCATACAAGCATTTTGGGTTCAATGGGATCTATCTTGGAGATTCCCAAGTCCCTTCATTTTGCAAAGGATTATCTTTTCATATTAAGATGCCGACCTACACACTTGATCATTCATCAGGTTTATGAACCTTTTTTGACACAAACATTTGTTGGAGCTTGAGAAGCATATTTAAAATATTTTTTAACTCAGGAATTCAATCATTCAGTCAATTATTCATCAATAGTTATATATTTATATTTTTGCATCAACCCTTTAGGGGACTGTAATAAGGCCTTTTGGCTAGTTGTAATGTTGAATGCCCTTATGACAGGATTGTGAGCCCTGGTTATTCACACATGAGACATATGTTGAATGTAAGATTTCCAATTCAATAAAGATTCATATTTTTAGATCATTTTCTTGTGTTATTTCTGCTATGTTGACTCTAAGATGCACGGTTTGGATTATTCTTTTTGAACCCTCCATCAGTGACTACACCATTCTATTAGTTGGATGATTAAGTGATAGACCTAGTGGTCACTTTGTCTACTAAAGAGGATAAGTACATGGTTAATACTCATTTATATAAGGAGGCCATATGGATTAAATGATTTTGTTTAGATGTGAGATTGATTTAGGAAGTTACAAGAATTCTTTGAGAGAGTTTAAGTGTTGAGTGTATTTTGCAAAGAGCCTAATCTTTTATGTGAGGATAAAGAATATAAATTTATAATACTATTTTTCATGACGTGGTGGAGGATATAAGTGTGATTCTAGAGAAAATTGACACTTTGAATAATTTTGTATATACCTTATAAAATCTAATCAGAACATTTAAGGTGAGGTGGTGTAGCAAGTCTTTGCGTCTTTTATCCACTAGAAAGTAATTGATAGTGTTGGTACTCCATTTTCTCTTGTATGGTGTTTGATAATTGGAATAATGTTAGAAAATGTATCTCAACCTTGAAATATAGCATTAAGAATAAAATAATATGAATTTTGAGCTGGAAATCATAAAAATGTAAAATTTTAAGGCCCTAAAGGTTGATTTTAGCTATAAAATTTGAAATGGGCCTTAATTGACTTGAAATTAGGTTATATTGAAATTAATATTTGATATATTTATCTTTCAAAAATGGGCTTAATCAATTTCATAGACCAATAGTTATGTCCTCCAAAAATTTGGCCTCACATTAAAAATATAAGAGTATTTATGACACATATGAGAGATGTAAGGGATAGTTACACTTGTTGAAAAACTTATGATACATGTTTTTGATATTAAAAGAAGCAAAAAAAGGGTGTTGTCCCTATAGTACAAAGCCTAGAAGACGATCAACAATGAAATAGCATTAACAACACACTAACAGTAGAACACAACACATGAACCAGACACCCAACCCAAAACATCACCTCAAGCCCAATGGCTTTAGCAATGACCTCTTCATTCACCTCAAAAGAAATACTCCCCATAGTCACTCTCTGAGTAGACCAGGAGTTAACAAATTTCTTGGAAAGGCACACATCAAAACCTACCATGCAATCTATTAAATGAGTTATCTCGCTCTCCTTGCAAATGTGCCAAACCATCCCATCCTTCTTCCACTTATGATACATGTTAGAATGTACATCATAAGAAATATTTTATTGAGGAGAATGAAGCTAAATTAGATTACCCAAGTTGGTTAAATTTTATTATGATGAGATTATGATAAGTGGAAGGAATATGCTATTTTTAGCCTATGAACTCATCTTTGGATTTGAGTGCCATATGTATTTTAGTAGCTAGGTTTAGCCCATGGTTTCCTTCTACTTATACTCCAAATCATAGTCAAAGATATTCCATGTTAGTAGTTGTATAGCTCATTAAAGGTTGACTATGCCTATGATTCAAACATGAAGAACTTGTACTAACAAATATAAGTATATTAATTGTACTATTGCAAACTAGATGCACATTACAACAATATATCTAGTAATATTGAGACATTAAATGAAAAAAAAAATTATTGAGGCAAGATTCCTTGACACCTTGAATCCTCCTACATCAAACAACCATTTTTTATATTCCAAAATGTTCATTTAACAAACTTTGTATATACATTACTAAATTATTTCAAAACATTTAGTAATATATATTCTTCCATTCAAATGTTTTTGAAAATTTAAGCAGCATTTATAGGGTGTTGTACCCTATACGCAGGGCTCAAAGGCCAAAAGAAAACATAGTTTAAGAAGAATTTTGAACTAGAGGGAAAACCAACAATAGCTGACAGATAGTTGTAGAGACCCAAAAAATTAAGCAAACCTAGAAACATAGGGGTCAAGGCTGGCTCCACGAATCTGGGGCTGAGAAGTAGCAACAGAATGGGGGAGCCCCTTCTTCATCTGCAGGACAACCGACCAAGGGGGCTCAAAATAAGGAACTGACGGGGAAAGAGTGAGGAGCGGCTCCACCCTAGACACCATAGAAGAGGAGCCACCAGGCAAAGAAGGAGATGGCAGCGAAAAAACAAAGATCGAGTCAACCACAAGAACCAGAGAGGATTTCTGCAAAGGGTAGGTCGAGACTGATAGAGCAGCGACAACAGAGGCTGCAGATCGATCAGGCACAGTCTGAACATCGTCAGCAGAATGAACCGAAAAAGGATCCTCATAAGGGAAGGTTGAGGGAGGAGTAGCAAGCTCATCCTCCCTAGCAGAAGAAGAATCCGAAGAAGATCCCACCATGAGGTGGTCCAAGAGAGCGTCCTTCCACCAAGATGCAGTGCCCTTGCGGCGGGCAAGAGGATAGGTAGCAGCCAAATGACCCACAATAAAACATCTCTTGCACCGAAAGGGGAGACCCTCATATTCCAAGAGTTGCTTCCAAGGTCAGTCCTCCACCAGCAAAACCACATCGCCATGGAGAGGTTTGGAGATGTCCAAATCAACCAGCAAATGAGCAACCGTAGTATGCCCAAACTCCCGAGTTGTAGAGTCCACCATAATAAAACGACCAATGGAGTTGCCAATGGCTTCAAAGCAAGATTCCTCCCAAAACTGGAGAGGAAGATTTGGCAGACGGACCCAAATTGGTCTGGTGTTCACTAAATACTATAATTTAATTATTTAATTATATTTATTCCAAATAAATTCAATCCTAGCTCATTTATGTAAGGTGAATTTGACCATCACATTAATTATTTGTTTAGCCTAAATTTCTTTTACATTACGAATAAAGGTGGGCTTTTCAAAGGGTCTAAAACTCTTTTACAAATGGAACACAAAAGTACAATCGATCCCAAACACAAAATTAACAATAAACAAAATTTCCACAAAAAAAGGAATATCACAATATTAATCAACATAACCCAAACCTAATAGGAGAATTGCAACACAACAATAGTAGACAAAATTAACTAGAAGACATAAATTTCAAGTAACTACATTAAATAATTTAATTATTTAATTATATTTATTCTAAATAACGACAATCCTAGCTCATTTATGTAAGGTGAATTTGACCGTCACATTAATTATTTGTTTAGCCTAAATTTCTTTTACATTACAAATAAAGGTGGGCTTTTCAAAGGGTCTAAAACTCTGTTACAAATGAAACACAAAAGCACAATAGATCCCAAACACAAAATTAACAATAAACAAAATTTTCACAAAAAATGGAATATCACAATATTAATCAACATAACCCAAACTTAATAGCAGAATTGCAACACAACAATAATAGACAAAATTAACTAGAAGACATAAATTTCAAGTATTTTATTGTACTCCATTTCTATGTGAGGAAGCCCATGTTGTTCCTCCATGACCTAACTCTCCACATTGGTCATCTCTTTAGCCTAATAATTTTAAAAGGTGATTCTTTTCCTTTTTCAAAGTTTATACTTAAATATTATTTTAAGAAATAATTTATACAATTAATTGTCCCCCTCCAAAAAAAACCACTTTACTTTAGCTTGTTTGATTCCATTATCAAATAATTAATAATAATTTCACACTTCATTCATCTTAAAAAATGATAAAAAGTGATAATCTTTTATCATATTTTTACTGGCCAAAATTTGAAGAGCCACCCAAAAATTATCATCCTCTCACCCCAAGTGTATTACATAGAGAATTGTGGTCATTTTCTGTGTCAACCCATGTCTTCATTTACACGTATAGTTTTAAACATGTTTATCTCAGAATATTGCTCCTCAGAAAGTGGCCTAATATTCCTTTCCTTGCACATCACTGAACAGTAGCCTCCATTATCAGACATGTCTCCAGACACAAAACCACATATGGCTGTTACTTTTTAACAAGGCACAAGTATAACTTACAACTTAAGTTTTAAGGCTGATCCTCCTCATTGTTGCCATTGATGACTCTTGTTTTCACTTCAGCTATATTCTGTAAGACAGTATCACATTAACAATGGGAACTCTTCTAGATAATAATGATTCTCCTGGGGAAAAGATAAGAGGAACCTTATTAAAAGTAAAAACCATCAATAATTGATGATCCTCTTTTCATCATTTCCATAGAATAGATTATCCCTTTGAATTTAAAATCCAGAGAAGATATCATCTACTCATCATCCACCACTCATTTCTCTTCATCCATCACTTATTTCTAAACAATAGCAGACTAGATAACTAAGAACATAACCTCTGCATTATGAAGGATATTCTTCTGTAACCTTGATTGTTTTCTAAAAAGCATACAGATTTTATCCTCACGTTGGTATAAAATCTCCTTTTGAAGGCATAATGGCTTCCATAGCTTAAATAAGCGACAAGATCATTCTACTTTTTATCATCAGTTGACTAACTAAGAAACAAAGCACAATATTTTATTACAAATCCTTAGTCCAATGGTCCAATCGGTCACATTTAAAGCATATAATATAAAAAAAATTTCTATTAGATAGTCAAATTCACTTGTTTCCAATAATGTAAAGCAGCAATTCTTCATATGCCAAAAAGTTTTCATGTTGGTGGGCTTGAAATGGAATATAATTGCAAGGTGTAAAGTTGCGAAGTACATTCTTCTCTTTATTGCTCATGTACATGACTGTCTCTCACCAAATGAGTGGAACAATTTTTTTCAGTACTTCAATAAAAAGTGGGAATGCTTTTTTTGATGTAAGTAGGTATATTATTCTGGCAGGGATAGAGATGGGTGCATGGAATTTGATGCCTGGGGTTATAAAATTCTGAGAGTTGCTTAAGTGCAAAGCATCAGAATTTTTCTAAACCTCAAACTTGGTAAATCATGGTGGTTTCATTTGCAGTTGTGTATAATTTTGCTACGCCAAGTACATATTCTAGCATATGCTTTTGGTATAGAGAGGGATTGAATTGTAAGGCATTCTCTTTCATGCTTAATGCTATTAGCCAAGTAGTTTGACAACTAAGGAGAAGTTCTCAAAGCCTGTGGAATGTGGATTACAATGAAAAGTTATATTCTATATACTAGCAGCAATTCAATACCAAAAGCTCATGGTAGAAGAGTAAAAAGTTCATGGTAGAACAATATTAATTTATGGTAGAAGAGTATTTAATAAGGGGTTGAAAAGTAGATGGATTATATTTCATAGCGATGTGGATTATAATAAAAAGTTATGTTTAAATTTTATTTTTATTCGTAAGAAGTTGTGGACATAAGATCTAATACTAAAAAATAAAGATAAAAATAGAAAATCATTGACCCACTAATAGGGGTGTAACAGCTGGTCTCCAATTGGAGATTTATTACATAAAATGTCGAAGTGGTTACTGTTGCCACTGACAATAACATAACCAAAGCTAAGCTAACTACCAGCCCATATGGGAGTGCTGGTGCAATTACATTTCTGGATTCTTTCCCTTCTTGACCGATCTCAACGTCATCTGAAGAGGAAGTTTATTTTTCCATGTTCTATCCAATATCTAGATAAGATTTTCTCTAAACTTTATATTACTAAAGAAAAAATAAATAAAATATATTAGCAGCAATTCAATACCAAAAGCTCATGGTAGAACAGTAAAAAGCTCATGGTAGGACAGTAAAAAGCTCGTGGTAGAACATTATTTAATAAGGGGTTGATAAGTAGATGGATCTATTTCATAATTTAATGGTAAGTAGATAGATTTATAAGTGCTGAGACATATAATGATTAGTATAGATTTTTTTTTTTAAATATCTAAAGAATGTTAAGAGATATCAATTTGGAGCTATCTTATTTATTAAAAAGTTATTTTAGTTTATTTTCGGACTTTTTTATGTACTATAATATGTAGAAATAAATTTAATATGATGTTTATTTTGGAAATATAATGTTTATTATTATAATTAATATTTTGATGTGTCATTCTCATGAAATATGGCGTAGCGCTCTGTTGCTTCTGGTGCTCGTTCGTCTGCTGGGAAGCCTTGACATTTCTCATGGCACCCGTTATCTTTAGATACAGGTCTGAGGGTTCATGGTTGCAAGGAGAACGCCCAGGATGGGCTTGGCAATGGAGAAACGGGTGCTCGAGGGAAGGAAGGGTTTGGTGTTGGGGTTGTTGTTGATCGGGGGAAGGGTTCTCTGTTTCTTGGGCGTCTTGTGAATGAGCATAATCATGGCCTGCATTCGATGGGAAATTTCAGTGACGTTTTGCGGTTTGGTGGCCATTCTGACGTCAAGGGTGTCGAAGATGTCAATGGGTCGAACTCTGCAAACCCTAGGATGGGTGTTGCCCTCATGCCGAGATCTCCCTTTCCAATCCGTTTGTCTTCCTTTGTTCCTAAGGTTTGTTTGGAGACATTGGCTTCTGATTGGGAGGATTTTTTGTCAGATCATGCCCTGATATGCTTGTTTACAAAGAACTAACCGAAACTTTGTGATTTGCACACTTGGGTCACGTAGAATTGGCAAGAATATATGGGTGGGGAAATAAGCATATACCCCTGTGTAAGGGGTTTTTTTATTTTAGAATTTGTATTCAATATTGGGAACTTGATTATTTGAGGGCCATTGCCAATGCCCTAGGATGTTACCATTGTTCAGTTGAGGAAACAATCAGCTATAAGAACTCCACGTGTGCTCAAATTTGCATGGAAATGGATTTGGCCAGGGGTCTCCCTACTGAGATGCTCCTAAAGGTAGGTAACAAATGTTAGAGGCAGCCTATTGATTATGGAAAAAATACTTTTTAGATGCAAGTGTTGTTTCACAACAGATCATTCTACTTCCCATTGTTGGAAGCAGTGAGCCCTTGGGAACCAAGCTTTGAGAAAACCGTCGTGGTGGGTCGGTGTCGAATCGTAGCACTATGTTGTCCCTCCTTCTCCCAAAGAACCTATAGAGTCTCAAGCCACACCAAAGGGCAACATGACTTCTTCAACTTCTGGGGTTCAGTCTCTAGCCCCACCTAATATTCATTCATCTAGAACTTGCTGGATGTTTCTCCTATTGATGGGAAGCAAGGTGTTATGGACAATGTTGCTTCAACAAACTCAGAGCATTCTTCGTCAAGTCTTTAGATCGTAATCTTTCTAGTCTAAATTTTGAGGGAACAGTACAGTCTAATCGAACATACTCTAGGGTGGTGTTGGGGAAGGAACCCTTAGCAGAGGTTGATCAAAACATGATGGCATCACCTTACTGTGAGAAGGAATGGATAGAGGTAAAAAGGATGAAATTTGCTTCAAACAAACACAATATGTTGCTTAGGTCAGCCACAAAAGGAGGAAATGCCTTTGTTGTGGCTCTCTGATGGTTGGGTTGTATTTTAGGTTTGAGCTTGGTGGTTGTGTTAGTAGGAGGTATGGGGTTAGGTGGTTCGGTGTTTAGGGGTTGGCACAAATGTATCATTGTGTGGTAGGGGTTGGCATGTGGATAGATTGTCCTCTTTTGGGTGGCTCTAGGGATGGGATTTGTTGTATCTATGCCAGGTTATGGGCTGAACAATGTAATATCTTTTTTAGAAATCAATATAAACAAATTTATGAATAAAGAAAAATATATTTTGATGTGTAAATGGTTGTCAAATTTAAGATAAAGGATAGAATGCCTCTCCGCATTAATAAATAGATAGATCTTATTTAATAATTTAGTTGATAAATTATTATATAATTTTTTTAATAATTTCATATCTACTAAAATTTTGGTCATATAAAAGTAATATAAGTTTTATAGTATAATTTTTTATTAACAATTCCCTATTTTATAAATTTTATGGTGTAATTTTTTTTGAAATTTTAAAACTTATAAATTTATGATATAGATTTTTCTTAATAATTCTTTAACTTATAAATTTAATAAAATTTTCTTTGAAAATTAAAAAGGAAAAAGATTATAAATATTATTTAATATTTCACATGTTAATTTATTTAATTGTATTTGAGTTGTGAGTTGCAAATTCACCTATTTGAACTACTCCATAATGGTGCATTGTTGGACATTTGTATGTTAATTAAATTAATTAAAAAAATTGGTCAATTATTTATTTATTTATAATAATAGTGAATGTAAAAAAAATAGAGTATTGGTTATTGCATCTTGTATGCTACATTACAAAATGACAAGATTTTTATTTTTTTTAGGTTTCTATGTAACGAAATTTGTGGTAGAACTCGTCTATTATTTAAACAACATGCCAATGTTTTCTTTGCACATAGGAAATGAAATGAAGGGCATTGTAGTAGATTAGTTGAGCTTATTGCATGATGTGAGTGAAAAGAGAGAATAGAGATAGAAGAGGAAGGGTCCTCTAAGTTGGATACCTCACTAAAACTTGTGTCTCATTTAAATGTTAGGTTGTGTCATGAATGTTTCACTATTTTTTATTATTCATGATTTATTTCTTGTGTGATGATCAAGTTAAAAAACAATGCTAAGGGAAGGACCAAAACAAAGATCAAATTCATGAATTCATACATCAATGTATTGTGTATGTTATTTTAGAATTTATAGTTAGTGGAATGTTTATCTAGAAACTATATAGAAGCAATCCAAATATTGGATGCATTACAGTTGAATGATTAGTTAAAGAAAAAAACCAAGTATTTGTAATTTGAAAATCTCTAATTTAATGTTTTATTTGATCTTTCTTCTTTATAAATTATTTTGATTTTTCCTTTTAAATTTTATGTTACCTCACTTTTTTCAATTTTATATATATTAATTAGAGATAAATACAATTTTTGGAAAGATAAGCATGGTCTGTCTATTTGTGGATGCTAATTTTCTCAATACATGCTTGAGAAAGGCCACAATGATGACCACCCATATATGAGTAGGCAAATTCATGTCTAAATTTTAAAAAATATTCTTACAAATTTCATGATGTTAGTCAAGGTCTTGTGGTTGATCCAAATCAATAGTCTCTCTCTTATTACAAAGTAGGATGAACAATTGTGTGTCACTCATATCTTACCCAAGAATTGGTGGCAATGAGTTGAGTTCAACACCTTTATGTGGCCCTATTTCTAGATTCATCCCTAGACATTTTCACTCCTTGTATGGCATCCAAAAATTTACTTTTATCTTTGATTTGAGATCATCTTAATTATGATCCAAAAATATTTCAATTTCAAATTAGAATTGTGATATATATATATATATATATTCATTAAAGTTTTAGAGTGTAGAGTTAACAGTAGCAAGAAGTTAGATGGATAGAACGGACTTGTGTAATCTAGACACCATGGAGTTCATATAACAATGATTATAATTTTTACTCTTTCATCAAATAGACCTAGTCAATTATACCCACAATTATTACTTCAATACATGAGAATTTTGAGTTTATATAATGAAGAATTTTGAGTTTATATAATAAAGAATTTTGAGTTTATATAATGAAGAGAGTACAATTTTATATATAAGTAGCAATTCATTCTAAATATTTCTACAACTTTAGAATTTGTATTCAAATATTATTGACTAAAATGTCCTTTTGGTGATTAAAGAAATGATGGTTGGATTGATTGGGGGTTCCTTCAAATAATTTTTTCTATAGAAACTAAACCATAGTCTAGAAATTTGATCTTGTGGATGATTTGGTATATATAGATAATAAAGTTGAAGTAGATATAGTGCAAAGATGGGTATGAATATAAAGACCCATATGGTTTTTTAAATTCTATGCATAGTTTTTCTATTGTATATAGCGTTTAAAAATATGGCATAGCTTGGATTGCATAAAACCACCCATGTGAATATGAGGAATTTAAGATTCATTTTAGAAGAGGAAGATATTGAATCAAGGATCAAATGTATAAATGGGGTGGAAAATAAAAATAAAATATTTGTAATATATATTGAAAGAAATAATGTCAATGTTATATTCATTCGGTTTCTTATTTAGGCTTGTAGATGTGCCCTAGAAATATCTATAATGGTTCTATGCATGAGAATTTGCAATATGGACCTTATGAATGTTCCTATTTATGAGATGACTCATAAGACTTATTAGCAACATGTCAAATTTTTTTATCCTTACACAATTGAAGAGGGTAAAGAGTTTGACCTATGCAATCACTCTTGCAAAATAAAGGAGCACAACATGCGAAAAAAGATCTTTAAAAATTATAATGTATAGGAAATCTATAGAATAAATGCATCACACAAAGTGGCCAAGAAATGACTTTTTGTAGGTTATGTGATTTATGATGGACATCATTTTGGTTGATATTATTTTAATAATATCCCTTATAATATATTTTTAATTTAAAAATCAAGTTCAATGATCGCTTCTAATAGTATACATGCAATAGCCAAGTTTAAAAATCATGATTGTAGGCTTGGCTATGTGTATGAAGCAATTTTGAGGTTTATATAGCTCAATTAATGATAATTTCTTAGGATTCAATATTAATATTGCTTAATGCACAAGACAACTGAGAGGGGGGTTAATTGGTTGTACCTTAAAACTTCAAAACCCTCACAAACATTCAGATCCACATTAATTCAATTAACCCTTCATCTGTTAGAATGATTTATCATGAAATAAAATAATAGAAATAGAATCAAAGCAACACCATGCATAATGAAACACCCGATTTACCTGGAAAACCTAAGAAGGAAAAAACCATGGTGAGGATTAGCTCACAATATAAATTAATATCAACACCAATTACAAAGGCTCACTACCAAAGGACTTAGTGCCCAAAAGAAAGAAAGGCTCATTGCTAGAATAAAAAATAATATAGAGAAGACTACTACAATGAGAAAACCATCTCAATGTAACAAAAAAATTCACCACAACATCACCAACACCTTCACAGTCTTACTGAAGAATTGTAGACACATTCTACTCACTACATCCAATAATCTAACACATGAAATCTCACACTACATTGCACCAATTCACACCTCACAACTCTGAAATTCACATCATTCCCATCATGCTCATCTATCTTATCATCTCTCAACAGCTTAACTCATATTTATACCATCTTCAACCTTGAAAACATTCTCCAAGGTCGATTGTGTACCTCAACCATGCAAATTCAAATTAGGTCGGAACCAAAACATTCATGCAATGGAAAGGAATGAAGGTGGACCACAACACACCTTAGCTAGGACCTAAATCCACTCATACACGCCACACCATGCTTCCACAAACACCTAAGTAGCTTCTCAATTAGTGTAAACACCCAAGGTAAGCCAAACCTATGTTAACACCAATTCAGAGATGACTCTGAAATACCACATAACACTTGAACACAATCTAGAATATTCCACAAACACCCTGAAATCCAACAAATTCCTTCACAAAAACTTATACTTGAAGAATGTACACACCCAATATACTTAAACAATTCTATCATACACTGCAACTCAAGAAATTGACTTTTGAAGCACCAAACCTCAAACAACTTTAATTGAAGAAACATACAAACACTATTAGCACCCTTCCAAATTTGCAAGACCTGAAACCACTCTGTGGAGAAATACGAAGCAAAAAAATTTCTCCCAGACACCTCTACAATACACAGTTCACACACTGGTGAACATAGTTTCCTCTGCACAATGATCCAACACACTAACTTCTGGATGCAACACCTTTGAACACCTCTTATCAGCATATCCAAACTACACAAGAAAATCTTCAACATAGAAGAAATGAGGAACCAAACTAGAACACTACTCTGCAACACAAAACACCACTACAACACACTATTTCCTCTTTTTATTCCGATTTTCTCAAAAGTGCTTAGAAACCAAGAACTAGAGGCACATCTTCAACACTTCCTCATCACCACCAAGCCAATTTCAACCTATCAACTCAACCATACATCCATAGAAAAAAACTTATCAAAGCAACACTAGAGGTTGACAATAGTATCTTACTAATGACAACGTAATAAAACTAATCAAAGAATCATCACAGACAACATCAACTCAATACCAACTACTCAAACCCTTGCAACAATCTCTTTCTCCTACTATTGAAACCAATGACAACACCAACTGCACATACTTGCAACAATCTCCCCCTTTGTCATTGATGGCAACACATGATGTGAAAAACCACCATCAACAACAAACACAATAACTACATGATCATCAATATTTTGCTTCATACCAACTCATTATCTCTTTTCTCTCCCTTACACAACTAAATCATTACTTTCTCTCTCCCTCTGATAACTAACACATTGTAATGCCCTCCCAACGATGAAACGATAAAAGACAACAAATTAACTAAATTCAAATTATTGATGGTCCAGACTAGCTTTGCAACAAACACTTTTAAAGCTCTTTGCTTTCATTCTATTGCTTCTCCATTCCCCGAATCTCTTAAAAACAACCCGAAACCTACAAGATTCCCATACAACCACGTGTATGAGATACCTCCACAAAAACTTTCTATTCATAACAATACCCTTTAAAAACAACCAAGCTAAGAGTTGCAAACAATTAGTGGAACAAGAACAATCTCATATTAGAATATTAGAGAAATAACTAGTAAGGGAGTAGTTCATAAAATGTCCATCCCAACATAAAGACAACTATTTAATAAAGTAGTTCATCTATTAAATAAAAAATAACAGTATAATTCTTGCGGGATCTAGGTAGGCAATTAATTAAACTATTTAAGCATTTGGGTTTCTCATTTACTTTTGATGACACTCTAAACTTTTAACCCATCCTTCAAGGACATGGAGAGGACCAAAGGTAAAATTAAAAGTATTATAATATATGAATTCAAAATTCCATTCCAATGTTCAACTTATACATATGTAACTCTTTTCACCAAAGCTCGAGGTAAATTTTTTTGCTTTATATAAAAACACTCATATCAAGAGCAATATTGATTGGAAGCAAAATTGAGAAACTACACGAATGGAAGGGAGCCACTCTTACATGGGCACCCTTGGAAAAATAAAGGACCAGGCTCTCTAACGATAACCAAGCATTGGATGCCATATTGTTACCTAGACTTTGTCATGGCATGAGTGGCATACAGAGATAATAGTGTACCTATCACAACTTCACATTTGGAGTGTAACTTAACATGGATACGACCCACAATAAATTTCTAATTACATGACTAATGATTTAGTTGAACCTACTCCATTATGGATTCCAAAAACAAAAAAAAACAAACTAACGAATCCCAAAGAGTGCTCTAAATGAAGGAATGCAAAGGAAGGAGATAAACAAAAAACACAGACATAATATCATATATTGATCATAACAAAAAAATTACAATGATTTTCCATCATCTGAGCTTGAGCTCTTTCATAGACAACTTCATACAATAGACTCGTAGATTGTATTCATTTGATTCTACAACAAATACAAAACATATTCATTCTTCCAAGTACCTTCTGAGTTGTTGTTCAAACTTAACATACTACCATTACATACTCTGACTATTGAGTTTGAGCTCTCATACAGACAGACACCATTACAACCTCTTCACATTGACAATTAAAGGGACTTACTGAGCTTGTGCTCATACAAACACTTCATTACTCTTCTGACTTTCGATGGAGCTTCTGCTCCTTCACAAACAGACATCAACACACTACCATCTTTCTCCTTACAGCTCTGCAGAGCTGGACTCCAATTGGGAGTGAATACAAAGTGCCCATATACAAAAATATATAAAGAGCCTATCAACTACGAAGAAAGCTTATGCAACAAGCAAAGTAATAAAATACATCTTCTAGAAACTTGACTTCCACGACAAGTAAAAATCCTTTCGAATCCTTTTCAATATTTGTCTTTAACGTTGGTATTTAATGTTGAGAGGTAGACTATAGATTAGAAGATACAAAGAGTACAGCTGTCAAACTGGATAAGTAGTTGGGATTACAATCTCCAACACTAAATACATGTTATTGAATCGATCAATCAGTAAATATTAATATTACATAAGTATATCACATAAGAAGCGTTTTATTAACTTAAAAAATAAATCACTTACTAGCCAAAGTAAAATGTATTCTTTTCTTGTATCATTACTATCGATTGAAGTAAAGAATCGGTTAGAGAATGCAACTGGTTACTATGACTTTCTTAGGAAATAGTAGCGCTCAACTTTCCTGTAGACATTTCAGGTTTTTTTATATTCTGAATTTCTATCTTAAATAGGGCGACATAAACAACTTTGAGTTTTCATGATAGCATCAATTGCATGTACAAGGATTATTAGTGGAAACAACACCATGAACGATCGTATAACCATAAATAGTCCAAGAATATTTGTGTATGCCAAGAGTGCAAAGATATGGCTCATAAAGAAAGAACGGTTACAAGCAATGACGTCGTGTATTTCCCTCTTCGCGTGGTATGATGTGAAGGTTATGTGGTTAAAAGAAGAATGTTAACCCACAAAATAAATTTTCCATGAGACAAATTTATATGCCAACGCTGTTAAGATTCAATATGCCAATGACATTAAAGTAGATCTTATACAAGTTTGTGTAATTCCTTATTCATGAAATCAACTTAAGCATTGTTGCTGCAAGTACATTATTGAAGATTAATACCACTCTTTTTCGAAAAGTCACAGATCTCAAAAGTTTACAATTCAATACTAATTCATAAGAACAAGAAATTAATGCTAATTAGATTACACAATTCATTTTCCTTGGAGAAAACATTTAACAATGCTTAAACATTATACAATAAAATTTCATAGAACAGAGTAGAGTTTTTATATGAGGATGGATTTTGCACACTGGTATGTATTATCTAGCAACGGGAAAGCTCTTTTCAATAATCTGTCAAACTGATTTTTTTTTGGAACACATCACATTAAATCAACAACATAATTTTTTTTCCCTTTCATTATTCTTCAAATCCAGGTTATTTTCTGAACTTGCAACACAAAATTGAGCAACCTAGTTCTGCTCTCCTCCCAATCATAGGACTGATTAGTCCACCTCCAAGTGGGAGACAAAATCCATATGCATAGTACAAGTGAAAGAACAAAAAACAATAAACATTGACTCACACACAAGATTCTTGCAAAGGGGGAGAAGGGGGATTCCCTTCCCTCTTGGGGAACAATATTACATCTCCATACACATTCATCTCCAACTACAACATATTACCTTCTTTATCACAACACCCAATTCACATCTCCTTCACATCCAGCCCCTCCACACTCCATCCATCACCCAAATCTCTCATTTACAACACCTCCACAACCAACCACTCCATACACCATACATCACCCAAATCTCCTATTCACAACACCTCCACAACTAGCCACTCCATACACCATACATCACCCTTTACCACATATATACACATTTCATCACAAATCCCCAAGAGACGCTTCACGCCCTCCTCAACCCCAAACGAAGGAGTCTCTCATCCCTCAAGCGAGATCAACTCCTTATTTACACCCATAACCCCCATAACACAACCAAGACTCATCATAAAATAGAAAATAACATAAATTCCCAACACAACAACAAAATTTGTCAAACATTCTGCAACTACATTGGAATTCAAAAATTAAATCTCAAGCTTACCTTCGCTATCCAACTTAGGATTAGCCCAAAATCCCAAGCAAGTATTTCATTTCTTCTTTCAATCAAGATCCCTTTTTCTCATGCTCTTTTTAGTCGATTCAACAATCTTCACACACCCACTTCCCAAAGAAGAATGAAGTAAAATTACAAAAGAAATTAATAGGGATAACCATTCCCAAATCCCTCTCTAAAATAGAATTCCTCCCAACTCTTCAACTTCCCACAAATGAAAAGATCATTCAAAATTAAAACATAATTCCCTCCACAAATTAAAAAAATCATAAAAAATCAAATTACACTAACATTAAACCCCCATTTTAAAATTAAAAGCCAACAATTATATTTTTATTAGTAGAATTTGTCTCCAATTTTTAAGGACTTGGGTTGTCCGCCTACAACATCTCAATAGAAGCATTAGTACACTTTGGAAATTATAATCAAAACACAAAATATAAACATTGAAGTTTTCTAGCATCAAATAATTATAAGGTCTATCATATTAATTTATAGACATTTATCCTTGTAGAAATTAAACATTTATCCAAAACACTTTATAATCAATTTATGTTATCAAATGAACATATCATGTCATCTATAAGCAATAAATGTCTAAACACACAGATTTAACATTTATGTCTATAATACAAAATGATAATGTCCATGAACCAAAAGACAATGTTCATGAACCAAAAGACAATGTTCATGAACCAAAATCGCCACATAATCCATGTCCAAAACACCACACCACCTAAATATGAAATCAAAAACAAGTCTCTAAAGTAATACTAGCCATACCTCACACACATTTCTTTTTCACATGACTCTCTCCCTTGAACATTTTTCACATTGCTCTTTCTCCCCCTTTGACATCAATGGTAAAGGACAAAAAATTTGCATCACTCATTCTCCCCCTTTGACATTAATCATAATGTTTACCATTTCTTTGCAACTCCCTTTCCTTTAGTGCTCTGCATACTCCCCCTTAGGAGCACACACCAAATTGCACCAATCAACAACCACTGCATAATGACAACTCTCACTCATCCTTACTGCAACAACCAATTGTTGGCCTCCTACAATGATTTTAACAACTAAGCCCTTGCAGCTATGATTCAAATATTGAACATCTAACCTGAATATCCATTTCAATCATCATGAAGGTGCATTTAAATTGTCAACCCAAGGACGTAAACTTGAAATGGGTTAGCACTGTATGTGCACTAGGGATCCAAAGTAGCCATATCTATCCTAAAGCTAAAAATAAATAAATGTTGAAAGTAAATTGCTTGGAAGGAAATAACATAAATTTTGAACGTCACCCAACAACTAGATTAAACTGAAATGCATGACAAAAATGAAGATTTGAATGAACAAATAGGAAACTACTATGTCTGCTTTGGCTGCAGGAACCATCACAAAATGGAATTCTAGTGGCTGCAGGAACAGTCAGCGCCAGATTCTTAACTAATTACTGAACAGAAAATAACAACTAAACTAAACTAAGGTATGGGATGGAATACTCACCAAATGGGCCCCCTTGGATAAGTATTCCCTAAAACTAAGATAGACTCAAATGCACGAACTTATAACTTCATTTTATTCAGAAGAAAAACATGAGTACAATCATCATAGTTGTACTGCTGAAAAACTCAAGAGTGTGATTACATCAATTAAGAAATCTTCTAACTGAGAGCCAGAAAGAACATCAAAGCCCTTATTTATTCACCCACCTAGCAAGGCGATCAACTCCAACAAATGCGGAGGATGCCACATTAGGGAAAGCATGGAAAAGAGTAGGGGCGGCTACACATGCACAAAACCTATCAAGAATGATTGCCTTAACTTGAATCTAGCACAACAATAATGCCATCGCATGGTCAACAACATTTAAGACCATAACAAAGCAGTTACAATCTGATGCATGAGGAATCTTCGGCCGCCAAGAGTCTTCAATGACCACCTTGTTGACTGATATCACACATCTAGCTGGCAGGATCTTCCTGAATTGCAAGTCTCAAATCTACATGACAACGTTAGCATGCACAACAACTACATATCCATAATCATCTTAAAGCGACATGCATTAATCACATGTGAAGTTAACACAAACAGTCCAAATAGCATATCGATATCATTTGAAAGCTTATGAAAATAAATTCATGTTCAAGGTCTATGGTTTCAAGGAAATATTATGAAAGATCAACTCTCAAGCATCAAATTCTTATGTAACTACAGGAAATGGACAACAATCCTATCAATAATTAAGCCATAAACTAGACACATCATTTCCCCCCCAACCTAATGTCTTGTTGGTCCTCCAGAAGAGGAAGAATTGAGCTTTTTTTTGGTCAATGCCCTGAAGTTGGCAACTACAATTTGTCCCACATTTGTTTATGTTGTATCTGATTTAGGATCCCAATAGAATCCTTGTTGTAATTCCATCTTGTTCCATCTCCTCCTTTCATTCTTCTTCTCTTCTTTGTATTTCCTTCCATAAATTTAGAATTACTATGTTCATTGAAAAATAAGAGGGCCTGTGTACTCCTACTATTATTTTACCTAGCACTTGTGATTTCTCTTGGTAGAGTACCATCTGTAGGGCTTCTTCTTTCTCAGCCAATTTTGGCTACAGGGGCTCCAGGCCTTGTTCTTTAGTTTCAATCTGTAGGGCCTATTGTTCCTATTCTTGCTCATGCTGCAGGAGCTCCTGATTTCCTTCACACACCTGGCTTTCAACTTGCTCTGTAAGATCCACAAGATCAGCCAGTGTTAAATTTGTTGCTTCTTTGATTAAATTCTTTTCCTTTTCATTTACATGCTCCATTGGAGCTTCTGTATCCTCCTGCGGTGACTTTCCAGGTTCAGGGCTTCTCTCGGGAGATACCCTAATGGTTGGCCCAGCTGACTTTGATTTTTTGGGAGGGTTTCTTCATTTTTGCTTTGCTGCAGGAAGAACAATGTCAACTTTTTATTTCTTGGAGCTTGGCACTTCCTTTTCTACCATTTTATTTTTAGCTTTTTCTTCCTTTAGCTCTACCCTCTTCTTTTGTGCACTAGTTTTCATTAATGTTTCAAGGGGGACATCATCATCAGAATCAGGAGAGGGACTCTCTTTATTGGAATGCTCTACCTCAAAAGAACTAATTTCAATATCTTGTGTGGCTGTAGGAGGGTTTCCACTAGGGCTTGCCTTAGAAGTTGAGGTACCAGTAGTGGTCCCAACATTGCTCCTTCTCCTCCCAACCTATGAGGTTGAGGAAAAACCTTGGGTTACAAATGCTCTAGTCTAATTTGATCAATTCTCAAAAATTCTTCCCAAGAAATATTGGACACATCATGCAGATATTTTTTAACTAATAATTTAATTAGGCAATGGTGGGAAACGTAATTTTCCCTACATTTCTGAGTTTTTGCTGCCATGATTGAAATAAGGTGATACAACACATTGGGCACATTCATTCTCCTTATGTACCGCATGTGGTTGGGTAGCTTAAAATGCACTGAATGTAAATTTGACTGGCAACCTTCACAAGTGATATACTTGACAACATAGACTGCAACCTGCTTCCAAAGCTCGGGTAGAGAAGTCTTCTTTGCTCCTTGTTTGTCTATGCTCAACGGAGGGTCATTAGGTTCTGTGAATTCGGCCCTAGCCGACCTGGCATCTCTTGTTGTAGGGTAATTTTCTTTGTTAGCAGATAACCCCATAACTTCTACAATTCTTTCCTCTGTAGCTGTGACTTCCAGCCCTTTTACTACGGCCCTTCCTTTAGAAAATGTCTGGGTGAATTCTAATACAACACCTTCTTCGAAACCATCCAACTTTAAGAAATAGCCTACTCATCCACAGTTTCTAAACTCAGCTAGGCAAGGCACATCCTACAGTAAAACATCATGAACTGTGGGTTTCTTTCGAATCAACCCACCTCCCATTGTCTGCAATCAAATAGTTACTTTGCAAATATTTTCTTCCTACAATTCTTGTCTAGAAATCAAACTTTTCCTTCCTACAACTCTGTTGAATTTCCAATGCTGGTGTCATTTTAATTTTACCTTTTGGCTTAGGATTATGACAGGGACAATTAAAGCAATAAAGGAGTAATAAATGCAGGCTATGATTAAGGAAAATGGTGGCAGAGGATTTGCATTTCACACATACAAGCCGTCATCTTTGAATTCAAATTGGCTCAATGAATTAAATCTTGTTGACGTGAATCAATACAGAAAGACATGCGGACATGGCATTGACACGTTCCCCCCCCAACCTAAATTTTCACATGTGTCCTCACATGTGAGGTGAAAGGACTATTTGACAGGGGCATGAAATGATGACATGCTATGGCGATTGCCCATATTAATTTACAACAATTAAATAAATGCACTAGAAGACAATTAAGATATAACAATTAATGTGCACGTACTTGAATTCGTGGAAGATTTATTACAAAGATCATGGAGAAAGTATCAGTCATTTTCAATAAATCTATTGAGCAATTAATGAAAGCAAAGTGGAATGAGGTGGAGTGAAATGAAGTGAAGTGAAATGATGGTGGTGAGGTGGAAGAGAGAGAAAGGTGGAACAAATGGGTAGATGGGTGAAGAAGTGGACCCCCACAAAGTGGGAATCTTTATTATGAGAAGTGGCATACCTTAATTAGTCGGAAGAAGGGACACTAGGCCCACTTCCTTCGGTTGCAGGAAGTGCAGGTGTTGCATACTAAGTGAATTACTATAGGGACTCTTTCTTAGAAGTTGTCTTGTGATATAATCTCAGGCGATTACCATTCACTAGTAGCTTAAAATTGACAAGGTCAATGGTAGTAAGTTGAACAGCTCCATTGGAAAATACTTCAGCCACCTCATAAGGTCTCAGCCATCTTGTCTACAATTTTCTTGTGTTATCCTGATATCTTGAATCATAGAGTAGTGCCCAATCTTTGGGCTAAAACTTCTTATCCTTGATGAATTTATCATGCCATCTTATTCGTTGATTTTGCACTACCTTTGTGTGATGCAAGGCTGCCTTCCTCATCTCATCCAAAGCATTCAGCTGCATGATTCTATCTCTTTGTGCTCCAAAAATATCCATTCCTAATTCTACAGCAGTTCAGAGAGTCTTATTTTCAAATTCAATGGGCATCATGGCTGACTTTCCATACAACTCAAATGGAGTGAATCCTGTAGTTGTTTTCTAGGTGGTTCTGTAAGCCCAAACAACTTTTGGTAACCTATGTGACATAGATAAAATGAATGTTGCATAGTAAGATGGTTAAATCTAATCTAACATGCATAAATCTAGATCAAACAGCAAAGAACAAATCAAATGAATTAAAAAGAAAATAAAGTAAAACATAGAATAGTCTCACTGAGTATCAATCTATTTCCTTGAATTATCTTGATTGTCCTTCTCCATTTTGCCATGTCGGTATTCTTTCCCTTAGGTTTTCAGTATGTATGCAAGCATAGCCTTGATGTATGTCTAAGCAAAATATCAAAGATTAAGCTCTTCCAAAAAGTGTATTGATTTCGGGAGGAGGAATATTGGCAAAGATCAACCAATTTATAGAAAGTTGGTTTCCGAATGATCAGCTCAGATTCGAAAGAGAGATCAACGATCGAGATTATTGAATGTCATGTGATTGAGATTTGTGTCAATTAGAATGTGAGTTGGGAAATTCTGCATGATAAAGATTAAATTAGAATAATAATTTAATCTGGTGTTAAGACTGTTCGAAAATATAATGAAGAAGAGTTCAAGATTAAATAAATGATTTAATCTTCAGTTAAAAGTTTGAAAATAGAAGAATTAGACTTTGAATGAAAAGGATAAAGTTAGAAATCAACAATAATCTATTTGAATACACACATGAATTAATTAATTAAATAAAAATATTTAATTAATAAATATGTTCATGCATATGAGTTAGAACTAGTTAATTGATTGGTTGTGACAGAGAGTCTCTTCGCAGAGATGATCAGATATCAAATCCGGAGATAACTGACGGATTTGAATAGATCTTGAGTCAGATGGTGAGTGAATAATTAAATAACTGGATGACAAAAGAATGTGACAGAAACAATTATTTATGAATTAAATGTTAATTTAATTCAACATTTGAAATTTAAATGATCTAATTAAATAAATAATAATTTATTTAATTGACTGAAAAGGTTAATTGAATAATTAAATAATTTTGAAATGAATATTTAATTATAGTTGAAAATATGATGAGAGGTAAATTAAATAATAAAATATTTAATTCAGAAAGAGAATTAATTAAATAAATAAGATTTATTCAATTAATCATAGTTGAATAAGAGTCATAATGAATTAATCAAATAATTAAAAAGTATTTAATTAATAGAAGAAAGATTTGTTTAGAAAATAATTAAATAATTAACATTATTCTATCATGACCATGGAAATTAGAAAATTATGTCGAAAGTGGTATTCGCAAGCCTATACCAATTTTCAGTGTCTATAGTTTGCCCCTCTTTGATACAATGTTGTTTATCACATTGTGTCAAAGAAATTGAAAAAAGGATATGCCCCAGTGAAAGTAGGGTGAGGAAGGATGACGATGAGGTATTGGTATGCCCCCTTGAGAGGATAGGTGGGTTCAAAGAATAGGAGTGTGCTCTCGAAATGGATGAGAAAACTAGTAGATGAAGGATAAAAATGATAGAGAAACATAGATAGCGGTGGTGAAGATGCAGAAAATAGGAAATGTTAGCAAGGATTAATCAAAATGTTAGTATTAGAAATGTTTGTTATAAGAATGTAGAATCTTCAATATTTTTCCAAATTTATACTAAGCTTTGCATTTTATCATCATTGGGCGGGGCTGACATAAATTGATAGTACACACCATGATATGAGATAGACCATAGTGTACAAAGTCATCCACTTGCGAAAAATAGACAGTCGCAAACAAGGAGTGTCTTAACTCATACTAAGGGAAAGATTGCCCCAATATTTTTGTCCAGACAAACCACAGATAGCAAATAAACAAAAGATGGGTCATGAGATGTCATTGCTCCTCTAAATCCTTCATGGGACATCCTTGAGGAAACTAGTAATATGACTTAAAACCCAAAGTTTAAAAGAAAGTTGACAAACAACAGTCAAAGAAAAAGAGTACTGAGACATCCTTGAGAAAGCTAGTAACCGGACTCATGCACAAATCGATAAAAAGATAAGACAAAATAAGGTATAAAGTCAAAAATCCAAATAAAAGTATTTGCCAAAACTTGATCTCATGTGATTGTTTGATGTTTGGCATAGCTCGATGTGAGGGATGACATATACTGTATAAGACATTGAGTCTGGTTTCGACTTGGTGACTATCTGTGTAAGGCATGACAAAGCCTGGTTTCAGAAAGACACGTGTCATATAAGACATTGAGCCTGATGTCATTGATGTGACAAGCTAAATGAGGCTATGACAATTCACGATGTCCATTGACAAGAAAGACATATCTTTCTTAAGACATAAGTTGATCACTTTGACAATGTGTTTGATTTTGACTTGATGACAGTTTTGACATGTTTGCCTTGTTGATGCATGACTTTTTTTGATTCCTTGACTATTATAAGTGTGTGTGTGTTGATAGTGTATGACTTGAGATGATGTACCCTAAAGGACTGACCTAGTATGGCATCGAGGGATCATTGATTGATAGCCTTGCCTACATTGTACATGCAGAGACCTCGTAGTTCGACCAAACTTTAACTGATATAACTGACTAAAAATATGTACTTAAGTTGATGATATGAAACATGTGTGATAGTGAATGTGGTAAAGCCTAATGGACTGACCTAGTGCAGCCTCGGGGGCTCATCGATCAATAGCCTTGCCTACGTTGTACATGCAGAGACCTCATAGTTTGACACAACCACTGACTTTGATATATACAAAGAATAAGTCATGATTTTATGTGTGTGAGACGTGAGACACCTAGACAGACAGACCTAATGCCTCAGGGGCACATCGACTGATGGACTTGCCTACGTCTAGTCGTAGAGGCAACGTAGTTCGACTATGTCTACGACTGACTTGACACAACTGACTCCAACTTTATTTTTGGGATTTTTGACATGTTTTTTATTTTTTTGTCTTTTTAGAGTTTTCTAATGTTTTAAGATTTTTTCAGGACATTTTCAAATGTTTTTGGATTTATTTTTTTCAGGACATTTTCTGACATTGGGTTGCTATGTACAAGGTCCACATGACATAGAATGAGGATTTTCCCCCAGTCAAGAATAAGACATACAGGATGGAGTGGGGAGATGGAGTGGACTTGATGTCAATTGTTCCTAGTAATGGATAAGACAACCATTTATTATGAGTGAAGGTGAAAAGTTTGATTGGAATGATGGTAGATGAAGGAGCGAAGTTGACTACACATGGCACCTGTTTGCCAGGTTTTCACCATGGTACTTATCCATAGTGCCACCGAAGTGTTTTCACTATTGGACAGATTATTTCTCTTTACTATTTTGTTGATATTATCTTTTGTTTTGGTATTACAAAGACGCCTATTTGCTAGGTTTTCATCAAGGTAACCATTTTTTTGTTTTTTCCATTTTTTATTTTTTATTTTTCGATTAAGACATAGTTCTTAGAAGATACACATAGAACTTCTTCAGATGAAGGCTGTTGATTGGTGACAAAAGTAGTTCTCCTTCAAGGGTAGAGAGTTGATACGCTCCTGATCCAAAAGCTTCTGTGACAGTATAGGGCCCTAACCAGTTAGGTTCAAACTTACCTAGTTTTTCTTGTTCAGCTTGATTCTTGGGGTTCTCCATTAAAACTAAGTCACCAATGTCAAAGTTTTGATTTAGAACTTTCCTATTATAGCTACGACGAAGATGATTCTGATATGCTTGCAAATGATCTAGTGCCTTCTATCTTCGTTCATCTAGGAATTCTAATTCATGCAATCTGGATACACGGTACTCTTCATCGTTAATATGACCTTTCAAGGATACCCTTAGGGAAGGAATTTCAACCTCAATAGGTAAGATAGCTTCAGATCCAAATACTAGGGAGTATGGAGTGGCGCCAGTGGGAGTAATGCTTGTGCAATAAGCCCATAAGGTAGGATTAAGACGTAAATGCCAGTCACAACCAACGTCATTGACAGTCTTTTTTAGGATTTTGATAATGGTTTTATTAGATGCCTCAGCTTGGCTATTACCTTTTGGGTAATATGGAGTGGAAAAATGATGTTGGATATGGAATTCTTCACATAGATGGTGGACTTCTTGGTTTTTGAATGGACCACCATTATCTGTGATAATGGATTGAGGTACACCATACCAACAAATTTATGTAGTTTAGGATAAACTTGGGTATTTGTGTGTCGGTGATGTATGTCATGGGAATAGGTTCAATCCATTTGGTGAAGTATTCAGTGGCGGTTATGATGAACTTATGACCATTAGATGATGGAGGGTGTATCTTACCTATGAGGTCAAGTTCCCATTGGGAAAAGGGCCATGGTGAACTAATCAGACGAAGCTCATGTGCTAGCACACGTATCAAATATTTGTGTATCTGACACTGTCGACATTTCTTGACAAAGATATATGAGTCCTTTTCCATTGTAGGCCAATAATAACCTAATCTCATATTCTTGTGGGCTGAAGTAGGACCGTTAGAATGGGATCCACATTTACCCTCGTGTACCGCTCACAAGGTTTCTTGTTCTTCCTCCGCATCGATACATCTCATTAAGGTGTTATCTAAGGTACGCCTATATAGGGTATCTTCGATGATGGTGTATTTGGCAGACTTACAGATAAAGGTTCTACGTTGGTTATTTGACAAGTCTAAAGGTAAGATTTGGGCATTTAGATAGTTGTATACGTCCTTGTACCAAGGGGAAGTAGGACCAACAATTATACACACAATCACGAAATCGGAGACATCATAAGCTGGGACCAATAGTTGTTCGACCAAAAACTCAAATTTAGGCACGTTGCTAGGAATATCCTATAAGGAACCCATAGTTTCTATAGCATCTGCTACCCTATTCTAAATGTGTGGTATTAATTGAAAGGTGATTTCATCAAAGTACTATTTAAAACTATCAGCCATGCGCTTGTAGGGGGGAAAGTTTCTCATTTTTAGTTTCATAATAATTGTTTACTTGCCGAACTACTAGCTGAGAATCCCCATAAACATGTAGACTCTTAATCTTCCATTGGGCTTCCATTCTTAGTCCTGTCACTAAGGCTTTGTATTCCTCTATGTTGTTGGTGCAATGGAAAGCAATCCTGAATGATTTAGGAATAGTATTTCCTTGATGTGTAACAAATAGTATGCCTGCTCTTGAACCATGATTAGTATGTGACCCATCAAAGTATAATTTCCATTTGGTTCTAGTGTCAATTTTGAAGATAAACTCATCAGGAAAACCTACCACTAAAGGATGGTTTGCCTTCATGAGTGCATCTGCTAACTAATCTACAATTACTTTCCCTTTTATAGCTTTCCTCTCCACATATTGGATGTCATATTCACTAAGTATGATCACCCATTTAGCCAATTGGCCTGTTAATGCTGCTTTACGTAGGAGATATTTGAGAGGATCAATCTTTGCGACCAACATGGTTTGGTGGTTTAGCATATAGTGCCAAAGTTTTTGACTAGCAAATACTACCACAAGATAGGCACATTCTATGCTACTGTAGTTTATTTCATATCCCACCAAGGTATGACTAATGTAGTACACTACCCTTTCATGACCTTGATCATCATTTTGTGTGAAAAGGGCTCATAATGCTGATTGAGTTGCTGAAATGTAAAGTATCAAAGGTTTGTCATCTGTAGGTGGAATTTGAAGGGAAAATAATGCGGATCTAATGACCCAACAATGCGGAATACATTCCCTTAACACCTTTACTATAGGGGAGAGAAGCAAAAAATGAAAAACTAACAGTTTCTAAAACTTATAGAGATGCATACAACCATGGCAATGAGAAACCAGAAAGATAAGCAGAACAAAGATGACATAGTATTTATGTGGGAAAACCCTTTCAGGTAAAAAACCCACCACACAAATTCAAATCTATTGTATTACATTAATGAATCGATTACATACAATATCCAGACTTCTTTGTTCAGCTCACAATCACCCAGAGAGTTTTAGATTCACTATTACAATGTTTTCACAACATACAGTTCAAAACCCTCTTCAAGAACTCACGTCCTTCTGTTCTTCAGCCCGCAACTTCAACTTGCTCTACAAATTTTGACTCAACTCAACTTGTCTAACCTCTTGAGAAATAACACATCTCTCATCCATATGTAACCGACTCAGAAGAGCAATGAAGTCCATCCTCAAATCACGCAACTAGTCGGATCTGACAGATCTCCTGCAACAAGTCGTCATTGCATTCAAAGCCATTACTCAAAATGGTTGAGCTCGCCACCCTTCATTGACAAATGCAACTGCCACAATAACTATCTTGGTATCCCTCCAATTACTATTCAACCAGGTGCCACGCATCCAAGACCCATCAGTAATCGCAGCTGACAAAGTAACCAAAACGGTCAAACAGTCATCGAGCGCGACCAAGACTTCAAGTCATTTCTAACACTGCCGGAGTTGGAGTCAGAATAGGAGTCGAAACAGGACTCCACCGAAAATACACACTATCGGAGTCGGAGTCGGAGTCGGAGACGAAACTGGAGTTGAAACATGACTCCACCGAAATTACAGGTTCAGGAACCATTTCGGTTCCGCGTCCGCCCACGGCAAAGGGGAACTCATCGGAAATAGTTCTGACCGGGTAAAGTCAACCCGGGGTCAAACCAAGATGGGAACACAAAAGATCAGAGTCGGAGTCAGAGTCGGAATAGGAACAGAAACAAGACTTTACCGAAAGTCCAAGATTAGGAACCAATTCCATTCCAGTTCTGCCTCCGCCAACTGCAAGAAACAACAGTCCAGAACCAGGACAAGGTGGAGGAAAGCACCCCGAGTAGAATCCAAACATCCAGAAGAACCAGATCACAAAAGGAGGAGTCGGACCTGGAGTCGGAACAGAAACTAAAATAGGAACCTGGCAAATGGACATTGCCAACTTCCAAAGCTAGTTCTGCCTTTGCCAGCACCTGTGAAGCGAAGTGAGAAGAAACAGATGGTAGGAAGCGAAGTCGGAGTAGGAACGAGAACCGAAACTTAGAACTTAGGCAAACAGAACAATGCCAAGTTCCATCCCGGTTCTGCCTCCACCAGAGACTCGGAACTTAGGCAAATAGAACAATGCGAGGTTCCATCCCGGCTCTGCCTCCGCTAGAACTTTTGCAAACAACACAAAATCACCAAGGCATGAAAATGAGGACTTCAAGTTGGAAGTTGAGACATAATTTCTCAACAATCTCCCACTTGGTGAACACTTCCAACTTCCTCAAAACATCATACCTTACTGTCTATCATAGGCCCCAAGGCCCATCGATTATGTGCACCATCTGAACATGTCTATGCTAACCGGCTTTGTCAAGGCATCTGCAACATTCTTCAAGGTGTCAACCTTATCCATACTGACCTTGCCATCTTCAACCATATCCCTCATGAAGTGATATTGCACATCTATGTGCTTCGTCCTAGCATGAAAGGTCGGATTCTTTGCCAAACACACTTTGACTGTCACAGTAAATTGAAATTTGCTCAGCATTAAATCCAATGTCTGAACACAAAAACCTTAGCCACACTGCCTCCTTGCAAGTATGAGTTGCTGCCATGTACTCTGCCTCTGTTGTGGATAAAGCAACTATAGCTTGTCGCTTGCTCATCCAACTGATTGCTCCACCATTAAGCATGAAAGTGTATCCACTGGTGAATCTTCTGCTGTCAATGTCCCCTGCCCAATTAGAATCAACATATCCCTGAATGCTAAGAGTCCTTTGTGATGCAACCATACTGCCATGGTAACACAAAGCATAATCTGAAGTAACCTTCAAATACCTGAACACTCTCTTTACAACATCCTAATGTGATCTCCCTGGATTTTCCATGAAACGACTTAGAACTCCCACTGCTTGGGCAATGTCTAGTCTTGTGTAGACCATAGCATACATCAAACTGCCTACTGCACTTGCATAAGGCACACTGGTCATGTCCTCCATCTCAGTAGCAGACTTTGGACAGTCTTCAGTAGATAGTTTCAATCCTTGCATGATTGGAACAACTAGCTGCTTGCAATCAGTCATGCTAAACCTCTCTAGAACGGTTTTCACATACTTATTCTGACTAAGCCAAAGCTTTCTGCTTGTTCTATCCCTGGTTATCTCCATTCCAAGAATGTACCTTTCTGCTCCAAGATCTTTCGTTTCAAACTTAGCAAATAACTGAGTTTTAAGGTCAGAAATCATAGCCTTGCTATTACCAATGAATAATATGTCATCCATGTACAGAGTAATAACAAGCACATGATCATTCTCACATTTATAATAAATGCAATGATCAGATTTTGATCTAACAAACCCAATTGACAACACAAATGTGTCAAATTTTTGGTACCACATTCTAGGAGATTGTTTTAGACCATAGAGAGATTTATTTAACTTACAAACCAGATTTTGTTTGCCTCTTTCAACAAAATGCTCAGGCTGGGACATGTAGATTTCTTCTTCCAGCTCACCATGGAGAAACACTGTCTTCACATCCATCTGCTCAATTTCATAGTCATTCACAGCTGACAATGACAACAAAAATATGATGGATGTCAGCTTTGCTAGAGGGGAAAAGATCTCTCCATAATCAATTCCCTCAACTTGGGAAAATTCCTTTGCAACCAATCGTGCCTTATACTTCTCCACACTACCATCAAGGTCTGTCTTCCTTTTGAATATCCACTTGCAGCCAATAGGCTTTTTCCCTTTAGGCAGTGGTACCAACTTCCAGGTATCATTCTTTTTCAAGGAATCCATCTCCTCATTCATGGCTTCTAGCCAAGACTTTGAATCAGCCATGTTGATTGCTTCTTTCATAGTCCTAGGCTCATCAGTGCTGGTAATTAAGGCATAAGCACAATTTGAGTCTGACATAGAGAAACCATACCTTTCTGGTTGCCTTCTTTCTCGTATAGATCTCCTTAGAGGCTAAGGTTGTTCTTCATCATCAGAACTTCTAGAGCTACTTGAACTCTCCTCAATCTCAGGTACACCATGCAGCTCTTCCCTTTCTGGAGTTTGGGGAATCTCAACTGCATCCTTCTCCTTATCACTCTAATTTGTCTCAAGTTGTTGATCACTTACTAGAGGTTTCAACTCATGAAATATCATGCTTCTGCTATACAAGACCTTCTCAATAACAGGGTTCCAAAGCTTGTATCCTTTCACACCAACTCCATAGCTGATGAGAATACATTTCACAACCTTATTATCCAACGTTGATCTCTTTTCATTTGGCACATGAACATATGCCTCACAACCAAAGACCCGAACATGCCTTAATGAGGGTTTCTTACCTAACCATGCTTCCAAAGGTGTCAAGTCAACAAGAGCTAAACAAGGAGATCTATTAATTAGATAACATGTTGTGGCAATAGCCTCAGCCCAGAACATCTGCTCCAGACCAGCACCACTCAGCATACTCCTTGCCTTTTCCATCAGTGTCCTATTCAACCTCTCAGCAACTCCATTTTGTTATGGAGTGTAGGGGTTTGTCTTATGCCTTTTAATTCCATGATTAGTGCAATACCTTTCAAAATCTGCAGAAAAAAACTCACCTCCATTGTCTGTCCTTAAACACTTTATTTTCCTTCCAGTCTGATTTTCAACCAAAGATTTGAACTCTTTAAACCGACTAAACACTTCTGATTTACTTTTAAGAAAGTATACAAATGCCCTTCTCGAATGGTCATCAATAAAAGAAACATAATATCTAGACTTCGATAACGAAGGAACATCAACTAGACCAAACACATCAAAATGAATATAATCCAATATACCATAAGATTTGTGAGGACTAGAGGAGAAAGAAACATGGTGTTGCTTTCCATAGATACAATGTTCACAGAAATCAAACTCAAGGTTACAATCATCAAGCCCTTCTACAAGTTTTTTGCTCTTCAAGGTTTTTAAACCCTTCTCACCAATGTGACCAAGTCTATGATGCCATAACATAGTCTTCTCTGCTGGGAGTTTTACCTCCAAAGCATTTGCAGATAGTGAAGAGTCTTCATCTTTCTCTATAGGTGCAGAATTACATGATTTTATAGAGGCACTGTTACAAAGAATAGGTCGTGCATCTAGCTTGTACAGAGTGCCAGTACAAACACCCTTAGCTAACACCATTGCACCTCTAGCCATTTTACATCCCTTACTGGAAAAAGAAACTTCTACACCAGCATCATTTAACTTACTAATAGAAAGAAGATTTCGAGCCAAACCTAGGATGTGAAGAACACCACCAATTCCTTTGACTCTCCCGTTAGGAAACTAAATTCTGACCCTTCCTTTGCCAACAATCTCTAGTGTTGAATCACTTGCCAAGTATACCTTTCCACCATCATACTTCTCATACTTTGAGAACCAATCTCTATTCGATGTCATGTGAAAAGAGGCACCTGAATCAACCAACCAGACATCATCTGATGCCTGAGTTGTCAAGGCTACTGCAGTGAAGGCATCTGCATCACTTTGAGAAGATTCGTTGTCAGAAGCATTCTTCTTCTTCTTCTCCTTGCAGTCCTTCCTGATATGACCAGGTTGCCCACAGTTCCAGCACTTTACCTTGAACTTTTTACCAGGAGACTTTGATCTCCCTTTAGACTTGGATTTCGACTTGTTGTCTTTCTTCTTGCCTTTCTCCTTTGTTCTACCTCGAACAGAAAGAGCATCTTTGGCCATCTCAGAAGATTTCCTTTGCATTTCTTTAGACAGAAGTGAAGCAACCACATCATCAATCTTGAAAGAAGTGGTTGTGCTTCCAATAGCCATCACAAGATGATCCCAGCTATCAGGTAACGAACACAACAGGAGCATGCAATGATCCTCCTCCTCAATCTTTACACCTACAGATGCCAGCTGAGTAACACTCATATTAAATGAGTTCAAATGATCTACAACAGATGCACCTTCATCCATCTTCAAGGAGTACAACTTCTTCCTCAGGAATAACTTGTTTACCAGAGATTTTCCTTGGTAAATATCACCAAGCTTCTTCCACAAAGCAGCTACAGACATCTCCTCATGAACATTCAAGAGCACAGAATCAGCTAGAATCAGTCTTATCAATCCTCTTGCTTTTCTATCAGCAAGATCCCAAGCTTCTTGGGTTGTAGTTTGTGGCTTGGTTCCAGACACTGCAATCCAGAGGTCTCTATCCACAAGCAAGTCTTCTATCTTGAGTTTCCATAACTCAAAGTTGCTGCCATTAAACTTCTCAATATCTATCCTACCAGATGTACTCGCCATCTCACAATAGAAACAAGTTTAACAATGCAAGTCTCCCACTGAAACAGTATTAGTGCAAAAAACTAATTTTCCCTAGCAAGGATAACACGAAATGGCCAAGCTCTGATACCACTTTGAAGGGAAAGGAATGCGGATCTAATGACCCAACAGTGTGGAATACATTCCCTTAACATCTATACTACAGGGGAGAGAAGCAAAAAATGAAAAACTAACAGTTTCTAAAACTTATAGAGATGCATACAACCATGGCAATGAGAAACCAAAAAGATAAGTAGAACAAAGATGACACAGTATTTACGTGGGAAAACCCTTTCAGGTAAAAAACCCACCACACAAAGTCAAATCTGTATTACAGTAATGAATCGATTACATACAATATCCAGACTTCTTTGTTCAACTCACAATCACCTAGAGAGTTTCAGATTCACTGTTACAATGTTTTCACAACATACAGTTCAAAATCCTCTTCAAGAACTCACGTCCTTCTGTTCTTCAGCCCGCAACTTCAACTTGCTCTACAACTTTTGACTCAACTCAACTTGTCTAACCTCTTGAGAAATAACACATCTCTCATCCATATGTAACCGACTCAGAAGAGCAATGAATTCCATCCTCAAACACGCAACTGGTCGGATCTAACATATCTCCTGCAACAAGCCATCATTGCATTCAAAGCCATTACTCAAAACGACTGAGCTCGCCACCCTTCGTTGACAAATGCAACTGCCACAATAACTATCTTGGTATCCGTCCAATCACTATTCAACCAGGTGCCACGCATCCAAGACCCATCAGCAATCACAGCTGACAAAGCAACCAAAATGGTCAAACAGTCATCGGGCGTGACCAAGACTTCAAGTCATTTCTAACACTGTTGAAGCCGGAGTCGAAATAGGACTCCACTGAAAATACACACTATCAGAGTCGGAGTTGGATTTAGAGACGGAATTGGAGTCGAAACATGACTCCACCGAAATTACAAGTTCAGGAACCAATTCGGTTCCACGTCCACCCACAGTAAAGAGGAACTCATCGGAAACAGTTCTAACCGGGTGAAGTCAACCCAGGGTCAAACCAAGATGGGAACACAAAAGATCAGAGTCAAAGTCGAAGTCAAAACAGGAACAGAAACAGGACTTTACCAAAAGTCCAAGATCAGGAACCAATCCGGTTCTGGTTCCACCTCCGCCAACTGCAAGAAACAACAGTCTAGAACTAGGACAAGGTGGAGGAAAGCACCCCGAGTAGAATCCAAACATCCAGAAGAACCAGATCACAAAAGCAGGAGTCAGACCCGGAGTCAGAACAAAAACTGAAATAGGAACCTGGCAAATGGACATTGCCAACTTCCAAAGTTGGTTCCGCCTCCGCCAGAACCTGCGAAGCGAAGCGAGAAGAAACAGACGGTAGGAAGTGGAGTCGAAGTAGGAACAAGAACCGAAACCCAGAAATTAGGCAAACAAAACAATTCCAAGTTCCATCCCGATTCTGCCTTCGCCAGAGACTCAAAACTTAGGCAAACAGAACAATGTGAGGTTCCATCCTAGCTCCGCCTCTGCTAGAACTTTTGCAAACAACACAAAATCACCAAGGCATGAAAGCAAGGACTTCAAGCTGGAAGTTGAGACATAATTTCTCAACAGAATTAACACAAGTGGATCAAGCAAATAATCCTTGATCTATTGGAAAGCTTCCTGACATTTAGGTGTCCATACAAATCGTAGTCCTTTCTTAAGAAAATGTTGGAATGGACGTATTTTGTCTACTAGTTGTACTATGAAGTGCCTGATGGACTGTAATCTTCCCTATAGTGTTTTTAGTTGACCAATGCTAGCTGGAGGAGGAATTTCTATGATAGCTTTTACCTTCACTAGGTCTACTTCAATGCCTCTTCTAGAAATGATATATCCTACAAATTTCCCTAATTTCACTCCAAAGACACATTTATTTGGATTTAGTCTAACTTGGTAATTTTCTAGCCTTTGGAATATCTTGTCTAGAACTTTCAAATGATCTTCCCTTGTTACTAATTTAGCTATTATTTCATCGACATAATCTTCCATGAGAGTATGTACAATGTCATGGAAAATAGTCATCATTTCACATTGATACGTAGCTCCTGTATTTTTGAGCCCAAAAGGCATAACATTCCAACAGTATGTTCCCCACGGACATGTGAAAGCTATCTTGTGTTGGTCTTCAATTGTGATTTTGATTTGGTTATACCCAGAGAAACCATCCATGAGGGATAGCATCTCATATCCTATTGTAAGGTCCACTATCATGTCAATGTTCGTAAAAGGGAAGTCATCCTTAGGACATGCCTTGTTGATATCTCTAAAGTCTATACAAATACGGATGCCCCCAGTTAGTTTAGTCAATAACACAAGATTTGAAATCCAGTTTGCATAGTCTATGGATCTTATGAATTCGACATCCAATAGTTTCTTAAGTTTTTCTTTGACCAGTAGAGAAATTTGTGGATGCATCTTCCTTAGCTTTTGTTTGACGGGCTTAATACCTGGCTATAATGGTAGATGATGCAATATAAAATCTAGATCCAGCCCAGGCATGTCAACATATGATCATGCAAAGTTTATCTGTATCTTTGTGAAGAAGTCTCAAAACTCTTGTTGCTCTGTCTCTGTCAAAGAGGTTGCAAAGTATATTACCCGAGGGTTTTCTTCTATGTTTATGTTGACCTCAATAGACTCTTCTACTAACATTGGTGACTTTTCTTGAGAAAATGGGAGAATATTCAAACCTCCATTCTTGGGTACCTTAGAGATGTTTTTTCCCTTGGATACGTCCTTTATTTTTACTATTTCTTCATCCAAAGGCGCCTTTCAGTTTTCACCTAGGGACTTGTCATTTTCCTCATTTTCATTTTTTTTCTTTTTACTTTCACTTTTGCGACTAGAGGTGTGAACAGACTCCTTAAAATATGCTTTGTCATCCAAGTCTATGTAAATCCAGCTTTATGATCCCCTCTTGGTATGCCTTCTCAAAGTCTCATGAACTCAACTATTTCTTTGTCATTCTCGAATATGTCTAAGATGGGTGTACCTTGTTGATCCTAGTCGATAAGTTAGGGATATACAAGGGGCATGTCATCATCAGAGTTATCAAATGTGGAGGCTGACAAGGTGAATATAGAGTGGTTAACATGGTCACAAAATTTTTGGACTAACTCCTTTTTGTTCTTTTTCCTATGGGTAGGTAAACTCTGATGTGGGATTACTGTAAGGGCTAGGTCATTAGAAGATGGTTCATCAGGTGCCCAAGATGCAAGATCAAGGGTTTCCCAACAATAATGCTTAAGCCATTCTTCTTTGGACAAGGGATTTTTATGACGGGGGCTAGATGGACTTGGTATGGGTTTTATCATTCTATCAAGTTCCCCAAATAACTTATCTAGGTTCATGGTGCTGGTAGAGGAAAGGGAATCCCATTCATAGTTGCTTGAGTCAGGGGATTCATCGTAAATTGGGTCAAGTGGTTCGTGAGATATCTTGATGTCTTCATAAACACTTACTTCCTCTTGAAATGGTGATGAAGTACTAGAAAAGCCAATTCTAAGCAGTTGAAACCCTAGCCCTGGGCCTTTTGGTCATGGTGAGATAATGATTGGTTCAGTCCTTCCATTCTAATGTAGTCCTAACCCACTATGTCTGGCATAGCCTTTGCTTTGCATGATCATAAAGCCTTTTTCCATATTGATCCTTAGCTATTTGAATAGACGGTGAGGGGTATTCATTATCTTCCTGGTACAACCAGGAGGTAATATCATCTTGGTCCACAACTTCTTCACTTAAATCTCCCCATTTTTCCAATGTCATTATAGGAGGAAAATGAAGTGACTACTGATTGTCTCCTATCTGCTATGGGTAAATCGTATGTCCTAGGTGGAACTAGCTGACTGACACAATAGGATGCCTTCATGTGATATTCTCCACAACCCTTGTCTTGGATCTCAACCTTAGGAGTGGATGATGGTGGTTGTGATGAAATGGAATTGGTAAGAGTTGATGGATCAATGTACAGGGATAAAGTAGATGATGAATCTTCTTGATTAACTAGCACTTGTCGTTGTGTAATTTCCCGTAGGCTTGTGCAATATTGAAAATGATCTGGATAAACATCAATTGTGATGTCGGTGCCATTATACGGGAATTTAAGACACTAGTGATATGTGGAAGGTAGGGCTTTCATTTCATGTATCCAAGGTCTACCTAACAAAAGGTTATATGGAAGGGTGAGATCCAAGACTTGGAAGCTAGTGTCCATAACTGCAGGTCCAATCCTGATAGAGAGTGTGACAACTCCTTTGGAGGATCTTTCCTCATCATCGTAAGCCTTAATGACTATACTCTTAGTGGTGCCCACACATGCTTCTGAGAATCCTAATTCCTTAACATATTTTAGGGTACAAAGGTTCAAACCTGCTCCTCTGTCTACCAAGATTCGTTTGACTTTGGTTTGATGGAATAGGACTTGAAGGTGTAATGGGTCATTATAATCAGTCTTCTCAGTTGAATAATCCTATTGAGAAAATGTGGCATGATGGGAATTGGTTAAGTATCCTACCATTTCTTTGAAATGATTGACATCTAAGTTGGTAGGGACAATTGTGCTCTGTAAGACTTTGTCGAGAATGGATCTATGATCTAGTGATAAAGTCAACAGTTCCAAGATGGATATTTGTGCTGGGGTCTTTTCCAGTTGTTCAAGAAAATTTTACTTAGACTTGGAAGACTGTGTAGGTGGCTCAGAAGAAGGACCTGGAAGAGTTATATTTCTACGTGTATTTACAACACATTCAAGATGCTTCTTAATGGTGATGGTATGGATATTTTAATTTCTAGCTCAGAGGTGATTTATGATAGTACCTGGTTTATAATCATACTTAGCACTGTTATAATTGGCCGAGGTATTATTCTTAGTTCCCGAACTAGAGACCTTTCCTTTCCCATTGTCATGTAATGGATCTGTGAAGACCTTGTGATCACTATTCTTGGTATGTTTCTGCCCATTGACCTCTATAGTTTTGTCTTCATCAAAATCTTGTATGATTTTTTTCAGTTGTCAGCATTGTTGTAGATTATGTCCCTTTGTTTGATGGTATTCACAATAGGCGTTATCATCCCACCACAAGGGTTTAAAATATCTAAGATCATACTATTTTGGTTCTAGAGGTTTTACGAGATTATGTTTAATCAACTCTTTGAAAATTGTCTCAATTGGTTGCCCTAAGGGTGTAAGCTCACGTTTAGGAAATCTCCTCTGTGGTCATCGTTGTTGTGAATTTTGGACAAAAAAAATCGTTTGATCTGGATTACTCGTCATGTCTTGATTGGGGTCATAACCTCTAAGTGTGATGAGAGGTCCTGCATGTAGGGTCTTAGCATCAACAATACCATCATTTGTAACATTTTTGTTTCTAGACCAGAACTTGATTCTATCGTTGGGAGCGTTTTGATGTTGAACAACTAGATTTCTACCTGGTACTTTAATTTATCATTTGTCAATAAGGCCTTTTTGAAGGATAATTCCCTTTTTCACCAAGTCTAGGAAAGAGATACAACAATGTACTCTTAAGTCACTTCTCAGTTTTGAATTAATATTTTCAAGGAATATCGTGACTTTTTGTTTTTCTGGTATCTCAACTAGACATCTACTAGCTAAACTTCTCCATCTCTGGAAGAAAGTGGTGAAATTTTTGCCTTCTTCTTGCATGGTGTGACACAAGGTAGCTATTGTTATTTAATTGTCTATGTTGAAGGAAAAGTGTTCGACAAAATTCTCAGCTAATTCACCCCATGATCGTATGCCATATGGTAGTTTAGAGAACCATTCCAGTGCTATCCCAACAAGGGTTCACGAAAATAGTCTCATCAAGTATGGGGGGTCATATGATCTATCCATGCATGTTGTAGAGAATTCTCTAATGTGTTCTAAATGATTCCTCCTCCCATTATACATAGGAAAATTTTGTATAACGTATCTGTGTGGGAAGGGTGTCATGTATAGCACTTTGTCAAAAGGACATGGACATAAATCTTGCGCTGATATAGTTCATTTTCCTGACATAGCCATGTTGTCCATCTGTTGTTGAAGGATTTGTATTTGATTTTGGAGAACATCTACTTGTGTCAAGGACATGTTGTTTGTGTTGTTAGGATCAATGCAGGTGTTCTGAAATGCTATGTTCTATGATGGATTGTGATTTGGCGAGGGAATATATCCTATTTGAATGTTCTGATTCGGTGTAGGGATATATCCTGTCAAAATGTTTTGATTTGGTATAGGAATATTTACTGTCAGAATGTTCTGATTTGGTATAGGAATATTTCCTATTAGAATGTTCTGATTTGGTGTAGGAATATTTCCTATCGCAATGTTTTATGGTATAGTTGTGTTCGTGCCAACTTTAGATCTTTTACCAATAGTGTTTGTGCCAAAGGGGTTTGATGAAGATTCTCCTACAGTGAATTGTAAACCTTGTGTTATATTGAATGGGGTTGTGTTTACAATTGATGATGTTTGAGTAGGTATGCCAGTTGGTATTGTTGTGGTAATTTGAGGAACAAAGACACTTGACATTATGGTTTGTGTCAGTTGAGAAGATGATGTTTTCAAAGTGTGAACATCAAATCCTAGTGGTAGTGTGGCACCTTCTACTAGAAAATTTGCTAGATATCGTTGGGGATCATTTTCCAAACACTCATCCATAAAGGATGCAAACTTAGGATCTTGTATGGCAACGTCTATGTCTTCAGTAAAAAAAAATCCATGTGTGTCTCTAGTGATGTGTTTTTCAAGAAAAGTTTTGTGTGGTCTCTCTTTCCCTGATGGTTGGTTTTCGAAAGGATTGACAAATCGTTAGGGTCCAAAATTTCTCTATGTTTCTTCTTAGACCTTGTTTCAACCATGAAAATTTGCTCAAAATGAGGTAATGCAAACTATTTCTAAAAACTGATATGTCCTATTTCTATGTTTTTGGGATTTTCTAAATATAAAGGATGTCACTCAAAATTAGACGAGGCAGCCAAGCTACGCATATTCAAGGTGGATGACTAGTAGCTTGACCCCACTGGCTCCCCTCCACAACACTCACTTAGACGAGGCAGCCAAGCTACTGTACCCATGAAACTCCCATGGCATACATTCCATCTCTACACATGAACTGTAAGAATTTGAGATGGCTTCATAGGTCTGACCTGTTGCACTAGTAAATAGATTGGGATTTTGGAAAAACTACAATAAGGTTTTTAGTAAGGGAATTTCATTCATGGGGCACCATCCAGTATGGGGAGAGACCATTTCTTCCCTTCTCGTTAAAATAGTGAGCATGATTTTTGGGGTTTCCCCCAAAAATCCACTTTTATATACCGACTGGAAGTCCCTGGCGACAAGCATGTTACCGGTCTGAGTCGTCTTGGGGTGGGTACTTTTTCCTACCAAGACAAGCCCAAGTTCTAGAGTCAGTAACCATTTCTCTTACACCTAGGATCACATGAATGCACAAGGGGAGAGGATACTTCGATATACTGAATCATAAGGGTAATTACAAAGTGTTCTTTCGCACTAGACAAAGTAAACACTGGTTAATTTTAAGCCAAATGACAATTATCTAACTACCAAACAAAAAAAGTTAATTTTTAATATTTAAAGTCTTCGACAATAGGTCTTGCATGCAATTGATTATTATTTTATTGGTTTGCTTCATCATTCATCCTACAGAAAAGAAGGGGTTTTGGTTTTCAAAGTCTTCTATGCTTCGTCCTGCAAAAACAGTGTTATCCTCCTAAAACCCAGTTGTAAACAAAAGATTAGCAAAAAAAAAACTAAAACAAAAACTATCAAAATGCAAAAAATATGGAAGTTAAAAAAAAATTGAAATTATTACCACCCAGATGCGTCATTTCAATTCACATATGCGTCGTGATGTTGACAGTTAGATGCATTGCGGGAGGTCTCGAAAGTGGCTCATGTCGTTAGATGCGTCTCGGTATTTGTCAGATGTGGTTTGCAAACTCAGATGTGTCATTTCGTTAGTCAAATGCGGTTTTCCGTACGATACCTGTAAAACAAAAAATGAAAAAGCGGAATGGAGTCGTGAAGTTTGAAGTGTGCTTCACATCGGGTTCACCAAATGTGACATAGATAAAATGAATGTTGCATAGTAAGATGGTTAAATCTAATCTAACATGCATAAATCTAAATCAAACAACAAAGAACGAATCAAATGAATTAAAAAGCAAATAAAGTAAAACATAGAACAGTCTCACCGAATATCAATCTATTTCCTCGAATTATCTTGATTGTCCTTCTCCATTTTGTCATGTTGGTATTCTTTCCCTCAGGTTTTCAGTATGTATGCAAGCATAGCCTTGATGTATGTCTAATAAAAATATTGAAGTTCTTCCAAAAAGTGTATTGATTTTGGGAGGAGGAATACTCACAAAGACCAACCAATTTATAGAAAGTTGGTTTTCGAATGACTGGCTCAGATTCGAAAGAGAGATCAACGATCGAGATTATTGAATGTCATGCGATTGAGATTTGTGTCAGTTAGAATGTGAGTTGGTAAATTCTACAGGATAAAGATTAAATTAGAATAACAATTTAATCTAGTGTTAATACTATTCGAAAATAGAATGAATAAGAGTTCAAGATTAAATAAATGATTTAATCTTTAGTTGAAAGTCTTCGAAAATAGAAGAATTAGACTTTGAATGAAAAGGATAAAGTTAGAACTCAACAATGATTTGTTTGAATGCACACATGAATTAATCAATTAAATAAAGATATTTAATTAATAAATATGCTCATGCATATGAGTTAGAACTAGTTAATTGACTGGTTGTGGCAGAGAGTCTCTTTGCAGAGACGATCAGATATCGAATCCGGAGATAATTGACGGATTTAAATAGATCTTGAGTCAGATGGTGAATAAATAATTAGATAACTGGATGATAGAATAATGTGACAAAAACAATTAATTATGAATTAAATTTTAATTTAATTCAACATTCAAAATTGAAATGATCTAATTAAATAAATAATAATTTATTTAATTGACTGAAAAGGTTAATTGAATAATTAAATAATTCGAAATGAATATTTAATTATAGATGAAAATATGATAAGAGGTAAATTAAATAATAAATTATTTAATTCAGAAGGAGAATTAATTAATTAGCGACATAATTAAATAAATGAGATTTATTTAATTAATCATAGTTGAATAAGAGTCATAATGAATTAATCAAATAATTAAAAGGTATTTAATTAATAGAAGAAATATATGTTTAGGAAATAATTAAATAATTAACATTATTTAATTGTGATCATGGACATTAGAAAATTATGTTGAAAGTGGTATTCACAGGCCTATACCAATTTTCAGTGTCTACAACCTCCTTTCCCAATACTTTTTATGGATAGCCACTTTTGATCAAAATGGCTTCAATTTCTCTATTAGTCACCTCAACTTGGCCATTGGCCTGGGGGTGATAAGGAGTAGACTTCCCGTGCCTAATGTTGTACTCATTGACCAGTTTTGAATCAAGTGTTAAAGTGAATTGAGTCCCTTGATCAGTCACTATCTCTCTTGGAACTCCATACCATGTGAAAATTTCCTCATACAAAATTTTTGCAACCTTATTATCTCTTGCATGCTTCATGGTTTTAACTTCTACCCATTTAGTTACATAATCAATGCATATTAAAATATAGGATTTAATTCATGATGGAGGATCAATGGGTTCTACAAAATCCAGTCCCCACTTATCAAATGGATTGATTACTACCTGAGGACAAAGTGGCATCTCATCATATTTTGTTGGTTAGCCCATCCTTTGGCATCTCTCACACTTCCTTATATCTCCCTGCATCCTTATGAAGTGTTGGCTAGTAATATCATGTGTTCAAAAGCTTCATTGTTGTCCTCTTGGCTGCAAAATGTCCTCCATGAGGTTCATTGTGACATGCATGAAAAATATCAAATGTCTCATCTTCCCTCACACATCTCCTCCTGACATTCTCATGTCCAGTATAGGACAAACATCCAGCAATCCATGAGAAAGGGAAATATTTCTCAATGAGTACTCTCCTCTCTTTTGGAGAGAAGTGAGGAGGGAATCTCCCTATGACCAAAAAGTTAGCTATGTCAGCATACCAAGGTGTCTTCACACTAATGGAAAATAAGTGCCCATCAAGGAAAGAATCATCTATTGCTTGATTGTCTTTTGATGTGGTCAGCCTTGAAAGAAAATCTGCAACAACATTGACTTTCCCTTGTTTATCCACAATGGTTATGTCCAACTCCTACATCAACAGTAACCATCTTCCTGGCCTTCCTAAAATCAAAGGCTTATTCATGAGGTATCTAATGGCTGCATGATCAATGTGCACAAATATTTGGTAGTTGGTTATGTAATTTTTGAATTTTTTTAAAGCATAGATGAATGCTAACATCTCTTTTTCTGTTACTATATAGTTGGATTCAGCTCCTTGCAGATTTTTGCTGACAAAGTAAATGGAATTTTCAATAGCTCCTTTTTTTCATAGGACAGCTCCTATATCATAGTTTGATGCATCTATATAGACGTGAAAAGGAAACTCCCAATTAGGTCCCTTGAGCATAGGAGCATGAGTCAAAGCTTCTTTCAAGTCAGAAAATGCCTTGTCACAACCTTCTGTCCATTTTACTGAAGTCTTTGATGAACCTCCTGTAATAACCTACATGTCCTACGAAACTCCTGACATCTTTTTTTTTTGCAAGAATAGGCAGATTGGTAATTGCCTCAATCTTTGTAGGATCTACTTGAAATCCTTTGTGAGAGATGTAGTGGCCAAGAACTACACCTTCCTGCATCATCATGAATCACTTTTCACTATTTAAAGACAGATTGTGATATGCATATCTCTATAGGACTCTCTTATGATTTTCCAGCATTTCATTGAAATCAACAACATAAGTAGTAAAATCATCCATATAAATCTCCATCCAATCATGAGAAATATCTGAAAAATATGCTAATGACTGCCCTCTGAAAAGTTGTTGGTGCATTGCATAAGCCAAATAGAAGTATTGAGTAGGCATAGGTTCCCCATGGATAGGTAAAGGTGGTCTTCTCCTGGTCCTCTAGTGCAATTTGGATCTGGTTATAGCCACTAAATCCATCAAGAAAAGAAAAGTATTGCTTTCCTACAAGTGAGTCCAGAACTTGATCTATGAATGGCAAGGGAAAATGGTATTTTTTGGTGGTAGAGTTGAGTTTTTTGTAATCAATACAAACTTGCCACTTCTCTCCTTTTTTGGGAACAATCACCAATGGGGAAACCCACTAGCTCTCTGAAATGGGGTAGATAAATCCTGCATCTAGCAATTTTTGCAGTTCCCCTTTTACTATTTCTCTCAATGCAGGGTTAATTCTTCTTTGCAGTTGCCTTACTAATGTACAATAATATCTTATGAGTGCAAAGTTTAGGATCCAATCCCTTCATATCATTATAATCCCATGTAAATGCATTTTGGTGGGCCTTTAGTAAGTTTTCTTATGACAACTATTGTTCTTCACTCAATTTACTGTTGATATTTAGATATTTCCCTTCTAACACTTGCACTTGTGTAGTCAACTCAACCATATATAATTCAATAATGCTTGGTACCTTGAGTTCATGTGGAAATAATGTGTGGAACATACCTGTTGTTGTAGGAAATTTGGTTGCACGAAAGACGTCTGTAGGAAGAATGGTTGTAAGATGAGCGGCTGCAGGAAGAGTGTGCAGGAGTGTCTTCACTGTATCGACATAATTAGAGGATGATGCTTCCTCTACCTCATAATGGTTATAAATTATGTTAGACAGTACCTCTTCTTCATCTTGAAGCTATAGGAAAGGACCTTTGTCTAACATCATAAGTTGTGCCACAAAATTAACTTCATCAGCCTCTTCACCAACATGTGGTCATACTGAATCGTCCTTAATATGGGATGTTTGAGTAGGAGGGTAGAGAACAAGCTTTTTGGTGCTCTTCCCATTTGAAATGGTCATGTCTCATGTACGACATCCAATATAAGAATCTACTGTTGCTAACCATAGTCTTCCAAGAATAATGGGGTACCCACCTAGTGTGGCTTTGGAAGAAAAAATCATAAAATCTGATGGGTACTCCTAAGAGTCTATGGTTACTACTAGATCTTCCACTATACCATCAAGCTTAACAGTAGAACTATCAACAAACTATAGGACAGTAGGAGTATGTCTTATACTTACAATATTTAGTTGCTATAGGATATCCTTGGTCATAACATTTATTATTGCTCCCAAATCAATCAGAGCATTCTTTATTTGAATCCCATTTATAAAAAATCCTACCACAAGACTCCTTGGGTCATTGTACTTGGGGATGGTCACTTTCCCAAGCATGATGTCAACGAGTTGTCCCACCACATGAACTATAGTGGGGTATTTCTTCTTCTTGCCTGGCTTCTTAAGGCATGCTTCCTTGATTGATTTTTCGTATATGGGAACATATTTGATGGCCTAAAATAGAGGTATCTAGACACATATATGCTTCAGCTGATCTAAAATGTCAAAAGTTCTATCCTCCTTTTCTTCTTTTTGCTTCACAATTTCCAACCTCTAGGGAAACGGTGGTTCAGGATCAATTTGCTTGGCTGGGACTGGTTTAGGATTTTTAAGTGCACTTGGCTAAACAGGGACATTCAGAGGCTCCTCCTCTTCCACAAGAAGCTCAGTGATAATATGTGTGGAAGGAGTTGGAAAAGTGGTTCCTGTTAGAACTAGAATTTTCATAGAAATTCTGAAGGGATTTACCTATTAAAAATCCAAATTCATGATAGATTTGTCATTAAAAATCACTCTATTACCATCCACAAGGCCAAAATAGTCTTCTACCATTGTACCACTACCACATTATCCACCCTATGTAACCACCTTATACCTCCTTACAATAGCCTCTTGCATAATAGCCCACGGTATCACAGTCAAGATAGCTAAACACTCTACCCTTTTACCACTATACCGTGGAGGGTTAGAACAAGACCCATGGTAGAGCGGTACACTTGAGAATAACCATGAGAGTGGACACCACCATACTGTAGGAAGAAGAAATGTAACCCACGATAGAGCGGTATAGAAAGAAAAGGAAGAATAGACATCGCCATACCACAGGGAGGTGAAGAATGCCACGAGGTAATGCGGTAAAGTATTCATTGAGTCATTTAAAGCATATCAGTCACATCAATCAACTTCAAAATATGAATTGAGCTCGATAGAAAGATTTGAATCATGTGAATTTATGAGTTAGGAGTAAATGCATCTTGGGATTAAAATACATGAAATAAGTTGGTTGTTTTTCATTCACGACAGCTGATATTGAGTCGAGGGCGATCTCAGAAGGTAGAGGAGAAGAGAATTTTTCAAGGTGAATTATATCACCGAGTAAGTTCTGCTCATTCCTATCTATAAATTTCATAATGGCACCAAAGAAAATAGAAGTAGGAGCTAAAAAAGATGAAATCAAGCCTAGTAAACCCTCTTTGCAATCACATTGCTTGCTCTATTTCCTAGGTCAGTAAGCAAAGGGTCAAAAATTGTTTTGAGAGACTTAGCTCAGGGTTGTAGGGACCCAATCACACCCCAGTTAGGTTGGAACCTATACTAGTATTTCTACCAGAAGAGGAATGACAAGGTCCTAACATCAAACTTGTGGACCCTAGATGTGGCCAAGTTGATTATGCCCAATGTCTTCATTGATACTTGTAAGAGAGGGGGACCAACCAATGCAAGGGCCCAGGTCACAAAAGGCTAAGAGCAGAAAGGTTGCCCTAACTTAACTTAGTTCAAAGGAAGGTTAGGATAGAAAGGATGAGAATGATGAAGACTATGTGTAGATCAATCACTCTACAATCTCGAGAATTGAAGGGAGACTGGATGAGTCACTTTCCAAAGTCAACTCTGCATCTCAAGTAGCTCTCTATCTGAGGAAAAAAGCACGGTTCTGGGACAATAGCACGGCATGCTGGCATCTCACACGTGTGCTAGAGTTTGTACAACCAGATAACCAGAGAAATGAGGTTTTAATCTCAAGAAAGGACTGACAGTCTAGTCTAACAATTTTGGGAAGTAAAGAACAATACTAAGAAGAGAGAAAGGTAAATGCGGATATGATAAAAGAATTATAATACCGAGAGGGTGATGAAGATGATTTCGTAGAATAGTCCTCTCACTAGCTTGCTTCAAGATCTCTCCACCTGCACACAATAAAGAGGGAAAGTGTTGGGGCTGTTTAGGGGCCTGTCTCAATCAGACCCCCATTTTTGTGCTTCCACCTCCATGGAAAGCCAAGATTGCAACGATAGAAATAGAGATAAAGAAATAAATACAAGCTATGTATGCAAGAAACACTACAAAATAGTATGTGCTTACTCAACTGAATATGATAGAGATGAGAGGAGCTTACCACCTCTGTCCAAAGTGCTCAAGGCTTGTGGAGGAGTGAATGAGAGGAACTCAAGCCTCTGTTGTCATGGTGTTTGTCCTACACTCGCACTATCAAAGTGATGGAGTGGTAGATTGCTATAATGGAGGGAAGGATGCTACTACAAAGCTTGAAAGTGGATGAATGGAAATGGAGAGAGTGTGCCAACTTGTTCAAAACTTGAGAATGGAAGAATGGAGTGAGAATATGAAGGAGAAGATGAAAAATGGCCATATTCGAGTCGGCCAGTTTAAGAGGGGTGTTACACTTTGATTTACAATTGAAAATGTAACATATCTGATGTCTCCAACCGCAAGAATCTTCTAGGGATGTAAGCGCATTGCGCAAACGTTTGTGCATTGTGCGGGCATCCACAATAGAAACACTCACACTGACACACAAATGAGGCACCAAGTGGAACATGAGCAACAAGCTTAAGTGGAATTAAACCTCCGCTTTTGATTTTATAAAGTGTAAAGGGGTGAAAGGGGAATTTGCGTTACAGGTGAAAATTCACGCTCATACAATACTGAGTTAATTGAAGCCCTTGCTCATAGTTACCATGCCCTGACTAAAACTGTCAAACTTCCAAATGGTGGGTGTTTGGTGGATATCAATAGAGAGGCCATTGTGAAATGTTTTAATCTGAACAAACATGCTATGAAAAAGGTAAATCTAGTAAAATTAGAGCAGGAGTACAAGAGGTTGAGAAGAATCTACAGGAGTGATGAGCTCCCCCTACACATGAAGAGGGGTGATGACAACACGAAAATCCCAATCCCTGCTTCTAAATTAGAACCCTTCCAAGTCTTGGAATTTCAAATGTATTTCAAAAAAACTTATTTTGCATTGTGTTAAATACTAGGAGTAGATGCAGAGGAGCACATGCTACTAGGGTTAATGATGATGGCCATGATCATTCAGCACCCTGAATCTAATCTAGAGTTTGATTTCGCATCTCTGATTGAAGAGAAAATTCATGAAGGCCCCCATTACTTTCAAAAAATATTCTTTGTTATGTCATTTGATTTTGTATCAAAATGAAACAAAATGGACTCAGAGGATGAAATTATGTACACAAGAAGATGGAGTTAGGCTTCCCGTACAAAATTGGTGTTACATCTGGTACATCAAATGTAGAGAAAGTGATTTTGTGGTGTTTAGAGATGATTTTTATGTGAGGTTAATAGATTCCCTCAGATACCCCACACCAAGACTACATGGGTCCTTAATGAAGGTGATGAGGCCAATATAGGGTAAACTAGACCAGGGTTTTACCCATAATTATTCCAATTGGTTCTTATGCCATGACACAATCATTAGAGTGTATGGATGTAACCAAACACCACACATCTTGCCCAAGTTCATACCAGCAAGGTTATGGTTTTTAGAATTTATGTGGAAAATATTTTGGATGGAGCATGACCTAATGAGGAATCAGAGAAAAGGAACATTCTTGCTTGATCTAACAGTGTTTGAGGATTTGTCTGTTGGATCAAACACATTAGAGGAGTTGCAAAGATTCATGAGGGTTAATTATTCCCTCAAGTCTGGGAAGGAAAGGGTATGTGACCCAAAGGGCCACATAAATATGATCAGAAGAACTTTGTTGACCAAAAGGGCCATCACACATGAATTTGAATCCAAGGAGGACTTCATAAGAAACTTGTTTTATTTTGTAGATGTTATGCAAACAATAAAAAGATGGATCACAATGTTGAAATGGGAAGATCATAAAAGGAAAAAAGATACGGGTTTCAAAGGGTTTTTTGTAGATGAACCTAACCTTTTAAGGATGTAGCTGACCCTTGGAAAATATGATGAAATGATCAAGATGGCCCAAGATTAAGGGTTAATTCCAGCTCCTACGCCTGAACCACCATCACATGAAGCCTCTATATCAGATTTTCCTTCTTCATCATATTCACACCTATCTCCTTCATCTCCCACACAAGAACCCCATACCAAGAAGCAGAAAATTGAATCTTTGGTTGAATATAGTGATGACAAAGAGGAGGGAGTTGTCCTTGCTCTAACTAAGATAAAAGAGGCAGTAGAATGGCAAAAATTTCAAGAGCCTCATGACTCCAAAATTAGGATATCATAGGGTGTTGCAAATGAGATTCATGATGATGAAAGAGTAATTACCTCTTTAAGGTTTATAGAAGATGATAGTTTTATTCACACTAATGAGTTTAAATATTTTTGGATCAAGATGAAGATGAGACAATTTGATGAAAGATTGAGGATAAATATCATAGGAGTTGACGATTCAAAACAAGCTGAAGTTTAGGCCCAAACATTTGTTGAGTTAAATATTGATATTATCAATGTCACCCCCTAGGAAGCAAGATAATTGGTGTTGAAAAGTGATATGTTGATTAGACCAAGAATGGAGTTGTCCAAGGTGTTTCTTTTGGACCAGATTAGATCACAAGATGACCCAATGTTAATTGCAAAATTTGATTTAGAGGAAGGTGTATTAGGAACAGGGTATAACCCTACCACTCAAACCCTTTCCCTATGGACAAAGAAAAATAATACAAGGAAGCCCAGGCTCTTAGATGTGGTGAAAGAAATGAGGGGGTTAGCCATGGTGAGTACAATGAAAGATACAACTTCCACAGAGGCTGCAACTATAACTATGCACTCTGCAATGTTTACTAAGGGTGTTGTGGAAAATATGGAAAAGAAGGCAAATGAATATGAGAAAAGGTTGAAATTATATAATGATGAGATAAATAAGTTTTTCATTGAAAATGTGAAGCTGAAGCAGCAATTATAGTAGGCTACAATAGTAAGGGGGAATGAGTTAGTTGTTTATCACCCACCCATCCAAGCTGAAGACCCACATATTCAATAGATGAAAGATGAAATTGATAGGCTAAAGAAACACAATATGGAAGATGTCAAACATCACATCTTGGATACCCTAAGAAAAATATTAGAGCATAGAATTGGGGTACTGAAAGAAAAAATATGTGTACATGAGAACCTTAGAAATCTAGTTAAAGCCTTGGAACAAATAGGTGATAATTCCCCTATTATTGATGAACTCCAGAAAATATGGAAGCCTACTTATCACATTCTAACCACCCTTTGCAAAGAAACACAAAGGGATCTAGATGCCCCTCCAAAGCTTAAACCTACTTAGGAAATGGTAAAGTTTTTGATTGAGGAGCACAAGTATTTAACAGACGTGAAGAAGAAAGTGGAGAATAGGAGGAATGCATTTGACTCTATAAAGTGCCTCTTCAGCCCCTCAATCATTAGAGATGATAATAAAATAAAATGTGTTGATGAGTGGAGGAACAAATTTGATCAGATGATCTATCAGTGCTTAACACACATACATAATGATGGGGATATCATCCTTGATGGGTTTCATAATGTGTTGGATGGAATTATCACACTAGATAATGGATACACAAATTTTGTGGTAGATACTAGGAACCTACTTGAAAATGGATGGAAGAGCCACCTCACGAACTTCACTGCTGCACAAGAATTCAAATGGCCGAACGATCTAACAATCAGCAAATGGTAGGAGAAATATTTGGGCTCGGATGAAGACAAATTATATGCATCATAAAGAGAAAGAATCATACAGTAAAATATTTGAACAGGTCCTGGCTGACCATGGGATTTTACTCGAAGATTAATATATTAGCACACACGTTTCTTTTAATCCTTTTCAGTTATGTTTGTCTTAATTGTATGTTTTGTTACCAAACGGTGTGACCTTTGGTCTGAAGCTTGTTGCCTCTCGTATAAATAAGAGAGACCAAGACCAAAGGGAGGGGGAGAATATTAGATAGGAGGAAATAATAGGAGAAAAGGAACAAATACAATGTTTACATTTCAAAAGACCATGATGTAAGTATAATTTTGATGAAGTTAATGAAAGATCTCTGATTCGGTGGCCCATTTTGGTATCAATTGTTTGTTGAATTTATTCAATTATTTGATTATCTACAACTTAATATTTCATGATTATTTAAGTTGATATATCAAGTATATACTCAATTTATCAATGCACAATTGGTGTACTTGTGTGATGTGATTATTTGGTTTCTTTAAAGAAGAATTAAATTCCTTTTGATTAATCATAGTAATCTGGAAGTGTTATTTGGATCAGTAAGAAGAATCATATAATTAGGGTTGATATTCTGTCTCCAGTTGAGTTTGTCAATCACTTTCTTGCATGTTTTTACAAGTTATAAACTAATATATGTATGCCAAACAGTTAGAATTTCTGCCAAATAGAAGCCCTTCATCATAGACTTTCATTTGACTCCATTTTACCCAACAAGGTACTGGTCTCACCCATTTTATTTAATTAGTTTCATTGAATTTATTTCCAAACTACTACATCTGTTAATTGAACATATTCATATACCTTGATATTGCTTATACAATTTATACCAAATTAGGATCACATCTCTCCATTTTTAAATTTCCATTGTGGATAGATTGATTAGGTAGGAAACAGATAGTTAAAATCTGCATCATTTACATAGGTACACCCACCTATGTTTAGCAGAGCCTAAAGAGTAGAAGGTTCAATCACATTAATTGGCCTTGTACGTTAGCCAAAAATGTGTCAAGAGCTTGATAACCTCTTGTGGTTCAAACCTACATTTTTGAGACCTAACAGTTCCTGAACGCAAATGGATTTCACTTACACTCACAACATATGTAGGGAATTGATTTGGATTAGTAGAGTATACTGGTTGTTGTTGTGGTTTATTATTTGGGTTAGGTGTGGGTTGGGCTGGTAGTTGAGTAGGTTTAGGCACATTTGAATTTGGATTAGTAGGAGGAGGCATTATAGCAGGTTTTTGTGGCTGAGAACGTGGTTGCATGTAATTGGTTGTCTGGCTTGGTCATTGATGTCTTCCCCTCCATTGAGATGTTTGCTACCAGTTTCTTGGAGGTGGCTGCCAATTCCCCTAAGGTTTCTACTATTGGGGTGGAGATTTTTGGTGATTGGGCCAAGCATTCGTAGGGTTATTCCAAGGTTGTGGTGGATATCCCCATAATTGGATGGATATGGGGGTTTTCATTGATTACTAGATGAGTGAGAATTGAAATATGGCCCAACAAAAGATAGTGGATCTGGTGGCATACCTTGTCTTGGAGCCCATGGCCTCCTTTGTTCAGCATAGTAGACTTGATCATCATCACCTTGGATTGGTTTCAATTCAGGTTTCATCTGCTTGTTGTTAATATTGGCTATCATCTTGCATCTATAGTCCTTCTTTTGTCTACAATGAGGGTAATATTTTTCCAACATTGCCTCTACCTCCTCTTGTTTCTTCTTGTCCTGAAGTGAATCTAGCTGAGTATCCAGATTGTTTATGATGTCTTGCATGATATCTACCAGTAAGTGAGTAATCTCCATCCTTAAAAATCCATTGGTAGATGACTTACCCATAGAGGATTGGTAAGCTCTCCCTTTCTTTGAAGCTACCCTAGAATATTTTTGGCATATCTTCTTGATATCCTCCCAAGGAAATTGGGTGATATCTCCTCCTCCCATTAGATCCAAGGCTTCAGTGCAACTATCATTAATTCCTCTTAAGAAAAGAAGCTTCTATGATTCTTCATTGAGTGTATAGTGTGGAGATTTTTGTAGATAAAATAGAAACCTTGAAATGAAATATTTCAGGCTCTCATCTTCCTTTTGTTGCATCCTAAAAAAATAATCTCCTCTCATGTCACTGCCCCTGCAATACTCTTTATATTTCTCTAGGAATTTCGTCTTCATTTCCTCCCAAGTCTCCACAGTATCTCTTCCTAGGCTCATGAACCATCTTAATGCAACTTCTTTCAAGGTGGTAAGGAATAGCTTAAGCCTATGGGCATCACTGGTACAGTCATAACTTCTGCAGAGGATATCAAACTCAAACAAGAATGTATCAGGATCTTCTGTGACAAGTCCATAGAACTTAAGATGAACTGAAGTAGGGATATTTTTGAGGTTGCCTACTTCACTCTGATGAGCAATGGGGAAATGAAAAGTTGGTTGGTTAGCTCTGTTAGGTCCGTTTCCATTTGCATAACCCATGCCTTCTTGATGAAATTCCAAAGCAAAGGGTTCTTCAACCATATTTTGATCTTCAAGGGAAAATTTAGAACTGCTCATATCAGGAAATGTATCAGCAAAGAGGAATGGCCCTTCTTCTTCTTTGCTTTTGGGTAGATTCTGGTACTCAACTAACTAGAATGGATCGGGATTGTTAGGAAGGAATCACCCATGAGAATCTCCTCCTCGCTCTATGTATGCATTATCAACAACCTCACACAAAAAATTGGCAAAAGAATAGGGGGGTCATTACTCTTCTAACAAGGTGTATACTAAGATCAAATCTAGAAATACTATAGCATGAAAAACTATCAATGACTCCAAATAACTATCTAGTTTGACACCATCCTCGACAATGACACCAAAAATGTTGGCCTCCTACAATGATTTTAACAAATAATCCCTTGCATATGTGATTCAGAGATTGGACATCCAACCTAAATAGTCATTTCAATCATCATGAAGGTGCATTTAAATTGTCAATCAAATGACATAAACTTAAAATGGATCAGCACTGTATGTGCACTAGGAATCCAAATTAGCCATATCTATCATACAGCTAAGAAAATAATACAATGTTGAAAGTAAATTGCTTGGAAGGAAATAACATAAATGTTGAATGTCACCCAACAACTAGATTAAACTAAAATGTATGACAGAAATGAAGATCTCAATGAACAAACATGAAACTAATCTGTCTACTTTGGCTGTAGGAATAGTCACAAAATGGAATTCTAGTGGTTGTAGGAATAGTTAGCACCAGATTCTTAACTAATTATTGAATAGAAAATAACAACTAAACTAAACTAAGGTACGGGATGGAATACTCACCAAGTGGGCCCCCTTGGATAATTATTCCCTAAAACTAAGATAGACACAAATGCACAAACTTATAACTTCATTTTATTTAGAAGAAAAACATGAGTATAATCATCATAGTTGTATTGCCGAAAAACTCAAGAATGTGATTACATCAATTAAGCAATCTTCTAACTAAGAGCTAGAAAGAACACCAGAGCCCTTATTTATTCAACCACCTAGCAAGGCGGTCAACTCTAGCAAACGCAGAGGATGCCACATTAGGGAAACCGCGGAAAAGAGCAGGGGTAGCTACGCATGCATTGAACCTACCAAGAATGATTTCCTTAACTCGAATCTAGCACAACAATAATGCCAGTGTATGCTTAGCAACGTTTACACTATAAAAAAAATAGGAAAATAGCACCTAAAATTACATCGGATTTTAGTGTATTCTTGTTCACGAATTGGGCGATCTAGCTAGCACAAAAATTGGCACAAATAGGCATGGTCTTCTCGGCATCGACTTTGATGCCAATTTTTGCATCGGAATTAGCATCGAGAAATCGCAACGCCCCCGCGAGTGCCTAAAATAGCACCGAAAAATAGCCTCTCTACTAGCAGCAAAAATAACGTTGGAAATAACATCTAAATTGGCACCCAATTCGGCTTCTGGTTTTTCTTCTATGTCTACTCCCATTTTTGCTTCTAGTTTTGCTTCCGATTTTGCTTCCACTTTTGCTTCCAATTTTGCTTCCACTTTTTCTTTTGATTTTGCTTCCGATTTTTCTTCCAGTTTTTCTTCCAGTTTTTCTTCCAGTTTTGCTTCCAGTTTTGCTTCTAGTTTTACCTCCAATTTTGCTTCCAGTTTTGTGTGCACTTTTGCTTTTGGTTTTGCTTCCAGTTTTGCTTCTTATTTTGCTTCCATTTTTGCTTCCAGTTTTGCTTCCGGTTTTGCTTCCAATTTTGCTTCCAAGTTTGCTTCCGATTTTTCTTCCAATTTTGCTTCCAAGTTTGCTTCCGATTTTTCTTCCAAGTTTGCTTCTAGTTTTACTTCCAGGATTTCTTTTGGTTTGCTTCTAGTTTGGCTTCCATTGTTGCTTCCTTTTTTTCTTCTAAAAATACTTCTTGTTTTGCTTCCATTTATTAGTGTAATATGTTTTATTTCAATTTAATTAGTTAAAAATATCATGCCTCTTAAATAACTCATATTATTATAGAGTAAGTAATTTAATTATTTAACTCATATGGTTAAATAACAAGATAATTAATTTTTTTCGTGTCGGTAGCAAAAAAATTGTGTATTGCCTGTAAAGATAAAAAATTACATCTATTGTTCAGTGTCATTACCCACCAAAAGAGCTTAACACTTCTTTGATTTTTTCAATTACATTCTAGAGGTGCCAAGCATTCATTTTACCTTTCATCATGGATTGAACTATTATTGTAACATGATCATCATATATAATTAAAACAAGTGAGTCAAATATCTATAATTTAATTGAATTTGACAACATCCATCCTAAGCAGTAAATTAAAATCATCATACGTAATAAATATCCATCCAAAAATCATCGACCACTTTTAATATATATAAATTGACAAGTCAATACTGATAAGATCGTCATCATATATAACTAAAACAAGTGAAAGAAAAATACGCCAGTACATCAAAAACATGTCAAAATGATACATGTGCAATAGTCGACATAAGTGAAAATGATACATGTATAAATGATATAAATAAAATTGATAAATTATGTAACTCAAACTGATACAAGTCAAGATGATACATGTCTAAATGATATAGTGAAAATGATACATGTCAAAATGATACAACTCAATAATATAGTATTGTAGGCTGTTAAAATGATACATATGATAGTAACCATGAAAAGAGTCATCATAACGATATATCAACAATGATCCATGATGTAGTCTATATGAGCATGAATGTCACTGGTTACTACCACCAACTATCTCATCATCATCATCATCATCATCATCATCATTGTCATCATCATTTTCATCGGCCTCAGTGTCTTCCATATTTGCATCATCATCATCCTCTGCCATGCAATTTGTACCGGCAGAACCGATATTTTGTGGATCTATATGATATTGAGGATCATCTTGATCTTCTGGAAGACCCGTGTTCTGCCAAAAAAAAAACATTTATAATGAAAATTTATTATTTATTTCATGCAATAATTTATTTTTCTATTATATATCTAATATTACAACATATGAGACGAAACCATAATCATATTACATCATATCAAATGCACATACCATAATAAAATTTCAAAAAAGTGACAACTAATATTGGTGAATTAGGAGAAACTTCAACTTTCAAAAATAGAGTCAATTAGGCTGGCAACATTGAAAATTAAATCCCTAGCAGTATTTATGTTAAGGAAATTTTCTTTAGATGCAAGGATTCAAAGCACATCAACGATGTGGTACAAATGATTAAATCCTAGAGATGATCTATAGCAATGAAAGATTCTAAAATTATTAAATTCCTAGCAATATTTATGTTAAGGAAATTTCCTTTAGATGCAAGGATTCAAATCCCAGAGACGATCTGTAGCAATGAAAGAGTCTAAAAATTATTAAATCCCTAGCAGTATTTATGTTAAGGAAATTTCCTTTAGATGCAAAGATTCAAAGCACATCAACCATGTGGTACAAATGATTAAATCCCAGAGATGATCTATAGCAATGAAAGAGTTTGAAAAGGCAGAGAGAGCTACATTGGTGACTCAGGAGAAACTTCAGCTTTCAAAAACAAAGCCAATTAGGCTGGCATACGTGTGGATCAGGCCAGCATTTGGTGGAAGAGGAAGAAAGATGACTGGAACTCTGGAGGCCCACCATACTGGATTTCGGTATTCAACCATGAGAGCAGAAGAGAGAGCTGATATCATGTATCAAAACATTAAGCATGCATTCTTTCAGCCAGTAGAGAAGGAGATGATTACTTTGCTTCATTTTCATTTACATAACCATATCATGGTGTGGGAACCAAGAAGATAAAGGATGTCCATTTTTACGTTGAGGTAATTGATGTGGTCCAAACTTTAGGAGGGGCAAGAAGTTCAATGTATGATCCTAATGAAATTGAGGAAGAACAACAAGAGAGGGATAGGAAAAATAAAATTAATGTAGAGTTTCGAGGATTTGTCAAGCGAGTAAGAGAGCTATGGGAGTAGCCTCATCTAGAATATTTTGAACTAGAGTTTGATATATCATTTAGAGAGCTTGGTTTTCATGAAAGAGGAAGAAAGATGATTACTTTGCTTCATTTTCATTTGCATAACCATACCATGGCGTGGGAACCAAGAAGAGCAAGGATGTATAGTTTTATGTGGAGGTAATGGATGTGGTCCAAACTTTAGGAGGGGAAAGAAGGTAAATGTATGATCCTGATAAAATTGAGGAAGAACAACAAAAGAGGGACAAGAAAAACAAAATCAATGCAGATTTTCAAAGATTTGTCAAGAAAGTAAGAGAGCTATGGGAGCAGCCTCATCTAAAAGATTTTGAACTAGAGTTTTATGTGCCATTTAGAGAGTTTTTTTTTCATGGAATAGGAATAAAGATGATTACTTTGCTTCATTTTCATTTGCATAACCATACCATGGCGTGGGAACCAAGAAGAGAAAGGATGTCCAGTTTTATGTGGAGGTAATGGATGTGGTCCAAAATTTAGGAGGGGCAAGAAGGTCAATGTATGATCTTGATGAAATTGAGGAAGAACACCAAGAGAGGGACAGGAAAAATAAAATCAATGCAGAGTTTCAAGGATTTTCCAAGCGAGTAAGAGAGTTATGGGAGCAGCCTCATCTAAAATATTTTGAACTAGAGTTTGATATACCATTTAGAGAGCTTAGTTTTCATGGAAGAGGAAGAAAGATGATTACTTTGCTTCATTTTCATTTGCTTAACCATACCATGGCATGGGAACCAAGAAGACCAAGGATGTTCAATTTTATGTGGAGGTAATGGATGTGGTCCAAACTTTAGGAGGGGCAAGAAGGTCAATGTATGATCTTGATGAAATTAAGGAAGAACAACAAGAGAGGGACAAGAAAAATAAAATCAATACAGAGTTTCAAGGATTTTTCAAGCGATTAAGAGAGCTATGGGAGCAACCTCATCTAAAATATTTTTAACTAGAGTTTGATGTACCATTTAGAGAGCTTGCTTTTCATAAAGTTTCTTTTGAAGCCTCTTCTTTTATTTTTCCTACAGTAAACTGTTTGGTAGAGTTGGTGGAATTACCTTTCTTAGTAATCACTATTAGTGAGATTGAGATTGTTAATCAATTAGGCGCTAATTTATTGTAGCAATGAAAGAGTCTGAAAAGGCAGAGAGAGCTACACTAGTGACTCAAGAGAAACTTCATCTTTCAAAAACAAAGGCAATTAGGCTGGTAGACTTGTGGATTAGGCTAGCATTTTATGGAAGAGGAAGAAAGATGACAGGAACTCTAGAGGCCCACCATAATGAATTTTGATATTCAACCATGAGAGCATAAGAGAGAGTTGATATTATGTATAAAAACATTAAGCATGCATTCTTCCAACTAGCAGAGAAGGAGATGATTACTTTTCTTCATTTTCATTTGCATAACCATATAATGGTGTAGGAACCAAGAAGAGAAAGGATGTCTAGTTTTATGTGGAGGTAATGGACATGGTCAAAAATTTAGGAGGGGAAAGAAGGTCAATGTATGATCCTAATGAAATTTAGGAAGAACAACAAGAGGGACAGGAAAAATAAAATCAATGTAGAGTCTCAAGGATTTGTCAAGCGAGTAAGAGAGTTATGAGAGCAGCCTCATCTAAAATATTTTGAACTAGAGTTTGATATACCATTTAGAGATCTTGGTTTTCATGGAAGAGGAAGAAAGATGATTACTTTGCTTTATTTTCATTTGCATAACCTTACCATGGCGTGGGAACCAAGAAGACCAAGGATGTCTAGTTTTATGTGGAGGTAATGGATGTGGTACAAACTTTAGGAGGGGCAAGAAGGTCAATGTATGATCTTGATGAAATTGAGGAAGAACAACAAGAGAGGGATAGGAAAAATAAAATCAATGCAGAGTTTCAAGGATTTGTCAAGCAAGTAAGAGAGCTATGGGAGTAGCCTAATCTAAAAGATTTTGAACCAGAGTTTTATGTACCATTTAGAGAGCTTGGTTTTCATGGAGTTCCTTTTGAATCCTTTGCTTTTATTGTTCCTACAATAAAAAATTTGGTACAGTTGGTGGAATTACCCTTCTTAGTAATCACTATTAGTGAGATTGAGATTATTAATCAATTAGGCGCTAATTTCTTGTAACAATGAGAGATTCTGAAAAGGTAGAGAGAGCTACACCGGTTTCTCAAGAGAAACTTTAGCTTTCAAAAAAAAAGGCAATTAGGCTGGCATACTTGTGGATTCGGCCAACATTTTATGGAAGAGGAAGAAAGATGACTGGAACTTTGGAGGCCCACCATAATGAATTTCGATATTCAACCATGAGAGTAGAAGAGAGAGATATCAAAACATTAAGCACACATTCTTCCAACGAGTGGAGAAGGAGATGATTACTTTGCTTCATTTTCATTTGCATAACCATATAATGGCATGGGAACCAAGAGGACCAAGGATGTCTAGTTTTATGTGGAGGTAATGGATGTGGTCCAAACTTTAGGAGGGGTAAGAAGGTCAATGTATGATCTTGATGAAATTAAGGAAGAACAACAAGAGAGGGATAGTAAAAATAATATCAATGCAGAGTTTCAAGGATTTGTCAAGCCAGTAAGAGAGCTATGGGAGTAGCCTCATATAAAATATTTTGAACTAGAGTTTGATGTACCATTTAGAGAGCTTGGTTTTCATGGAGTTCCTTTCAAAGCCTCTACTTTTATTGTTCTTGTGGTAAACTGTTTGGTAGAGTTGGTGGAATTACCTTTCTTAGTAATCGCTATTAGTGAGATTGAGATTGTTAACCTTGAGAGAGTAGGATTTGGGAAAAAGGAATTTGATATGACTATTGTTTTCAAAGACTTCAAGCAAGATGTACTCTACATGTACGCCATTCCTTAATCTTTGCTTGATGGCATCAAGGAATGGCCGAACCCCATGGATATAAAGTTTTATGAAAGAAAAATGAACTTGAACTAGCGGCCAATTTTGAAGACTATTACTGATGATCCAGATAAATTTAATGAAGATTTTGGTTGGAAATTTTTCAATATGGAAGCCAGTGATTCTAATTCTGATAATTCAGAAGAGTCAGATCAAGGATATGAACCCTCTGACATAGAAGAGGAATTTGAATCAGATGAGGAAGGTTCAAAAGATGAATCTCTTGTGGAGTCAGAGGAGGACGAAGAAGGAGAAGAAGATTCTGAAGAGGAGGAAGGTAAAACATGGGATGAATTGGAAGCCGAAGCCAGAAATGCAAATAAGGAAAAAGGAGACGAGTCTAACAGTGAAGAGGAAAGGCAGCAACGAAAGGTAAAAGCTACAAGGAAGTCTCAGGCACCTGATATTAGAGATTCAAGAGGAATGCCTGCCAAGAGGGATAAACTTAGATGAATTGAGTTCATCTACATCCTTCTACTATTTATTCATGCACATAAATGATCATCTTGTAATCATAAGATTTGATCTTTATTTACTCATCCTATGCATCAATAAACAACTCAACACAAGAAATGCAAATTGACATATTAACACAACAATATCCAACTAAGTTATTGATACTCAACTATTGATACTGTGTTCTCCATCCAGATTACAAAATCGTTCCACTTTTTTTTTTGTAACATATTCTTTTCAAATTGCTTTGGATGGCAGCCATATTTCTCCTCCTGTCAAAACATGGCACATGGACTACTTAAACTAATTGATATGCAATCATTTACTTTTTCCAAGGAAAAAAAAATATCATTTAACATATTAAATATACTTACAAATGTACAAATCAAGGCCTATAAACCTTTCTGGCCACTGTGATGCATGGCATGAAGTTTCTCAAGCCTAGCCTTGGAGGCCTTGTCTTGAAACATATACTAATTCAATTTAACTATGCACAAATAAAATTTAAATATCTTTTAATAAATTTGATATAATCTTATGAGAAAATTCAAATACCTGTGTACTCTCCTCACCGAACTTCCTCCATGCATCATACTTCTCATATGCTTTTACAAGCTCTTTCCATACTTTCACACTTACATCAATTGGCCTTTTTTTTCTGCCTTAGCTCAAGAGGGATTTTTTTTATCTTCTTTGTTTGGTTGCACCGAAATCTCTTGTAGTTTTGAGACATTCCTAGCTTTATCTTCTTTACAGACCAACCTGTGCCAAATTCATTCTCCATGTCATGGATAACTTCTTTTTTCAGGTGCATTGGTATCTTTGAGAATGGAAAATGTAGATTGTCTTTGAACCATTGAAGGCATGATTCCTTCAACCTACTCATAAATGTTGTCCCAGTATTTGTCATTCGGACTTCCCTTGAAACCACCTCGTATTCTATCTTCGTATTGTAGCTACCAATGCAAGATTGAAAAAATGGCATGGTGGAAGAAGTCTATGTCCCAGGATTGGAAGTCTTTGCTCCCTGTTCCACATTCTCAGATTTCACTGTCACTAGTTTCCTCCTAGATCTTTTGCTCGATCCAGGAGTGGTTAGGGAATAAATTTATTCCCTTTGACACAATTGATTTGTTTGTAATGTTTGAGGGGCATTACCAGACTTTTCTTCTATGTATCTGGAAAGTGTTGTCCAGACCACATTAACCAATTTTTTCACTACCTCTAGCCCCAATATGGAAGCCAATTCATCTTTATCTTTGTCATTCTCATGTCCCTATATATATATTTTTTAAATTATATTTCTTCTTTTAAATTTTGAAATAAAAAACTAAAATAAAATTCAAAGAAACAATGGAAACATTTACAAATCTATAAATTGACAATGAATTACCTCATTGTGGCTATATTTTGCTGAAAATGCTCACTTCCCTCCATTTCTTGACATTTTGAGGTGACCTAGGGAAAATTATTTTCATCCAATCTGTGGAGGAAAATGAAGTACACACTGTCAAGTATGAAAGTTTTCATCTAGTTTGTGGTATGAAAGTTTTGTTTTGTGGGAAAATATGTTCATTGGGATTGCTTAGTTCTGATAACCTAGGGCAAATATGTTCGCTCAATTTTCTTAGTGTTGATAACCTTAGCATGAAAACTCTTTCATAATGCAATCTTGCATGAATTTTTCATGGCATTAGTGACTATGGCACGGCTGGGAAAAACCAAGCGATTTCTGCATTTATTTTTAGCAGTTTCTCAACAGTGACCGACCCAATTCCTAGATTTTCCAAGCAGTTCACTATTTCCTTGATATCCAGGTTAGGGAAAGAATACAGAGGCATCCTCGACGCTTCGTGCTATAATATTTTGAGCCAAATCTCAAATGGGTAGGGTAAAATTTTTTGTTGGTTTCTCAAAGGTTTTACAATTTATAATGATGGGATATTTTAGAGGTTGCCTAGACTGGTTAGGCCACAAACCAGTAAACAATCATGAATTCAAATGCAATACAAAGAGAAGTAATCAATCACAAATTCAACCAAGAAAAAAAAAATTGTAACCTTACCTATGGTGTCACACACTAAATCTAATTTCTCATCAGTTGTTGGTAGCTCCTTGCTCTCTTCCGTCATGCGATGTTTTTCCCTTTTTTGTCATCTAATTTATTCCTTCATGTGGGAAAGTTTTAAATTTTTTATTTTGATTCATTATTCGATGCTTTAGTCAGTGTTAGTTAATGCCAACTTTAGCACTAACTGTTGGTTGTTAATGTAACTTATTTGGAACGTATAAAGCGACGTCAAGTGCGCCTAATTTAGCACCTATCATTGTTGTAAAGTGACTATTTTCATTGTTGTGTATCACAAGATCCATAGTGTTGGAAATAATTCCAACTCCTACCTTTTTTTTGTGACCACCATTGTCTCATGGCTCCTTCATCAGCTCAGTGCAATAGAGTGGTTTTTACTACAGTCCCACAAGGTCCTTCATCCTTCTCGGTGGTAGTGTGGTGAAAGCTTTTGTGGTAGAATGTGAGTCTTCCTTTTGTTCCTGGAAATGTTGCAGTGACTCATGCAGTCCCACAAGTCTTCTACCATTGGCATGCGGTAGTGTAATGACCATTGCTATCCCATGGCTCCTTTATCAACTTGGTGTGATAGAGCGGTTCTTATCGTGATCCTGCAAGTTGATTTATTCTCAGTGGTAGTGCAGTGAAAGCTTCTATGGCAACATTTTTATTCACAGAGGATGCCATGGAGAGAGGACGTGGAAAACATAGAAATACTAAATTGCTGAGAGGAAAGTGGGTGGAAATAGATAAGACAACGGAATTTGCAGATACAATAGAGGTAAGAAGAGAAATCAACCTCAACCAAAGGAGGAAGGTGTTTATGAATTCACAAATGCTACAACATAGAGGAGATAAAGTCATTTTTTTGTCCATGAGGCCTCTGAGGTCAAACTTATTGGTTGAAAATGCATAGGAATGGTGATTAAATGTGATTCTATGATCAAGGGAAAATTTTAAAAATTAGGATAGCCAAAACATGATATCAATATGTCAAATATATGACTAAAGTGAGGTTTTGTGTTGGATAGAATATTCGTTGAAATGATATAATTGGTGTACTAAACATTATTTACTATGTTGTGTATTATAGGGGTAAGACGAGGCCATGGCAACAAATCATGTCATATCAAATGAGGACACAACGGATGAAGCAGTACATTAGGTACTCAAATTTTGACTTCACTTAGGAAAAAATGATTTGATGGAATTTTTTGATAAGTCCATCTTTTTTCACAGTATTATTGAAATTTATAATGTATTATCCAATCTTGACATAAATTATTGCATGTTGTTGATTATTTTAGATGGAGATTGGAGCAAATGCAGAGCCTAAGCTCTCAACTAGCAAAAGAACAAGATATGTATGTGGACATGGACCTAAAACTATTAAATCATGTAGATGATAGTGGGTGGAAGAGGATATGACAATGGATACTATAGACACAACAAATGATTGCACTAAAGAAGAGGTAGGTCAGGACTATAGTACATGGGATGAATACTTTGAGAGAATTGTTGTTTGTGGATGTTCTGTATGTCGTGGAAAGAAACAATTCACACAAGCAATTGTTCAAAGACATTACATATATGATAAGCTTCCAATTGGTAGTATTCCTCCTACAATCGATTAAAATCCAATAGGAATTTTGGTGAGGAATTTTCCAATTTGATATAAATAACATTTATACTTCGTTTAAACATTGTTTTATATTATTTAAATAACATTTTTTTCTTAATGGATACTTGCAAGATAAAGTTCTTGGTTTAAAGCTTCCTGGATCATCGACTTCCAACCTAGAGGGAAATGATCATTTATCAAATGATACATCTAAAAAAAATATGTGCCAATATACCAGCTCGGAAGATGAGGAATTGATGAAAACAAGTAACAGAACAAGAACCAATGTGAAGATGCATAATTTTCTTAAAGAGAAGGGGAAGGGGGACTACATACCCTATGAGAATGAATGTGATGGAGATGATGAATTTCCCTTGAGTTTGAGATCAATTTACAAAGAGACATTTGATCATCGACTATATTGCGCTTGGCCTAGTGATCAGCAACTACCTAGAGTGTACGAGGTGTTTCAATTTTGGGCATACAACTACATGATACGACCCTCCAATATTCATGGAGTGAATCTAGGCCTCTTTATTGTACAAAATGTACATGTGGGATCCAAACATAGAAACAATTCAGAACAAACCACTAGGATATTAATGTCATATTATGGTCCATCATATTACAGTGGTGAATGGAGAAGGCTAGCAGAATATAAGCCTAGCATGTCAGCATATGGTCTAAATTCAAATATGTATACACATCATCTCCAATTGGAAAGTGGAAAATAAATGAATAGAGGTCATCTTATGTATATATATGGATGTGCATAGACACACAAAAAGATTGTAGGATTTATAAATAGTAGTAAGTGAAGGGAACCTACTATAAGACTGAATTGTCAATTTGTTGAGGTTATAAATGATAAAGATGGAGATATGGAAAGAGAGGTTGATATATTGATAATGTTTGAGGCTATTATGGACCTTACCATTGGGGATGAGTATTTATTGATTACCCCTTCTTAAAACGCACTCCTACGTAAGAGGGAAGAATAGGGTCTCCCTAAGGATGTTCTTAAGGGAAGAAAACCAAAGAATAATAAATGAGTTTGGATTGATTTTTTATAAACTATGTTGTCAAAATTGTGTTTGATAGAAATTATTGTATAAAAAAGGTCGTCTATAAAATAATAGTCCATTATTCAATTGATGTATATATGTTCATACAATTTATATAATGTCTAATATATGTGCAGGTATTTTTCTATGAAGATATTTTGGACCCGAAATGGATATTTTTCATACATTATGATCCAAGATTAAGGCATGTATTTGACAATGCATTACTAGATATTGAGAAAAAAAATGATGGCCAAAAAAATGAGAGAGAGGGATTAGAGAACATCAGAGAAATTGGCATCCATGATGATGTTGAATATGGTTATGTTCAAGCACAAGAAGACAACAATCCAAAGTTAGATGATGTTATGGAAGGCAACAATATGGATGTTATAGAAAATGATGATCCAGATACATCTGGTAACAATATAGATGGTCTACAGTCAAATTTCAATGATGATGAAGATGATGTGGGTGAAGATGAGGATGATGATAATATTAAATACTTGAAAGAACATATGAACATTGAAAATGATACACTAGATGACATTGTAGCAAACAATAATGTAAATGACCAAGACTTCTAAATTTTTAGAATTATTTGCAATCCATGTTTTAAAAAGGATGATTCTTTTAGCCTAAAATTTGAAATGCTTCAGTAATATTATGTTGTACTTGGACAATTGAAAACCTTTTTTATTCTTGTACCAAGCTTTTTTATTTTCCATTATAATTCTAGACTAAACAACATTTGCGAGGATGGCCTTTTACACCAATCTTAATTTGTATGAAGTTCATGAACCTGTTGTCAAGCAGTAAATTCCTTTCGTAGACAAGAAATGTAAAGGCTCCATTTAAGAAAAGATAAGTGGTCTCTTTCTGAGGGTAATCCACATGCAAAAAGTAAAAAGCACATAAAAAAACAATTGTATAGTAGAAAATCAAATTCAATCAGTTATGTCTTATTTCACTTGCACACTTATCTGAAAGACATAGGGTATTCACCATACATTTCCCTTGACAAAGAAAACATGTGCTTTCATTTATTTTTATTGTATATCTCAAAAGTGAAATTGTTGTTACATAATGATGCACTAAGAAAATAATATATACAAAAAAATGCAAAGAAAATGTTTGACATTTATCATGCAACCTACTGTGTTGTGTTGAAAGGAATCAAAATTAACTAGGACAAGAAATAAAAATAAAATTTTGATGATTGTACTTAAAATTGAACAGGATATGAAAAGTGTGGACAATGATGGTGCTGAAATTGAAAACCCTGATTCTGATGATATTATTGCTTTATGTCATTTGAGATAAAGAGCACATACAATTTTATATACATAGCTGTTGGAGTTGAGAAGATACAACACCACAAAAGCCCAAAAGATCTTTGCAAGCAAATAACCTATTACAAGGAGAAGCAAAGAGAAGCAACAAAGGAAATGCTCAAGAATGTGGAGCAATGTATTCACCTGAAAATGTAAAATGAATAATGATACAAAAGATAGTTTTCAACTACATATAGATGAAAACCCTAAAAAGGAAAACCCTAGGCTTGCACAATAATAATTAATAAAGTAATTAATTATTATGCGCCTAATGTTAGCTTAAGTGAAAAGAGGTAAAAGGGAACTTTAAGTAACTAAACAAATATTGTTTAATTAATAAAGTAAATACCCAATTACTCTAACAATAGCAAATGAAGCTTTGAAACTAGTAAACTGAAAATGTAAGCATTGTAATATTTTTTCTCAAACAATAATTCACATACTCACTTACAAAAAAGGGTGAAGCATTTTTTATTCAAACTCTATTTTATTTAATGGACATAACAGTAAAAGAGTATTTACAAGTACAAGAATATATACATTGTTTCATAGAAAATAAGGAAATTTTCATAGAATATACAAGTACAAGAATATATCATCATCATCATCATATCCTTAATTACCTATTGCAATATCCTTAAATTGTTCAATCTTTGGTATGAATTGTTGGCAGAAAAATGTAGGATTACTTGGATGCTTCTTCCATTCATTTTGTATCAACATATGTTCGTGAAGACACAAAAGTTCATAAATATTAATGCACGTAACTCACAATTATTTAAGTAAGCAACTTTGTTAACTTTATTATTTTTAAATAGTTTCCATTTTTATGTTGAACATGTAACAAGGAAAAATAAGCTCAAATTTTCAAAAAAAAATAGCAGCTCTACCAACATCCACATTAAATGCTTTACTATATTAGCATATTCATTCACATAAGCACATTATTGAGGCTCAATAATTGATATTCATTCAAATATAAGAAGAAATAAGTATAACAAATATAAGAAAAATATAGAATGATAACACAATCATGGAGAATCTCCGATAATAAGATGTTCTCCATTATATTGCTTCAGTTGATATATTAATAACAGAAGTCTTCAAAATGGAAATGATATATGATGATGATAATTTCAAACTAGGCCTTGGTTTCCTATTTATATAGGAAGCAACAAGCTACAAGCTACAAGCCTTTTACAAAAAGAAACAAGCTTTCATAAATACTTCTTTTACTAACAACTATTTAATTAGCATAATTAAGGAAATATCAAGACATAAGACATTTTGACATATGGTTCCATTATTCAACATAGAAGACCCGTGATCCTTGATCTGGAAAAGTAGTCCTCTCCATTATGAATGTCCAAATGCTCTCGCCTTAGTGTCCTATTCTTCTGAAACCAACAACTATTTGATTAGCATAATTAAGGAAATAACAAGACTTAAGAAATTTTGACATATGGTTCCATTATTCAACGTAGAAGACCCGTGATCATTGATCTAGAAAAGTCTTCCTCTCCATGATGAACGTCTAAATTCTCTCGCCTCAGTGTCCTATTCTTCTAAAAACCAAATACTTTTCCTCCCACTAATACACCGTAAAATATTATGGCCACTTATATTCCTGGATCTTTTGCATGTTTTCAAGATGAGTTTTCCATTGACTATCTAGTAATGCCTTTATATCATTGACAAACTTTAGGTATCCCGCATCAATAACAATCAACCCATCCATGATCTGATTTAGCCTGGGAAGACTGGTATCATCATCCTCTTGTATATGAGTTACGCACTTATCAACAACCTGACTGAATTCATTCTTCCACTTATCCAAGTCCTTCAACTGATCACCATATCTCATGATTTCAGGTATATACTACTATTTCCAAGTCTGGAATAAATCCATTCATGTTACAATATTTTTTATCAAACCCTTGTACATACTAAAATTCATCAGTAATCATCTTCACTGTTTGTTTAGTTGGCTTTAATGTTGTGGGTGCATCAGGACTTCTTTGTAGAACTTTGCATAACTTAACCAAAGTGTGGTGAATAGGCTGCCACCTTTTGAACAAAGGATCTAATAAAAGCACATGTGTCTTTATTTAATCCATTGCTTGCTGAAGTGTTTTATAACTATCATGCACATTCTCCAGTTTATCCATAACTGATTTTATCCTATGCTCAAGAATCTTTTCCATAACTTCACAAATTCATCTTTTCACTTCATCCTGGGTTTGATTGTTGGCCTTCTTTACATCATCCACTTCCTTCTCTATATTTTTTACTTGTTGTGCAGAAATATTCTTCACAATATCCATTGGAGAAATAGGAGGATTTTATAACACCATCTCCTTGCTTTGTGAGGGTCCTACTCCTCTTAATTGTTCTTTCAATTTGACATTCTCCATGAATAGTTTATTAAATTCATCATTTACGAACCTTTATTCCTTTTCATACTCCTTCAATCTGTCTTCTAATCCCTTAATAGTTGCTCAAGTGAACATGGTTGAATGCATGGTAATTGTGGTTGCCTCTAAAGGGGTGGTATCTTGTATTGTTTGTACCATTGCTGCCCCTTTCATCCCTTGAATTACATCCAATAATTTTGACTTCTATGTAATTTTATGTTTGATCCATATGGCCAGGGTTTCAATCTTTGGGTTATACCTAGTTCCACTCACACCTTCATCCGAGTCAAATTCTATAACTAGCATGGGATCTTCCTGAGCCCGCATTTGATTGAAGAGAAACATTTTCTTTAATTCCAAGCCAGGGAAAATGAGCATATTCCTCTTCAAGACCATTTCTCTAGCTTTCTAGGGGCTAATGTCAATGTTGTCAACTCTTAATTCCTAGAAAGTTTGTGCTACCATTTCATTTTTCTCTGATTCTTCAATTCCTACTTTAGCTGATTCCATCCTCTCTTGAAATTATTTTATCTTCATCTTCATCCATAAATCCTTAAACTTGAGAGTCTTAATTAATTCATCATCTTCTATGAATCTCCTGGATGCAATTTCCCTTTCATCTTCATGTACCTTTGTACTTGTTTTTTCTACATCACCCATCATTTCCTCATGTTTATGGGCACTGGTCTCAAGGATGGACTGATCAACTTCAATATCACCTATCAATGACTGCATTATTGTAGCCACTTCCTCAGTATCACCCACCTCTTTAGTATCCTCATAAGGTACTAATTATTCAATGCTTCTTGTCTTCTGTCTTTTGGGAGGTAACTACTCCATGGGAGGCTCAGAGGTTTCACCTAGGGTATGCTCTGCAATTACACCACTATCATGTTCTTGGAGATATGCTTCCTTCTTTATGTACAAGTATTCAAATCTACCAATTATCAATTCTATCCTCTTGATGGGGTCCTTTTCCTCAACAAAGTATCCTAGGAAATCCTTGGACATCCGCTTCATCCTTTCTTCAAGCTTCTTCATATATTCCCATTTTTTCCTTCTACTAAATACATCATTATAAGTAATGTAGTTCCTTATGACATCTTCTTCAAAATACACTTGGTGTGGCATTGTCATTTTGGTAAGAAGATTGTGCCTTATGTTGTTCATATGATTTTCAGGGTCAAAGGCTCTTTCTTTTCTAGATTTCAATGCATATCTTGTCTTCAAATAATACTGTAACTCCTCTAGTGTGTTTGAGCCTACAGTCCAATATTCACACTTGGTTTGGTTTGGCAGGAAAGTTCCTTTCTTCTACTTGTGCATTACATCTTTCTCCATCCAATCATTTTCCACATAAATTCAAGAAATACTAATCTAAGGGGCACAAATTTTGGTAGTATGTGTGGAGCAATAGGGCATCCATAAACTCTTATTATTGTAACTTCCAGGAGGAAGAACCAATCTCCAAAATTGTGTGTATGACCTTGCTCTGGTCTTAAATCCAAAGGTCTCACTAGTTGAAACATTTTTTTTGACAATCTTGGTATTGCATACCCAAGAACTCAAAGGATTTTGTGTACAAATTCTTCGTAGAATACAAAAAACCTTGAATTCTTTCACCGACTGTCCCAAATATAGCACCATTTTTGGACAGGTGTGGGATTCCCTTGCTCATCAATTGTAGCCAAGTCCATTATTTTATTCCAATGGTTCCTATTCTAGTACAATATCAGATGACATGGTAGGGAATAGTGTCTGAATGTAATCGGTGATCTATCTTCTATAACTTCAGAGAATTCATCATCTAACGCCTTCTCAAGTTATGAAGCAAAGTCATATTCAATATTAGTTTCAGGGTTTTGAATTCTCATGGCCATCATAATTAGGCCTATTGGCATTTTATCTTGAGAATCTATCCCCAACACTTGGCAAAGAGCTAAATATGTATTCACAAAGTAATACTAAAAATCTGTCACATTAAATGGTTCAGTAGTGGTAGTAGAGATGGGGAATTTTCTATTACCAATGCCTCTTTTCATATATAGGGGTACCTCATCACTTCTATAAGTATTTTTTAACCTAGCATAACCCCCCTCACTATTCTGTAGGTTTATCTTAGTCAGAGCCTGCTTGTTTAAGCCAAAACACTCAATGATGGCTTTTCTGGTTACTTCTACCAATACTGTGTTGTTTGGAAACCTTACTATTTTGGTAGCTGAGTGATAGTGTTTGGCTAGCAGTCTGATAAATTCTACATCAACAAACACATTTGGTACAATCAAACTTTCTATATCCGTAATCCAAGCATTTGACACTGGAATCTTCTCATTTCTCTTACTATAAAAATACCAAAATAGGTCTTATCCAGATTTGGAAATGAGGGAATCCCTACAACTTTGTGTGGTGTCCACAAGAAACTTCTTATTACCCTCTTTAGTAGACCCTAGAAGTATATCTAATATGGACTAATGGAGTGGTATCTTCTTTACTTTAGGTTCTTCATCTTTAATTTTAGGCTGACTTTCTTTTACTTCTGATTGTTTTGTTTTAGGATGGAGTGCTTTCTTCTTTACTTTAGGTTCTTCATCTTTAATGTTAGGCTGACTTTCTTTTACTTCTAATCATTTTATTTTAGGAGGAATGTTTCAATTTTCTCTACTATGGCTTCAGATGACAAAACCTTGAAAGATATTTTAAATTAACAGAGCTCTTTTAGAGAGTTTTCATGCACTTACCTGAGTATTTCACGCTTGCAAGACTTCTTCTTCTCGTATCCTTCGCTCCTTCCACACTAGTGCATTACAATTGAGTGTGATATTGGGAAAAATCACTTATCTTTGGATGGCGCGATATTTAGTCATATTAGTTTTGGAAACTCTTAATAATTTAATAGCATTTAATTTTGGTTACTGATGTGATTTTCTGCATTTATTGTTGTAAATTGTAATGATGCAATGATTATCATACTACCGCCATCTCTTATTATACCCACTGTAGTATGGCGGTGTTTTTCCCTTCCCTTCTACTATTTACCGCACTACCACCTTGCTCAAGGCTTCTTGCTGCGAGGTTGCGGTGTATACCACTCTACCGCATATTTTTCTCACCTTCCCGATGGTATAGCGGTGTATGTTTTTGATCATTACTTGAAGAGTGTCGATGAGACAATCTTATTTTTCTTATCGATACCTCAATGTCTCATCGACGTTAGATCTTATGTTCCTCTGATGTTGGTTTTCGGTGTTGATGAGACAAGTTAATACCTCTTGTCAATATGTCGTTGTCTCATCAATATTTTCCTTTGGTGGTATTTCTTTATATATCAGTGTAACTTTGCCATGTTGGGGAGACTTGTGATTATCACTACAGTATAGTGGTGTTTTTCCCTTCCCTTATATTTTTTACCACACTACCACCTTGCTCAAGGCTTCTTGTTGTGGGGTTGTGGTGTACACCACTCTACCGCATATGTTTCTCACCTTCCCATCGGTATAGTGGTGTATTATTTTGATCATTACTTGAAGACTATCGATGAGACAATCTTATCTGTCTTACCAATATCTCAATGTCTCATTGAAATCAATTCATTATATCCAAGAGTTTTGTTTCGCCAAGCACTTGTAGATATACCATGTCAATGTGACATAAGTGATTCTCTCCTCAATATGCTTGTATCTTGTTGACATTTCACTTTTTTACATCATTGATGAGACATATAAATAAGTCTCTTTGGCATAGGGGTGTCTAATCCAGCACTAAACCTCAAGCCAAACTCGAAGCTAAACTCAAAGCTTAAGTTGGAGCTAAACACGATGCTAAAATTGAAGCTAAACTCAGAGCTAAAGGCTAAGATCAGGGCAACACTACACTCGAAGCTAATGTCAACACTAAATACGGTGTTACTTTAGGCACTAATTAGCACCTAAATTAGCACTGACTTGTACTGATTGGTGTAATACATGCCAAAAATTATGCCATCCCGATAAATAGCGCTGATTTTTTCAACAAATTACCAAAAAATACATTGAAACAGTGGGTGGAAGCAAAAAATGGAGCAAATCACAAGGATTTGTTGTAGTGTTAAGACCATAACAAGGCGGTTACAATCCGATGCATGAGGAATCTCTAGCCGCCAAGAGTCTTCAATGACCACCTTTTTGACCAATATAGCACACGTCCAGTTGGCGAGATCTTCCTAAATTGCAGGTCTCAAATCATCTGCATGAAAAAGTTATCATGCACAACAACTGCATATCCATAATCATCTTAAAGTGAAATTCATTAATCACATGCAAAGTTAACACAAACAGTCCAAATAGCATATCGATATCATTTGAAAGCTTATGAAAATAAATTCCTATCCAAGGTCTATAGTTTCAAGTAAATATTATGAAAGATCAACTCTCAAGCATCAAAGTCTTATGTAACTGCAAGAAATGGACAACAATCCTATCAATAATTAAGCCATAAAATAGACTCGTCGCCAATAATGCCACTAACATTAGTCCAGACCAAGGAAAGAATCTTGAGATCCACTAGACTAATGGATCTCCTTATGAATCTATTTCAAAGGAGGGGCAATAAACCCTAGCTTCTCTTGAAGATACTCAAAATTATCCTTAGGAAGAGCCTTAGTGAATATGTCAGCAACCTAATCCTTTGTAGGCACGTATTGAAGCTTCACTTCATTCTCTACAACCTTCTCTCTCAAAAAGTGATACTAGATTGAGATATGCTTTTCCCTTAAATACATTACCAAATTCTTTGATATATTGATAGCATTTGTATTATCACAAAATATAGAAATTGTTTCATCATATATCACTCTAATATCCTTGAATGTTTGGCTCATCCACAAAACTTGTGTGCACCAAGATGTTGCTACAGTATATTTTGCCTCTATAGTAGATAAAGATACTAAATCTTGTTTCTTGCTTAGCCATGACACCAATCTGCATCCAAGAAATAATGCACCACCACTTGTACTTTTCTTGTCATCTACACAACCACCCCAATATGAATCTACGTAAGCACTCAAAGTAAATTTAGTATCCTTTGGATACCACAAGCCATGATCTGAAGTGCCCTTCAAGTATCTAAATATCCTCTTTATTGCTACAACATGTGAGTCTATAGGATCTTCTTGAAATCTAGACATCAGACAAAATTCATGCATGATATCCAATCTAGTATCAATTAGATATAGAAATCCTCCAATTATTGATCTATACTTGCTCTTATCATCCTTAGGAGATTCATCATTCTTTCTCATCTTGCAACCAATAACCATAGGGGCAAATACTGGTTTAGAATCTTTCATTCCAGACTTCTTCAACATTTCTTTCATATAATTTGATTGTGAAATTAAAATACCTTTATTTTTCTAATTGATTTTTAGCCCAAGGAATAAATTCATCTCCCCAAACATTGACATTTCAAATTCTTTATACATATCCTTTGCAAATTTCTTACACATAGTTTCATTTCCTCCAAAAATTATGTCATCAACATACACAACCACAATCAAGATTTGATCTTTTTCAACTTTCAAGTAGAGATTACTATTTTTGGTACCTTTATTAAATCCTTGTTGTAACAAGTACATGTTCAACCTTGCATACCAAGCTCTGGGAGCTTGCTTCAACCCATATAATGTCTTCTTCAATTTGCAAACCATATCTGGTTTATTTGATAACTGAAATCCTTATGATTGTTCTATGTATAATTCTTCGTCCAATTTACCATTCAAGAAAGAAAACTTCACATCCATTTGATATACTTTCAAATATTTGCATGCTACAAAAGCCAAAAACATCTGGATAGCTTCCATTCTTTCCACTGGAGAAAATGTTTCCTCAAATTCTATTCCTTCTACTTGTGAGTAGCCTTTACACAAAATCCTTGCCTTTTTTCTTACACCTTCTCCATTCTCATTCATTTTGTTTTGGAATACCCACTTATTTACAATCACTTTTTTGTTTGATGGTCTTGGGACAAGTTCCCAAGTCTGATTTTTCTCAATCTGTATTATTTCTTCTTTTGATCCAATACTCATCCTTGCATGCTTCAATCACTATTTTCGGTTCAAATTCAAGAAAGTAAACATACATTTACCTATTCTTCAATAACTTTCCTTATTTTCATTATATCTTTGCTCTTATCACCAATTATTTTTTCTACAGAATGATTCTTGTACGCATTCTTAGGAGTTTTAGGAATCTTTTCCGAGGCTTCTTGCTCTTCAATCTACACTTTTTTTTCTTTAGCTTTTTCTTCTTCTCTGCAAAAAGGCTCATCTGATTCATATCCATCTATCACCACTAAATTATTATGTAGGTCTTCATCAACCTTGACACTTGCACTCTCAACAATATTTCTTAGCCTCTTGTTATAGCACCAATAAGTTTTACTTTTAGTAGAATCTCCAAGGAAGATACTTTCACTAGACCTTTCATAGAATTTGATTCCAAACACTCTAAAGTATTTAATAGTACTAATCCTTCCATACCATATCTCATAAGGAGTCTTTGTGATATTTTTTTTTGCTTGCACTCTATGAAGTATATAAATAGCAGTATGAATTGCTTCTCTCCAATAGACTTCTAGTATATTTGCTTCTTTCATCATTGTCTTTATAGCTTCTTGAACAGTCTTATTCTTTCTTTCAACTACTCCATTATACTGAGGAGTCCCAGGGGTAGATAAATGCCTCTTTATTCCATGATTCTCACAAAAGATATTGAATTCATTGGAGGTGAACTATCCATCTTTATCAGACCTCAAACTTTTGATTTTCATATCCATTTAATTATCAACTATTACTTTGAATCCTTTAAACTTATCCATGGCTTCTAATTTTTCTTTGAGAAAAGTAACCCATATCATTCTAGAATAAGATTTCATCAATCAATAGCATGAAATACCTGTCACCTTGAAGACTTCTTAATCTAGTAGGACCACAAAGATCTGTATGCACTAATTCCAATAGTCTGGTAGAATATTTTTCTTTGAATTTCAAACTTCTTCTTGCTTTCTTTCCAACATGGCATTCCTTACAGATAACATTGATAGGCTTTGTAATCTTTGGTAGATCTCTCGCAGCTTGAACTGAACTTATTCTCACTAGGCTATCAAAATTGATGTGACACATTCTTCTATACCATAGCCAACTCTCATTGATATGATTCATGAAACAATAACCATCAACACCTTTGAGCTAATAGACATTTCCATTTTTCCTTCCAGTAGTAATCATAGTTTCGAAGCCTTTTTTGATCTCACAACCATCATCCTAAAACATAAGATTGTATCCTTTGCTACACATTTTTCCAACACTCAAGAAGTTGTCTTAAATCCTTAACATAAATAACATCATTAATTTTATGCTCACCATCAAAACTGATTGAACCTTTTCAACATATCTTAGCAAATGTTTCATCACCAAACCTAACTAGTCCTCCATATTTTTTAAGTTTAAAAAACTTACTCTTATCACTGGTCATATGATTAGAGCATCCACTATAAATTATCAAGTAGTTCTTCTCTTGTCTAGATTGAAAATAAGATACCAAAGTTACTTTAGTATTAGTACTTGCTTCTAGAGCACTTTCCTTCACACATATCTCAGAGTTGGAAGATCTAGTTTCATCTTTTAAAGCCATGAACAAGCATTCACCATCCTCATCATCTCCATAATCATATTCATCATCAGATATACTTGCATTTTCTCTAACATAATAAATTTTCTTGATCATCTTATCTTTGTTCTCCCTATTCTTGTCATTCAAAGCTCTATTTGGATATCTTGAAGCATAATGACCTATCTTTCCACAACTGAAAAATTTGAAAGGCAACTTACCTTTTTACTTTCTAGTACCTTTTTTCCTTCTTCTCACAACGTGAGCTTCTACATCATCAAGATCCTCTTGTCTTGATTCCACAATCTTCTCTAGTTTTCTAGCCTTAAAAGCAGTCTCAACTTTTGCCCTACTTTTATAAATTATCTCATTTTAAAAGTAGATAAAGAACCATACAATTGATCTCTGGTATATTGATTCAAATTTTGTAATTCTTCAATAGTATAAACTTTATGGCTATAAGCTTTAGGAAGAGTTTTGTGTACCTTCTTTACCGCTTCTTCTTTCATTTCTCCACCAAGACCTTTGATGTCATTGACAACTTCATCCACCTTTTGCAAGTATCTTGTGATGTTTTCATCTTTAGACATTCATAGGGTCTCAAACATGATCTTCATATTTTACATCTTAGCTTGCTTGACCTTATCATCTCCTTCATAAATGCTTTCTAACTTTACCCAAATCTCTCTAGCAGTTTTAAGATTCATAACTTTTACTAATTCAGAATGAGCAAGACCACTTAAAAGAGCATACCTTTCTTTACCATTATTTTGATAGGCCTTAATCTCGTTAGTAGAACTCAAACCATTCACATGTATAGTATATCCAGTCTCAATAGACTTCCATATTTCAAATCCAAGAGAAACTAGATAACCTTCCATCCTTATCTTATAGAATGCATAATATGATCCATCAAATAGAGGAATATATTTTTTGTGTGTCATCCTAGATCTACCTCAATTTGTTAAGCTTTCTTCTAAGGAACCTTGCTCTGATACCAATTTTTGAATGCACAAGATAACTAAGAGGGGGTTGAATCAGTTGTACCTCAAAACTTCAAAACCCTCATAGATATTCAAATCCACATTAATTCAATTAACCCTTAATCTGTTAGAATGATTTATCATGAAAGAAGATAACAAAAATAGAATGAAAGCAACACTATGCACAATTGAATACCAGATTTACATGGAAAACCAAAGAAGGGAAAAACCAAGGTGAGGATTAGCTCACAATATAAAGTAATATCAACATCGATTACAAAGGGCTCACTATAGGAGGGCTCACTACCCAAAAGAAAGAAATGCTCACTACCAAAGCCTCACTTCCATAATAGAAAATAAGATAGAGAAGAGTGTTACAATGAGAAAACCATTTCAATACAAAAAAAAATCCACCATAGCATCACCAACACCTTCGCAGTCTTATTGAAGAATTGTAGACACCTTTTTCTCACTACATCTAGTAATCTAAAACATGAAATATCACACTGCATTGCACAAATTCACACCTCATAACTCTTCAATTCACATTACTTGCATCATGCTCATTTATCCTATCATCCCTTAATAAATTAACTCATATTTATACCATCTTCAACCTTGAAAACATTCTCCAAGACCAGCTATGCACCTTAACCATGCAAATTCAAATTAGGTCAGCACCAAAACATTCCTATGGTGGAAATGAATGAATGAGGACCACAACACACCTTAGCTAGGACCTAAATCCAATCATACACACCATGCCACACTTTCAAAAACACCTAAGCAGCTTCGCAATTAGTGTAAACACCCAAGGTCGATCAAACTTGTGTTAACACCATTAAAAAATTAAGTACACACTTCCTCAAATCTAAATATGACTCAAAAACACCACATAACATTTTAACATGATCTAGAATATTCCAAAAATACCCAAAAATTGAAAAAATTCCTTTGCAACAACTTTTACTTGAAGAATGTACACACCCAGTATACTCAAATAATTTTATCATACACTACAACTCAATAAACTAACTTTTGAAGCAACAAACCTCAAGCAACTTCAACTAAAGAAAGATACAAATACTATCAACACCCTTCCAGATCCACAAGACCTAAAACCACTCTGTGGAGAAATGTGGAGCAAAAATATTTCTCCCAGAAACCTCTGTAATACATAATTCACACATTGGTGAACACTACTTCCTCTGCACAATGATCCAACACACCAACTTCTAGATGCAACACCTTTGATCACCATATCCAAACCATACAAGAAGATCTTTAACATAGAATAAATGTGGAGCCAAACTAGAACGCTACTCTGCAACACAAAATACCACTGCAACAAACTATTTCCTCTTTTTATTCAATTTTTTTCAAAACAACTTGGAAACCAAGCACTAGAGACACATCTTCAGCACTCTCTCATCACCACCAAGCCAACTGCAACCTAGAAACTCAACCATGCATCCATACACATAAGCTTATCAAAGAAACACTAGAGATTGACACTAGTAGATTACTAATGAAAACGTAATGAAACTAATCAAAGAATCATCATAGACAACATCAAATCAATACCAACTACTCAAAGCCTTGAAAAAATCTCCTACTCATACTATTGATACCAATGAGAACACCAACTACACATACTTGCAATAGTTTTTTCTATTTTATAGATTTGGAATAATAGTTGTAGGGATTCAATTTTGTTTTTGGAAAAAATATATTATGTGTTTTAACTCTTAAAAACCTTTAGCATTTTTTCAAATAGAGGGATTAGTTTTGAAACTCAATACAAGAAATACTAGAAAAGGAAATATTAGAAAGAGATATATTTTTCTCATTAAAATATAAAAAAAATAATCCCACAAATCAAACAATAACCTCAACATATTCATGAATAATAACTCTTATGAGCATGTTTATCACATAAAAAATAATACTTCATAACTAATATAACCAAGAATAGTACTCATATGTGTTAATTCTCTTACATTTTCTTCAATATAAGAGCCACAATATATTATTTAAGGACTAGAAAAAGATAATCTAGCTAGAAAATCACATAGGTAGTGAGACCCTTATAGATGATTTCAAATTATTGTTAAAACATACTTAATATTTATAAAGTTTATTTAGATGTAAGATGAAAAGGGTACTGAGGTTCTACAATTCAATAGGCTATTTAAGGTGGTAAAATAGCCAAGGATATTTGTTCAAACTTAGAAACATCCTTCTCTATAATTTCGATTATAACTAATACACACAACATCTTAGATCTTAAAATTGTGATATATCTTGGTAATATTCAAGCTCTATGAAGTTGAAAGTCATAAGTTAGGTTAGAAGATACAAGCCAAATTTTAGGGTAACAAAATTTAGTTGCATTTATAATTCAAGTTGTATTTTTTTGCAATTAGGAATATTTCATTGTTTGCATGAACTAATAGCATCCCTTTGGATTCCCAAGGGTAACTTCACATGGAGGTTTCATCTATGATATAAGTTGGACACTTTCAAAAATTAGTAGTATTTCAGTGTTTGGGAATTTTTAACATTTAGATTAATCTATTAAATTATTTATCATTATAGTCTTTTTTATTAGAAAAAATTATTTAAATAGATATTTTCACTCATTGAGTGAGTTATTTGAATGAAATATTCTATTTCAACTAGTTTATATGAGAAATCCACATGAATGCGTGTTGTGCATATTTTAGATTTAATCATTTTGGTTGAAACTCGTCAAAATATTTTAGATTTGGGTATTTTCAAATTAATATTACCTAAGGGTCACTATAGTGATATAAGAGGTTTGATTTTTCTATCCTGCAAGGTAAACTATTTCTTCACACCAATAATTTAGTTAATCATAAGATTATTTTATAGATCTCTAATAACATCAATTAATGAATATTATCTTTTAGATATAATATTAAAAATATAGAAGAACCAAGATAAAATCTGCAACCTATTAAAGAAAGTGTTCCAAGATTTGGAGCCTTACAATAGCAAGAAAAATCTAGTCTCAACCAAATCATCACAAAAAGGAGATTAATAAAAAAATGAGTATTAGAGAAGATATAATGATTTTTACCAATTCTATAAGCATCACAAAAATATTTATAAGGACAAAAGTGGTCAATATGACTACATAAGAGAATTGATACAAAAGGAAGAGGATAAGTGGAAAGCTCTCTATAGTGAATATAGAGTGAATAGTGAAGAGTTTCATGTTGATATCTCTTTCATAGGTTTATGAATTATAAAGATAGGGAAAACCCATACTAAAACCATATTGTAGAAGATGAAAGACCAAAAATTTAGCTAGTATAAGACATGGAGAAATAGATCATTGAGAATGAACTAGAGAAAAATCTCTTGTATAAGGAAGAGATAAGTGAACTAGAGGTACACAAAGATATAAAGGATTAGAAGGAATCAACAATGTAGGTTGAAGGTAGAAATTTATTAAGACAATACATTTCATTGATCTCTAATTAGTCCACATAATTTAAAAATGTTTAATAATGAATTTAAAGAGAAATTTGCATTACATGTAGAATGTGATGATTCAAAACATGAAATATAGTTTCCAGCGACTTCTAATTCTATTCAAGAAACACATATTGAGCTTTAAAATGCTAAAAGGATGGAATCATTACTATGTGATATTGGTTTACAATTTGGTGGAAAAAAAATTATGAACAAGAATTCAATTGATTCTTATTTCATTAATAGTTCTCACTTTGAGAATGGAAACACTATTGTGAACTTCTTAGAAATATCCAAATCAAAAAAAGAATATATACACTTTGATTTCCTCTTTGATTACAACTCTAGGAAAAAGGAGAATAATATTAGCAAAGAGTTATTACATTAGTTTCATTCTATATCATTAAATTATTATTTTCATCATAAAAATAATTCTGACAATGATGGAAAAATGAAGGGTACAACTAGAAAAGAAAATGGTATATAGATCCTTTCTCTCAAGTCAAAGATTGATCGTACAAGATTCTATGAGATCCTACTATTATAAGAAATAGGATGTTGAGACATGCATGAGGGATAAAAAATTTGATGGGATAAATATTAATATTTTCTTATAAATTATTGATTCCTTTCATCTAGATAAGAAAACAACTCAATGTAGCCATAGACCTGATCTTGAGAATTAGAAGTTCACGGAGGTAAATTTTATATATTAAGGAAAATATGTTGAGCTTAGAAGTATATTTTATGGATTACCCAATGTATTCATATTTAAGATGACTTATTGCAAGGTTCAAGCTAATTGGGAAATGAGTTAGTTAGTGATGGAGGACATGCATGCCAAATCATTTTCTAGAAAACACTATAGTCATCATTTGAATAATTGGACTTCTCTATATTAGTATAGTATGGTGTTCAATAGTATGCCTCTAATATTTATAATGATTAGAGGATTCCAATGCATCATGGAATCAAAACCATACTTTAAGCATCCCACTATCATTCCAAGTACCTAATAATGTATAAAGAGGAGTTGGAGAAGGATGTCAAGGGTTTGTTTAAAATGGTTCACATTAGCTCTAAAAAAATTTCTTCATCATACTGGGTCTTTGAAAAGGATGAATATGGGGCCATGGGGATGTGCATCAATTACCAATAATTGTACCAAAATATTTAAAATATAACCCAATCCTAGGATTGATGAGTCCATTACCAAGTTGTAGGGGTATTTTACACTCAAAGTGTTATATAAGGTCAACATACCATCAATTTTACATGGAGGAATAGAATGTGAATAAGATAATATTCAAATTTTAATCAGGTCATTTTATGTTCAGAGCCATACCATTTTATTTAATTGAAATGTTGGTTTCTTCTAAATCTACAAGTAACTAGATATTTAGTGGATAGATAAGAGAAATTATCTAATAATATTTTGATGATATTTTAATATGTAGCAATACATATAAGTATCATATGTGGAACCTAGATTTAATCTTTGAAATTATAGAGCACTGATCCCTATTGATAAAATAATCTATGTAATTTTGGGTTCACAAAAATTTTGTACTAAGCCCTTGTCTCTAGAACTCAAGGAATGAAGGTGGATTAGTGAAATGTTCAAATCGTTCTAAATTGGACATCCACTAACACACAAATAGAGTTGAAGGGACTCTTTAGTACATGTATCCATTGTAGAATATTTATTAATGTATTTTCATAGCTATTATCACTCTTAACCAACATGATGAAGATAAGAATTTTGCATGGATGAATGCAAAACAAGAAACTAATAATAAGATTAAGTAGATAAAATACCCATACCTCGTATTTGAGATCCAAATTTCTTACAACCTTTTTTGTAGAGTTCTATGTTTCAAGTGAGGGAGTTAGAGTTTCTATAATGTAAAATGGGGTTACCCCATAATAATGGATAATATAAAGTTGAAATATTCATAAAAGGGTCTCTCTATTTATGACAAGGGTATTTTTACATCTTACATGAACTGGAAAAGTTTAAATAGTATATCATTTGTTGTAGCTATGTGGTTGATATAGACTAAAATAGATTGAATCTATTCTTAGTTTCACATGTCTTGATTCATTAGCAACAAAATGGGTAAGCTAAAAATTTGAGCTTTTCAAGTAGTTATTAATATTATTTCCAAAATACCACTTTTCATTCTATTTCTATCAATATAGTGATTGAAAAGTTTATATCATGGTAAAATATATCAAGAATAATTTTTTTAACATCTTAGATAGATATGTGAAGGATTTAAAGTATATGATAAAATATGGTCATATTTTGTTTAAAGATAGAATCCTATCAGTGCCTAATTCTAAGATAAAATAAGAATTTTTTTTAAAAAAGTATATTGTAGTCATACTATGGAAAATAGTATCCTTCAAGAGTTATAGGAAAATAAAGGAGAGATTATCCTAGGAAATATTTAAGGAGGATGATCTCAAACATGATAGTGGGTACAACACCTACCAACAAAATGAGAGCATGTGGTTATGGGGGAATCCCCTTTGAGTAAGAATGAAGAGGATTTTACTATGGTTAAGGGAAGAAAAGAAGAAACAAAATCTTCCTTCCCCCCCAAGTCACAAAGTTGTGACCAGAAGAAGACATAAGGTGGATTGTCATTCTGACAATAGGGGTCAGGGAAGACCCTCTTCCTAGAAGAGTAGAGAAAGGGAATGTAGGAAAGACATTGTTGAGGGGATTCAAAAACCCTTTTTGAAATGTGATTTAAGAGCACCCATTCCTCTTGCAAATGAAGATTATTTTGTGGAACATCAAGGGGTTAAATAATTTTCATAAACATGACCTCCTAAGAAATTTAATTCAGGACCATAAACCAGATATTTTTCTCATTTAAGAGACAAAAATGTAAAGTGATAAGCTCAAGAGATTTAAAAGTTGTTTTTTTAAAGATTGTGGATTTCATGGTGTTAGCTCTAATGGTGCTTCAAGGGGTATTACAACCTTCTGGAATGCTAGAATTATGAAGGGTTGTCGGGTGGGCAAGGAATTGAATCATATAGACACTCAGTTTCATAATTTGAAAGATAATTCCTCTTGTATTATTTCTAATGTTTATGCTCCAAATTAGAAAAAGGATAGAAAGAAGTTTTGGGATCATCTTGGGCAGATGAGATTATATTTTTTATATTTTTTTGGCTTATAATGGAGGGTTTTAATACCCCTATGAATGATGATGAGAAATTTGGTGGTTCTCAAATTCCTACTGATAGTAGATTGGATTTAAGATATTTTTATTGATGATAATGCTCTCATTGACCTAGTACTTCAGGGTTCTCCTTTTGTTTGATCTAATAGGAGAGCTGACAATAATATCATTCAAGTTAGATTTGATCAATCTCTTATCTCAGCTAGCTGGTTTTTGGCTTATACCTACTCTCTTTCTACCTTTATGAGGTATGGTTCTGATCATTTTCCCATTGCTTGCTTAGTAGATAGAATTGGTAAAAGGAAGTTGTTTCTGTTTAGGTTTAAAGCCATGTGTTTGATGCATCCCAATATAAAATATTGTATTCATTATTGGTGTAAAGTATCTATTGAGGGGAGTGTAATGTTCATAATAGCTAAAAAACCTTTTCTTTGTAAAGCATAAATTAGGATGGAATAAGGAATCTTTTGGGTATATTTTCAATGACAAGGAAGTTGTGTCTCAATGACTGGATGAGGTTCAAAAAGAAATCCAATATAAAGGTATCAATAAGGAACTCCAACTAGAAGAAGATTCCCTTCTATTTCGGCTCCATGATATTATTTCTAAAGAGGAATATTTTTTGAGGAAACGTTTGTGAGCTATTTGGCTCAAATTGAGGGATCACAACACTAAATTCTTCCATCTTACCTCCCTTAAAAATAAATCTACTAACAAGATTTCCTCCATTTTTTCTAATGGTTCGCAATTGGTTGATGAAGATCCATTAGGAATTTTGTTGCTAAGTTTTTTGAACCTATTGGAGTATGATCTCTTTCAGGATCAAGCTACGGAGAATAGCTTTCTTGAAGTTATTCCTACTCTCATCTCTGAGGAGCTTAATGCTATTACCTCTTCTCAATAAATCAAGAAGGTTGTTTTTCTTTCAAGGGGAACAAAGCCTCAGTTCCTAATGGATTTACCCTCCTTTTTCTCCAAGCCTTTTGGGATGTTGTTGTCAGGGTTGTGGTTAATGCAATGAAGGAATTCTTACTTAATTCCATCTTTATTATTCTCATTCCAAAGACTTATGGAGTTGACTCTTTTGGGAATTTTTGAACTATAATCCTTTGTAATGCTATTTACAAAAATTTTCTAAAGTTCTGGCTTCTAGGCTTCAAGAGGTCCTTCCACTTTTAATTTCTAATCAGAAAGGAGGTTTTGTTCATGGCCATCAAATTCTTGACTCCATCATTATTGTGCATGAAGCTACCCATTCTTTATTTGTCAATAAAAATGTTGGCTTTTTTCTCAAGTTAGATTTGTTGAAAGCTTATGATAGGGCTAATTGGAGATTCCTCCTCAGGATTTTTTCTTGTTTTGGTTTTTTCTCTAAGTTTGTGCAGCTTGTTGATCAGTTGATATCCATATCATTCTTTTCAATTTTGGTCAATGGTTATCCTTCCCCTTTCTTCCCAAATTCAAGGGGAATCTAATAGGGGGATCCAATTTCCCCCTCCTGTTTATTCATATGGCATAATTCTCAGGAAGAAGTATCCAGAAGTTCATGTAGGTTGGTTCTCTAAAAGGTCTCAAGCCCTCCTCTCTTTTTTCTCCTCTTCCACATCAATAGTTTATTTATGTTACCATTATCATGAGAGAATATTTAGTAAGGTGAGTAAAGGTGATCGATTCTATTATTAAAGGATATGATAAATCTTCTAGTTAGTGTGTTAATTTTTTGAAGAGTGTGCTTATTTTCTTAATACTCTATATTATCTTCAAGCTAAACTAGTGTGGATTATTTTGTCTAATTTGGGTAATCTTCTAGCTATTTATTTGGGCTTTCCTCTATGTTTCTCGAAGACCCCTGACTTGTTATGGTCGGGTCGTTTGGACAAGTTTAGTAGTAAATTAGTTTGTTGGAAGGGGACTCTTCTCAGCCAGGCTGAAAAAGTGTAGTTTATCTCCACTTTGTAGAGCCTCCCTTTATATGCTTTAAGCATCTTCAAAATTCTTTCCAAGTTCAAATAAAAAATGGAGCATGTTATTAGATTTTTTATGTGGTCTGGTACAAAAGAAAAATCTAGGATACCTATTGTAGTCTAGGATCAAGTTTGTAAGCTGAAGAAATGGGGTGGTCTTGGTATCAGAAGCATTAGATCATTGAATAAGGTGATTTTATCTAAGAATGTTTGGTATCTTCTCCACAATTCTACTGGCTAGTCCTTATTACTTAGAAACAAATGTTTGTCAAGAATTAGGAGATATTGGGATTTTTTGAAGGAAGAGTTTCTTCCTAAGGACTCTTATTTCTGGAAAAATATCTTATGTAGCAAAAGTATTATCAAAGATGGTGAAAAATGGTTAATAGGTGATGGAAATCACATCTTATTCTAGGAAGACGTGTGGTGTGAATTTGGACCATTAAAGGAATAGCCTTGAGCTTCCCCTTTGAAATATTTATGTTTAGGAATTTTTGGATCCAAGGTAGTAGATTACATCTTGGATGGGAAGTGGAAAGATCTGCGAAGTTGGGACCCTTCTCTTGACGTGCTTCAAACCTTCCTTTCTCATATTTGTACTCCCTTGTTCCCTAAATAGGATCGATTTGTCTGGTCTCCTAGCACTAATGGTTTCTTCTTAGTTGCTTATTTTTTTGTTAATCTTATGAACAGGCAGGATCCTCTCATGTTTTGGGTCATCTTTGGAACAAGCTACTTACTCCAAAAATTAACATTTTATTTTGGCTCCTAGTGCAAAAAAAGGTCTTAACCTTGGACTCTCTATGCAAAAGAGGGTTCACTCTTCCTAATAGATGTGCTCTTTGTGAATTTGAAATGGAAAGTTCCTTCCATATCTTTCTTAGTTGCATTTTTTTTTCCTTTATCTAGAGTAAATTTCTCTCCCTTTGGAAGTTGTATTTGATCTTTCTTAATCCATTCCAAAGTTTCATTGATCAATATTTTTTTTTCCTTTATCTAGAGTAAATTTCTCTCCCTTTGGAAGTTGTATTTGATCTTTCTTAATCCATTCCAAAGTTTCATTGATCAATGGGTTTACCCCTTCATCAACTCTTCACTATGAATGTTGTGGTCTCTTATGGCCCCTCATATTATGTGTGAATTGTGGAAGGAAACGAATGATTGATTCTTTAGAGAAGTAAAGCTTAGAGAGGAGATAGTTTTCTTCAAAATTTGTCAGGAAATTATTGATAACTTTAAATTCAAGCTCCTAGATTCCCCTCTCGTTTCTCAAAAGAGTTTATTGATTTTCTATGATCTATTGGTAGCTATTAAATGGAGATCAATTCATAAGTTATCTACTCCCCTAATAGCTCAAAAATATTTCTAAAGAGAATTTCCATTGGAAGCGTCCACCCCAAGGCTAGATTATTGTTAAATTTGACAAGGAAGCCAAGGGAAACCCTGGGCCTATAGGTTGTGGCGGGTGTTAATAAATGAGGATGGAAGGTTCTTCGATGTCATGGCACTCATTTTGAGTATCCAAATAAATCTCCATGTCGAGGCCGAAGCCAAATATGTTAGCATTAAGTCTGCATTTGACAGGGGTTTCAAAAAAGTATGGGTCGAAGGTGACTCGCTTAATATTGTCAGGTGTTTCCAAGGTCTTAATAAGTCGAGCAGGCCAATTGAGTCACTTATCAATGATTCCCTTGGGATGATGAGTAATTTTGACGAAGTATTTTTTTCTCATATTTTTAGGGAAGGAAATTCCCTCACAGACTTTTTTGCTAATGAGGGAGTTAGTCTAATGAGTACCAAGGTTTGGGAAGGATACTCTTCTCTTATCAAAAAAAGCTAAGTCATTATTGAGACATGACTGTTATTTTTTATTATTCAGGTGGATGAGATTGGGATGTAATTATTACCTCCCTCATTACACATTTTATGGGTAGCCTTTCACCCATTTCCAAAGCTATTCACATTTCTAAAAGGCCCTAGTTTGTAAAGAGGAGAAATTGCAACAAGTTCTAGTTTTTTGGGAGAAGTTTTTTTTATAAACAAATGGGGGGAGATATAAGAAGGCTCAATCCTATCTCCTATGAAAAATGGAGAATCAAGCCGAAGGTGTGGAAGATTATAGAAAAGGGAGGCCTAACTCCCTTTATGGAGAGGCTTCATGGTTTTGATCATGATGCCTCTAACCTGTTTGTCCAAAGCTAGCATAATAGAAGGCTAAGGGTGAATGGTGTTTTCTTCCCTATCTCTGAAGAATTCATTTCCCACATTATTAGTTTAGATATTCAGGGCCGAAAGGTTTTTGAGGAAAGAAAGGGTAATGAGAAGGAGAATCGAGTTAAGATGTAGTCCTAGGGTTATGAAAGGCCCTTTATTAAACAAATTTGGGCCAATTTTGTTGAACTTTTAATCAGGTATGTGACTCTTGGTGGTTGTTTCTCTATCACTCTAACAATTTTACTCTCCTTAAACACTTTAGACACAATCTACTAGTCTCCTTTCCATTTTTTATTTTATCCTCGTTGGAGAAATATTTTTATATGCATCTTAAAAATAATTACACCTTTGTTCTCCATGAGGGCCTCATTATGCTTATCATGGAGTATGTTAATACCAATTCCCTAGATAAGGTCGTTAAAGGTAGTAAATATCTAGGGAATTATCAACCTTTGGTGACTAAAACCCCTACGATAGACTCAATAATTGAGGAAGCTAGGTGTTGTGCAATTTTTGCACACACGCCCCACCGGAGGGGGGACCCTCTTTTTCTTTTGCATCTTTACACCTTGTCATTGTCAATTTCAGTTTTTCTCTTCTTGGGAGGTTATTTTGGGATTAATTCAAGACTTGGTTTGATTAAGGAAATATTCTAAGGCTCTGGGGGCTCTTCACTTGTCTTGAAAATTGGAAATAGGGATTTTAAAGTGAATTTTCAATGTTATGTGTAAATATTTTTGCACCAATGGATAGAGGACGAAAAATCAGGCCAAGTTTCTTTTTAAACTTTTCAAAAATTCCCTCTTGAAAAAACGTTATGAGGTTTAGGGGATTTTAAACTTGCTTGGAATTTTGGGATTTTCCTTCTCGAGCAGAAATCCCCGAAATTAATGTCATTGGGCCATAATGCAACTGAATGCAATTTGATTAGATGATGATGTACCATGAGCTCCCAAATTAAATGTAACAGTTGGATGCTTCTAGAAGTGTAATTTATGCCTTTGGATAAATCAAATCATGGCCATCGATTCAAAATGTAATTTTCTATAAAATTTCAGTGCCTTCTCATTTGTAAAGGGTTAGACTAGGTTAGAAGAGCTGATTAGAAGTTGTAGAAGGCCAAAATTGGCAAGTAGATTTAAGAAATTAGTTGTAGGAGAGGAGATAGACTGGAAATTGTTATGTGAAGATGGAGAACTAATGCAACTGAGTTGTTGATTTGGCAAACTTTGTATTTACCTTTGATAGTTTATGGTTTCTTGTTCTCAATTCTCAGTGTTAGATGTTAGATGATAGTTTTCTAGTTCTTTCATGTTAATCGTGAAATGTTAATGATGTTGATCGATCTTCGGTCCATACTTTTAGCAATTTTCTAATTGTAAGTTGTGTAAAGTTAGTCGGGGCCTTATTTTGTGCTAAGTTCAACTGTGGATACTTTTTTACATTGCACCATTTACTGGATATGAAGATGAATTTTCATAGTCTTGAAATGTTCATAGTCTGAAAAGCTTTAGTTTCCTTAGAAGATTGCACCATTTATGCGGAGTTGTGGGATTTTTCTTATTCAAGCAGAGATTGGTTTTATTGGGGATCTTTCCATTTGCAACATTCATCATTGTTGTGATTGATCTTAGGTGTTAGCATTAGGATCTCTCTGAAACCCTTATCTCTTTTGTTGTTTATTTTGAATCTGGGTTAGTTTTAGGATTAAAAGTATCACCATATTGCTGCATCTGATGAAAGTACACTTCTAGCATTGTTCATTTGTAAGGTCCCCTTGTGATTACCAGCATTTCACATTTTATCACTAAGTTTTTTTATTGCATTGTCAAGACCTGACATTAGAGACCTTGGGGTTATCTCTTGAGGCTTGCTGATAGAGATTTACCTTTCAAGAGAGAGGATATCATATTTTGTCTGAGTTGTTTCTGTGCAGAAAACACCATCAACACTAGGGATGAGGAGTGGAAAATGGATGAGGAGGATAAGATTGCAACGATTGAGGTTTCTTCTTCACCTCCATAATCTCCTCAGCACAAGAGGAAGAAAGGTAGTCTTATAAGGAAAGCTCCTATTAAGAGGTTGAAGAAGCAGGGTTCATGTTTTGGTGACTCTAAGACCAGGGAGGAGGGAGGCACTCAGCACTATTCTTAGCATGCGAACGATCTAGTTTGCACTACTAGAAGATATTTTTCTATGGTGGTTGAGGAAACCCCTGCCCAAAAGCTTTCTCAATAGGTTGTAATGGTTGGTAAGGGTAAAGAAAAATTCATGGACACTGTAATGAAAGATATTGATTCAAGAAAGATAAAATTTGTTGGAAATATTCATCCCCTCTCTAAGGAATTCTTATACCTTGATGAGGATGATACTTCAATTATGGAGCTTCTTGACATGGCTAGGAATGGTGCAACATGTAACTTTAAACTTGAAAAGTGGGTGATGAAAGAGTTTAATAAAGTTAATATTAAGATCAGAGGCTTAAAGGAAAATTTTACAAATCAACCTAAAGGGGTGGCTTTTAATTTACTTATTGAGAGACTTGTTGACTGGGAAAGTTCAATTTCTAATTTTAAAATTGATTGTGAGAACTTCCTCCAAGAAGCGGAAAATAAAGTGAAAGAGCTTGATGAAGATAACAAGAAGTTATTGCAAATTAGCCACATATTCATTAAGATTAGTGCAAACTCTTTGAAGGTTTTATTAGAGAAACTTAGTTAGTTTAGGAAGGATCAGATCTATGCAGTAGGGATGTAGGGGAAAGGTCCATCTACCAAATACAAGGGAAAAAATACAACTAAGGGTGAGGATAAAGGCCCAAGTGCTAGGACAAGGGGCAGCATTAGGAAAACATTTGAAGAAGAGAAAAATGAACCGATTTGAATCATAAATATTCACTACAATCAAGAAATGGAGGTGACCAACACCTTCAAAAAATTGAAATAGTTTATTTGGTTGTTGTTTTATTTTTTTGTTGTCTGTTCTTTTATTGTGTTTTAGATATTAGTTGGGTGTTGTTTTAACTATTTCAAGTTTTGTATCAATAGCATTTTTTTGTAAAGGGTTTTGAGGTCCCTTCAAAACCTTTTTTTCCCTATTAATCAGAGCAAAACGAGAGCATGTATTTCCTACAATTTTATATTAGTGATAACTTATCCTTGAGAATTATTGGGAGAGTGTGTTCACATGCTTCATCACAAGAATCCCCAAATAATATGATAAATATTGTAGGCATGTTATTGCATATAGGCTAGAAGAGGATGTTGGCATTGTTTGTCATTGATGTCAAAGGATGATGGTTGCCATTGATGTCAAAGTGATCATTCATGACAAATGATATGTTCATGCTCTTGATGCATCCAAAAGGTGTTTTTTCATTCAATTCTTGATGTTGCAATGAGTTTCTTCCTAGTGTTGATAAGGTATATCATTCATTTCACAGTTGATACAACAGTGTAGTTTTAGTGTTGTTTCAAGACATTTTAGTGTTGCTTCAAGACATACAAATACTTTTTTTTCATCTCATGGTGTTGAGGGTTTGGTGTCTTACATAGAAAAGGTGCATGTTTATTCATTTCATGGTTACTTGGGTTGGTGATTGATCGATCATAGGTATTCAAGTATTTTTCATTCATATACTCATTTCACATTCATCATTCATTTTATGGTGATGATGTCTCCTTTGATTCATAACAAGGAATGCACTCTAGTGTTGAAACTTAAAGGTATACAGTGGAAGAGGTTTTCATAAAGGCATGATTGATGAAGGAAGAGATTATTTATTAAGGTTTTTCTTTAGTGTCCTTATAAGGATCAAGGTTCTAAATCATATTACATAAACTTATTCAAAGTTCATCTTCTTTGTTAATGTCAAAGGAAATATACTTTGCATCTGAAACATATAGTGACTAGAAGAGTTTATAAATAATCACATGTTAGCAAATCTATAGAGATTTTTAGAGTTTCCTCACTATTTGAAATCTTGTTCTAAAACCCTAATCATTGTGCACAACATATGACAACTTCACTTTTATAGTTTGAAGGTGACTTGGTATCACCAGTCAAGGGTCTTTTAAGTATTAACTTAAGGGTTTTTAAATGCGTTGATAACCAGCCCCTACCCTTTGGTTAATCATCTTAATAGGTTAACAATTTATTTTATACACCTATTATAAAATCAATGGCTATTGTTCAATTCATATCTTGGCGATCTTCAAAGATCTATGGTCTTTATTTAGAACTAAGAACGGTTATTTTATGAAGGCCTTTTTGTGATGGTCATATGAATGTCACTACCTTGTGTTTCAGTTATGCATAATTTGGTAACTGTTTGGAGGAATGATTGATTAAAAGAGTAAATTAAATGCATTGAGTGGGTTGTGATAATGGACTAGACTTTTTGAGAGAATTTTGAAGATAACTATACCATGATTGTGTTCAAATAATGCAAAGAGAGAAGTATTTTAATAAGAGAGCATAAAAGACCTATTTTTTCCTCTTTATTATAGTAATTATTCATTGTATTCTCTTTGCATAAATAATTATGTTATGGAAGGCTATTATGCAAAGAAATCAAAACTTAAAAAAAGAGTCTATTAATGATGATATCTATTTTTCAGGATTAAATAAATCAAAAAACGGAGACTTTCATATGGATTCATGGCAAGAGGGAAAATCTAGAAAATTTCACCTCAAATATTAAAGTGGAGCCTACATAAGAATCTGTGCCACTAGCTGTATACCAATTGGAGAGGTGCATTTAACAAGGAAAGACATGTGATGTTGTATTTATTCTCCAATGAGGATTTTCTCAAAATTAATGTCATTGGGCCATAATGCAACTGAATGCAATTTGATTGGATGATGATGTACCATGAGCTCCCAAATTAAATGTAACAATTGGATGCTTCTAGAAGTGTAATTTCTACCATTGGATGAATTAAATCATGGCAATTGATTTAAAATGTAATTTTCTATAAAAGGTCAGTGCCTTCTCACTTGTAAAGGGTTAGACTGGGTTAGAAGAGCTGATTAGAAGTTGTAGAAGGCCAAAATTGGCAAGTAGATTTCAGAAATTAGCTGTAGGAGAGGAGATAGACTGGAAATTGTTATGTAATGTTGGAGAAGTAATGCAACTGAGTTGTTGATTTGGAAAACTTTGTATTTATCTTTGATAGTTTATGGTTTCTGGTTCTCAATTATCAGTGTTAGATGTTAGATGCTAGTTTTCCAGTTCTTTCATGTCATTGGTGAAATGTTAATGATGTTGATCAATCTTTGGTCCATACTTTTAGCAATTTTCTAATTGTAAGTTGTGTAAAGTTAGTCAGGGCCTTATTTTGTGCTAAGTTCAACTATGGATACTTGTTTACATTGTTCCATTTACTGGCTATGTGGATGAATGTTCATAGTCCAAAAATCTTCAGTTTTCTTAGAAGATTGCACCATTTATGTAGAGTTGTGGGCTTTTTCTTATTCAAGCAGAGATTGGTTTTATTGGGAATATTTCCATTTGCAACATTCATCATTGTTTTGATTGATCTTAGGTGTTAGCATTAGGATCTCTCTGAAACCCTTATCTCTTTTGCTGTTTATTTTGAATCTAGGTTAGTTTTAGGATTAAAAGTATCACCATATTACTACATCTGATGAAAGTACACTTCCAGCATTGTTCATTTGTAAGTTCCCCTTGTGATTACCAGCATTTCACATTTTATAACTAAATTGTTTTTTTGTATTGTCAAGACCTGACATTAGATACCTTGGTGTTATCTCTTGAGGCTTGCTGATAGAGATTTACCTTTCAAGAGAGATAGGATATCATATTCTGTCTAAGTTGTTTCTGTGTGGAAAACACCATCAACACTAGGGATGAGGAGTGGAAAATGGATGAGAAGGATAAGATTGAAATGATTGAGGTTTCTTCTTCACCTCCATAATCTCCTCAACACAAGAGGAAGAAAGGTAGTCTTATAAGGAAAGCTCCTATTAAGATATTGAAGAAGTAGGGTTCATGTTTTAGTGACTCTAAGACCAGGGAGGAGGGAGGCACTCAGCACTATTCTCAGCATGTGAAGGATCTAGTTTGCACTACTAGAAGAGAATTTTCTATGGTGGTTGAGGAAACCCCTACCCAATAGCTTTTTCAATAGGTTGTAATGGTTGGTAAGGGTAAAGAAAAATTCATGGACACTGTAATGAAAGATATTGATTCAAGAAAGATAAAATTTGTTGGAAATGTTCATCCCCTCTCTAAGGACTTCTTATACCTTGATGAGGATGATACTTCAATGATGGAGCTTCTTGAAATGGATAGGAATGGTGCAATATGTAACTTTAAACTTGAAAAGTGGGTGATGAAAGAGTTTAATAAAGTTAATATTAAGATCAGAGGCTTAAAGGAAAATTTTACAAATCAACCTAAAGGGGTGGCTTTTAATTTACTTATTGAGAGACTTGTTGACTAGGAAAGTTCAATTTCTAATTTTAAAATTGATTGTGAGAACTTCCTCCAAGAAGCAGAAAATAAAGTGAAAGAGCTTGAGGAAGATAACAAGAAGTTATTGCAAATTAGCCACATGTTCATTAAGATTAGTGCAAACTCTCTGAAGGTTTTATTAGAGAAACTTAGGTAGCTTAGGAAGGATCAGATCTATGCAGTAGGGATGTAGGGGAAAGGTCCATATACCAAAGACAAGGGAAAAAATCCAACTAAGGATGAGGATAAAGGCACAAGTGCTAGGACAAGGGACAACATGAGGAAAACATTTGAAGAAGAGAAAAATGAACCGATTTCAGTCATAAATCTTCACTACAATCAAGAACTGGAGGTGACCAACAACTTTAAAAAATTGAAATATTTTATTTGGTTGTTGTTTTATTTTGTTTTTGTCAGTTGTTTTATTGTGTTTTAGATGTTAGTTGGGTGTTGTTTTAACTATTTCAGGTTTTGTATCAGTAGCATTTTGTTGTAAAGGGTTTTGAGGTCCCTTCAAAACCTATTTTTCCCTATTAATCAAAGCAAAATGAGAGGATGTATTTCCTACAAGTTTATATTAGTGATAACTTATCCTTGAGAAATATTGGGAGTGTGTTCACATACTTCATCACAAGAATCCCCAAATAATACGATAAATATTGTAGGCATGTTATTGCATATAGGCTAGAAGAGGATGTTGATATTATTTGTCATTGATGTCAAAGGATGATGGTTTTCATTGATGTCAAAGTGATCATTCATGACAAATGATATGTTCATGCTATTGACACATCCAAAAGGTGTTTTTCCATTCAGTTCTTGATGTTGCAGTGAGTTTCTTCCTAGTGTTGATAAGGTATATCATTCATTTTAGGTCTAATACAAAAGTGTAGTTTTAGTGTTGTTTCAAGACATTGTAGTGTTGCTTCAAGACATACAAATACTCTTTTTTTCATCTCATGGTGTTGAGGGTTTGGTGTCTTACATAGAAAAGGTGCATGTTTATTCATTTCATGGTTACTTGGGTTGGTGATTGATCGATCACAGGTATTCAAGTATTTTGCATTCATATACTAATTGTATAGTCATCATTCATTTTATGGTGATGATGTGTCCTTTGATTCATAATAAAGAATGCACTCTAGTGTTGATACTTAAAGGTACATAGTGGAAGAGGTTTTCATAAAGGCATGATTGATGAAGGAAGAGATTATTTATTAAGGCTTTTCTTTAGTGTCCTTATAAGGATCAAGTTTCTAAATCATATTACATAAAATTATTCAAAGTTCATCTTATTTTTCAATGTCAAAGGAAATATACTTTGTATCTGAATCATATAGTGACTAGAAGAGTTTATAAATAATCACATGTTAGCAAATCTATAGAGATTTTTAGAGTTTCCTCACTATTTGAAATCTTGTTCTAAAACCCTAATCATTGTGCACAACATATGACAACTTCACTTTTATGGTTTGAAGGTGACTTGGTATCACCATTCAAGGGTCTTTTAAGTATTAAGTTAAGGGTTTTTTAATGCGTTGATAACCAGCCCCTACCCTTTGGTTAATCGTCTTAACAGGCTAGCAATTTATTTTATACCACCTATTATAAAATCAATGGCTATTGTTCAATTCATATCTTGGAGGTCTTCAAAGATCTATGGTCCTTATTTAGAACTAAGAATGGTTATTTTATGAAGGCCTTTTTGTGACGGTCATATGAATGTCACTACCTTGTGTTTCAGTTATGCATAGTTTGGTAACTGTTTGGAGGAATGATGGATTAAAAGAGTAAATTCAATGAATTGAGTGGGTTGTGATAATGGACTAGACTTTTTGAGAGAATTTTGAATATAAATATACAATGATTGTGTTCAGATAATGCACAGAGAGAAGTATTTTAATAATAGAGCATAAAAGACCTGTTTGTGCCTCTTTATTATAGTAATTATTCATTGTATTCTCTTTGCATAAATAATTATGTTCTAGAAGGTGACAAGATTTTTTCTTGAAGAAGGAAAAGTGAGTGTATTTGTTTAAAAATTCTCTCAATGAGATGATATTTGTGTGATTGAAGTCATATATTGTTTAGGGTCAAAACAAAGAAATGTTTATGTAAAAGTCTTCTTGTTTCATCTCACTATCCATTCAAATAAAGGTTGCAATGAAGGGTTGAGGTTTGTTTGTTCATACTCACATTAGTTTAAATCTTGTTGATGCTTGTTGGGATAAGAAGATTCATGTAAAGAAACTATTACACATGTATGCAGCGTTGTCTCTTAATTATCTTTTTGTTCATTCAAAGAATGTAATAGTCAAAGGTGTGTGCAAGGGTCATTGTTCATTGTTCATATCTATTTTTTTATGGTATTTGTTAAAGGTAAGTTTTGTAGAGAGATATTTATTCATGTATGCAAGGAGGATTACATGTTGAATGTTTTTATGTGAAAGGGGGGAATTATTCATCTGGTGCATATTGTGAACAGAGTAGTACTCTATATTTTTGTCCTTTTATATTGAAGTTGATTTGTGGATTTGGTGCTCCTAAATGTTGTTGGAGTTGGTTCAAATATAGTTATGTTGCAAAGACAGTTGTCATTTCACAAAAAGATCAACCTATTAATGCCCGATAAAACCGCTGGATTTATACAAGATCCAATATCCACATGAGGTTGTTAAACCATGTCATGAAGCCCGACCATCGCACTGGCCCACACCAAGAAGACCAAGGGAGAAACCTTGCAACAATCCCCCCCAGCGCAAGCGAGGGGTTCAAACCTGTGACCTCATCTCTTATACCAATTGTTGCAAAGATGGTTGTTGTTGCACCAAAAGATTGACCTGTTAATGCATGATACAATCACTATATTTATACAAGATCCAAGATCCACAGGAGGCAGTTAAACCATGTCATGAAGCCTGAGCACCACATTGGCCCACGCCAAGGAGACCAAGGATGACACCTTGCAACAAGTTCATTGGATTTGGTGCTCCTAAGTCAATTGTACTCAGTGAGAGATTGGTCATTGAGACCTAATGATGGATTTGATGCTATATTGTACTCAGTGAGAGTTTGGTTAGTGATACCTAATAATGGATTTGGTTCTCTATTGTAATCAGTGAGATTTTGGTTAGTGAGACCTAATAGTGAAAAAATTGTGAGGTTTGGATTGGTTCAACTCACATAGTGGTTTTTCCCTTTCTAGGTTTTTCCAATTATAAATTTTGGTTTCATGGTGATCTTTATTTGGTTGAATTGAAGTTTTTTCTTCTCAAATGTTTAAATTTATTTAATATCTTTATTTTTATATATCGTTGATTCTCCCTGCCCTCAGTGATAGTGAGTATTCCTACAATTGGTATCAGAGCAGAAGGTTCCCTATAGAAGTTAAATCAACTTGGGTTGATACTGATAGTGGAATACTATGACTAATTGGGAAGGAGCTCCTATCTCAAATGCACCTCTATTTGATGGCACTAGTTTTGTTTTTTTGGAATTTTAGAATGGAATGCTATTTATCCTCTCTAGGATATGATGTATGGGAAATAGTAGAGAATGCATATAATGAGACTTAGACACCCTCCATTTTTGATGAGAAAAAAATATATGTATGCAATGCCAAGGCCAAACATGCTATTTTTTGTGGTTTGACAAATGAAATCCTAGTTAAGTTTATGCATTGTAAATCTGCAAAGGAATCTTGGGACAATCTGTCTAGTACTTATCAAGGTGATGAAAAAGTTAAAGAAGCTAAGTTACAAGCCTTTAGAGAAAATTTTGAAGGATTGGAAATGATGAAGAGAAGATTGTTGATTATATTCTAAGGGTACATGAGACAATTAATTCTATTTGTGGTCTTGGTGAAACTTTGGAAGAAAAAGTAGTGTTCAAAAAGGTGTTAAGATATCTAACACCTAAATATGATTCTAAGGTATTTTCTATTGAAGAAAGAGATTTAAAAAATCTTACCTTGGATGAGTTACATGGCACATTCAAATCCTATGAAATTAGGATCTGTAAAGATGAGTCAACAAACAAAGAAGCAACATTCAAAACTGTAAAGAAAGACAAAGAGATAGCCTCTGAATTTGAAGACTTGGATGAAAAAGAGTTAAATTTTGTTAGAATATTGAAGAAGGGGTCAGGAAAGTACAAAGGAAAAATTCCTTTCAAATGCTTTAACTGTGGAAAAATAGGAAATTTCGCTGGCAAGTATCCTTATGCAAACTCTGAAAGTGATGTGGAAGATGATAGGAAACAAGACAAAAAGGAGCAGAATATTTTTAGAAGAAAGAATACATTTCAAAAAGAATAAAAGTCTCTTCATCAAAGATGTTGATGTATCTCATAGGAACTCTAAAGACTCCATTCAAGAAGAAGAAGAAACATTATTTATGATTGTTCTTAGACCAAGTAAAAAGAAGAAAGAAAAGTGTGTAAATAAATTTAATAAGAATGAAGAAAATGGTGAAGAAGGGGTTGATCTTGAGGGAGAACTGATTTGTGCTCTAGGAGAGATTAAAAGACTAAAAAAAGAGGCTTCTATGGAAAGAAATAAAAACTTAAAGGAGACTAAAAAACTGATCAACAAGGATAAATAATGTGATCAAGTGATTACATACCTAAAAGTACAACTTGAGGAAAGTAAAAGGATTAAAGAAATGACCAAAATTGAGTTAGAAGAGAAGATAAAGGACTGTCAAAGATTGGAGGCAGAAATTGTGCCCTCGAGAAGGAAATTAAGTAAGTTTCATGGCACAAACGGATTGGAAGATCTCTTAAAAATTCAAAAGAGTTATAATGATAGGTCTGGTCTTGGTTATGAGATGGGTCAAATTTTAAAGGGTTGTGATGAAAAAATGAAAGAAGTTAAACAGTGCTCTCAAACCCCTTCAAAAGATGATGACAATGTTGAAATAAACAAGAAAACTAAGAGGGAGGGTGAATCAGTTGTATCTAATCACATTCACCACAAATCTTTAAAAAATACACATTCACTTTAATTTGTTATCAAGTATGAGCATGAAGTAGAGATAACAGAAAGCAAACACAAGAAATGTCAGATTTACGTGGAAAACCCAATAAGGGAAAAACCATGGTGAGGATTAACTCACAATATAAGAGTAATTGCAAAACCATTTACAAAGAGGCTCACTACCTAAGATAGGACTCACAGTCCAGATGGGAGGATCACTACCTATAGATAAAGAAAGATAGAAAGAAGAATGTTACACAAAAAACATTATCTCAATGCAACAGAATATCCACCATAGCAACTTGCACACATCCAAAACCTTGATCGAAGAATTGCAGACACCATCAGCACAATACTTCCAGGAGTCTAACACATTGAATTCCTCGCTACCTCAATTCACTTTCGCACAATCTCTCACATCTACCTTGCTTCTCACACTTGTGGCATACAATCCTTAACACCTTGTCCTGTATTTAAACCATCTTAAATCTTGAAAACTTTCTCCAAGGTCGGCTACACACTTTTCATTTTACAAATTCAAATTAGGTCAACAACTCAACATACCCACAATGGATGAGAATGAGAGTGGACCAAACCAACACTTAATCAAGACCCAAAACAACATCTTGGATCAATCATATGCTTCCTTAATTGATACTTATCCATCGTATGATGTGTAAACACCAGGTCAGTCAAACCTAATGAAAACACCAATGAACTTTGAAGTACACACATCTATAACAAGAAGATAACATGTGAACCACATAACATGATTCACCATACACTAGAACACATCTTAGATGCCTTCATATTCATCCACAACTACTACAACAACCTTCATACAAAGAACACTTTCCATCAATCCATCTGGACTGTCATGACACACATAAAAACTCTGAAACTAGTCTTCCAAAGACCAAACCACGAACACCTTTGATAGAACATAGATAACACCATTACAAGCCTTAGTCCAGATTCAGAAGACCTAAAACAAACTATCAGAAGACTACAGAGCAGATACATTCTCCTAGTCTAAAGAAAAACAACTCTGCCAGACCGGTTCACAAACTGGTGAATTCAATTTTCACTCTTCATCAAACCAGAAGCTATAATCCAGGATATATCACCCAAGGATGCCCTTAAACAGTACTACAAATCTGCACAAGCATAGGATCAACATATAATAAATGTGGACCACATACCAAAGCACATTCTGAGCACACACATAGTTTTGTCTCCACTATTTATTAATTTTCTCAAAATCACTTGGTAACTCATCATATCAGCACACCTGCAATACCATAAAGATAGCTCCATGTACTCACAACATCTCTACAGTATCTCAACTATACATGCACCACCTAAAATCACTTGTTTCCTTTCACTGAAAAAACCTATACTATGTTGACATCAATGACAACACCACCATACTCATTCATACTTGCAGCAATCTCCCCATTTGTCATTGATGGAAACATATGATGTGAAAAAAAACCATCATACAACATACACAACATTCCTTTTTCTTTCACTATTCTTTTTCACATGACCCTCTATCCCCCTTTGACATCAATGGAAAATATTTACATAATTCTTATACCATATATAATTTTGATCACTCCCCCTTAGAAGTGAACCCATGACAACACACATATCATATAGAAACAATGATACTTCCTACTCCCCCTGAGGAGTAGACCCTAGTCATCAGTCTAGACAAATGTTGAATCTGTAGATCCACTAGACTGATGCACCTCTATGTGCACCTTGTTCAATAAAGGAGGGACGGTAACCCCCAACTTCTCTCGACGATACTCAAAAGTTTCCTTAGGAAGAGCCTTAGTAAATATATCATAAATCTGATCCTTTGTAGGCACATATTCAAGCCTGACTTCATTCTCCAATATCTTCTCTCTTAAGAAATGATATAGGATAGATATATGCTTTGTCCCTGAATGCATTAACAGATTCTTTGAAATATTTATTGCACTTGTATTATCACAGAAGATAGGGATAGGCTCATCACACATCACTCCTATATCCTTCAATTTTTGCTTCATCCATAGTAGATGTGTGTAGCAAGATGCTACTGCTATGTATTCAGCCCCTACAGTGGATAAAGAAACTGAATCATGTTTTTTGCTTAGCCATGAAACCAACCTGCATCCAAGAAAGAATGCACGACCACTTGTACTCTTTCGGTCATCAACACAACCAACCCAATTTGCATCAGTGTAAGCACTTAAAGTAAAATCAATATCATTAGGATACCACAAACCATAATCTAGAGTCCCTTTTAGATAACTGAATATCCTTTTTCATAGCTATAACATGTGTTTATTTGGGTTCTTCTTGAAATTTGGCAACCAAACATACTACATGCATGATATCCAGTCTAGTAGCAGTAAGATATAGCAATCCACCAATCATAGATCTATACTTTCTTTGATCAACTTTAGGAGATTCATCATCTTTACTTAGTTTGTATCCAGTCACCATAGGGGTACAGACCGGTTTGGAGTCATCCATTCCAAACTTCTTCAGTAATTATTTAACATACTTTGATTGTGAAATGAATATGCCCTTATCAATTTGATTCACTTGAATTCCAAGGAAGAATTTCAATTGACCAATCATAGACATTTCAAACTCTTTTTGCATCTCCTCTACAAATTTATTGCACATACCCTCATTTCCTCCAAAGATAATATCATCAGCATACACTACTACTATCAAAATTTTGTTTCCTTCAATCTTGAAATAAATATTACTATATGCAGAGCCTTTACTAAACCTTTGATGAGTCAAATACCTATCCAACCTTGCATGCCATGCTCTAGGAGCATGTTTAAGTCCATATAGTGCCTTTTTCAACTTACAGACCATGTCTGGTTGATTTGATAACTGAAATCCCTCTAGTTGTTCCATGTAGACCTCTTCTTCTTCAATCTATTCTTCTTCTTCCTTATTCTTCTCTTTCTCTTGTCTGCAAACAAGTTCATTTGGTTCATTTTCACTTATCTCAACTGGACTGTGCATATTTTCATCAACTTTTATATTTGCACTTTCAACAATCTTTCTCAATCTTTAATTGTAGCATCTATATTCTTTTCTTTTGGTTGCATATCCAAGAAAAATACCTTCATCACATCTTACATCAAACTTTCCTAGATTCTTATCATCTCTATTAATATAACATTTGCTTCCAAACACCTTAAAGTACTTAACAATAGGACTTTTTCCATACAACAATTCATAAGGAGTCTTTTTGATGTTGCTTTTGATATGAACTCTGTTAAGAATATAAATAACAGTGTGAATTTATTCTCTCTACTATACCTCAGGACTAAATAAATCAAAAAAGGGGGACTTGCATATGGTTTCATGCCAAGAGGTAAAATCTAGAAAAGTTCACCTCAAATATTAAAGCGGAGCCTGCATAAGAATTTGTGCCACCAGCTATATACCAATTGGAGAGGTGCATTTAACAAGGAAAGACATGTGAAGCTGTATTTATTCTCCGATGAGGATTTTCTCAAAATTAATGTCATTGGGCCAAATGCAACTGAATGCAATTTGATTGGATGATAATGAATCATGAGCTCCCAAATTAAATGTAATAGTTGGATGCTTCTATAAGTGTAATTTATGCCATTGGATGAATTAAATCATGGACATTGATTCAAAATGTAATTTTCTATAAAATGTTAGTGCCTTCTCATTTGTAAAGGGTTAGACTGGGTTAGAAGAGCTGATTAGAAGCTGTAGAAGGCCAAAATTGGCAAGTAGATTTCAGAAATTAGCTGTAGGAGAGGAGATAGACTGGAAATTGTTATGTAATGTTGGAGAAGTAATGCAACTGAGTTGTTGATTTGGAAAACTTTGTATTTTCCTTTGATAGTTTATGGTTTCTTGTTCTCAATTCTCAGTGTTAGATGTTAGATGCTAGTTTTCCAGTTCTTTCATGTCAATGGTGAAATGTTAATGATGTTGATCGATCTTTGGTCCATACTTTTAGCAATTTTCTAATTGTAAGTTGTGTAAAGTTAGTCGGGGCCTTATTTTGTGCTAAGTTCAACTGTGGATACTTTTTTACATTGTGCCATTTACTGGCTATGTGGATGAATGTTCATAGTCTTGAAATGTTCATAGTCTGAAAATTTTTAGTTTCCTTAGAAGATTGCACCATTTATGCGAAGTTGTGGGCTTTTTATTATTCAAGCAGAGATTGGTTTTATTGGGAATCTTTCCATTTACAGCATTCATCATTGTTGTGATTGATCTTAGGTGTTAGCATTAGGATCTCTCTAAAACCCTTATCTCTTTTGTTGTTTATTTGGAATCTAGGTTAGTTTTAGGATTAAAAGTATCACCATATTGCTGCATCTGATGAAAGTACACTTCCAGCATTGTTCATTTGTAAGTTCCCCTTGTGATTACCAGCATTTCACATTTTATCACTAAGTTTTTTTATTGCATTGTCAAGACCTGACATTAGATACCTTGGTGTTATCTATTGAGGCTTGCTAATAGAGATTTACCTTTCAAGAGAGATAGGATATCATATTCTGTCTGAAAACACCATCAACACTAGGTATGAGGAGTGGAAAATGGATGAGGACGATAAGATTGAAATGATTGAGGTTTCATCTTCACCTCCATAATCTCCTCAACACAAGAGGAAGAAAGGTAGTCTTATAAGGAAAGCTCCTGTTAAGAGGTTGAAGAAGCAGGGTTCATGTTATGGTGACTCTAAGACCAGGGAGGAGGGAGGCACTCAGCACTATTCTCAACATGTGAAGGATCCAGTTTGCACTACTAGAAGATATTTTTCTATGGTGGTTGAGGAAACCCCTACCCAACAGCTTTTTCAATAGGTTGTAATGGTTGGTAAGGGTAAAGAAAAATTCATGGACACTATAATGAAAGATATTGATTCAAGAAAGATAAAATTTGTTGGAAATATTCATCCCCTCTCTAAGGACTTCTTATACCTTGATGAGAATGATACTTTAATGATGGAGCTTCTTGACATGGATAGGAATGGTGCAACCTGTAACTTTAAACTTGAAAAGTGGGTGATGAAAGAGTTTAATAAATTTAATATTAAGATTAGAGGCTTAAAGGAAAATTTTACAAATCAACCTAAAGGGACGGCTTTTAATTTACTTATTGAGAGACTTGTTGACTAGGAAAGTTCACTTTCTAATTTAAAAATTGATTGTGAGAACTTCCTCCAAGAAGTGGAAAATAAAGTGAAATAACTTGAGGAAGATAACAAGAAGTTATTGCAAATTAGCCACATGTTCATTAAGATTAGTGCAAACTCTCTAAAGGTTTTACTACAGAAACTTAGTTAGCTTAGGAAGGATCAGATCTATGCAGTAGGGATGTAGGGGAAAGGTCCATATACCAAAGACAAGGGAAAAAATCCAACTAATGATGAGGATAAAGGCCCAAGTGCTAGGACAAGGGGCAGCATGAGGAAAACATTTGAAGAAGAGAAAAATGAACCGATTTCAATCGTAAATCTTCACTACAATTAAGAACTGGAGGTGACCAACAACTTTAAAAAATTGAAATATTTTATTTGGTTGTTGTTTTATTTTATTTTTGTCAGTTGTTTTATTGTGTTTTATATGTTAGTTGGGTGTTGTTTTAACTATTTCAGGTTTTGTATCAGTAGCATTTTGTTGTAAAGGGTTTTGAGGTCCCTTCAAAACCTATTTTTCCCTATTAATCAAAGCAAAACGAGAGCATGCATTTCCTACAAGTTTATATTAGTGATAACTTATCCTTGAGAAATATTGGGAGTGTGTTCACATACTTCATCACAAGAATCCCCAAATAATATGATAAATATTGTAGGCATGTTATTGCATATAGGCTAGAAGAGGATGTTGGCATTGTTTGTCATTGATGTCAAAGGATGATGGTTTTCATTGATGTCAAAGTGATCATTCATGACAAACGATATGTTCATGCTATTGATGCATCCAAAAAGTGTTTTCCCATTCAGTTCTTGATGTTGCAGTGAGTTTCTTCCTAGTGTTGATAAGGTATATCATTCATTTCACAGTTGATACAAAAGTGTAGTTTTAGTGTTGTTTCAAGACATTGTAGTGTTGCTTCAAGACATTCAAATACTTCTTTTTCATCTCATGTTGTTGAGGGTTTGGTGTCTTACATAGAAAAGGTGCATGTTTATTCATTTCATGGTTACTTGGGTTAGTGATTGATCAATCACAGGTATTCAAGTATTTTACATTCATATACTCATTGCACAATAATCATTCATTTTATGGTGATGATGTATCCTTTGATTCATAACAAGGAATGCACTCTAGGGTTGATACTTAAAGGTATACAGTGGAAGAGGTTTTCATAAAGGCATGATTGATGAAGGAAGAGATTATTTATTAAGGTTTTTCTTTAGTGTCCTTATAAGGATCAAGGTTCTAAATCCTATTACATAAACTTATTCAAATTTCATCTTCTTTGTCAATTTCAAAGGAAATATACTTTGTATCTGAAACATATAGTGACTAGAAGAGTTTATAAATAATCACATGTTAGCAAATCTGTAAAGATTTTTAGGGTTTCCTCACTATTTGAAATCTTGTTCTAAAACCCTAATGATTGTCCACAAAAAATGACAACTTCACTTTTCTAGTTTGAAGGTGACTTGGTATCACCAGTCAAGGGACTTTTAAGTATTAACCTAAGGGTTTTTAAATGCATTGATAACCAACCCCTACCCTTTGGTTAATCGTCTTAACAGGTTAACAATTTATTTTATACCACCTATTATAAAATCAATGGCTATTGTTCAATTCATATCTTGGCGGTCTTCAAAGATCTATGGTCCTTATTTAGAACTAAGAACGGTTATTTTATGAAGGCCTTTTTGTGACGGTCATATGAATGTCACTACCTTGTGTTTCAATTATGCATAGTTTGGTAACTGTTTGAAGGAATGATGGATTAAAAGGATAAATTCAATGCATTGAGTGGGTTGTGATAATGGACTATACTTTTTGAGAGAATTTTTAAGATAACTATACCATGATTGTGTTCAGATAATGCACAGAGAGAAGTTTTTTAATAATAGAGCATAAAAGACCTGTTTGTGCCTCTTTATTATAGTAATTATTCATTGTATTCTCTTTGCATAAATAATTATGTTATGGAAGGTGACAAGATTTTGTCTTGAAGAAGAAAAAGTGAGTGTATTTTTTTAAAAATTCTCTCAATGAGATGATATTTGTGTGATTGAAGTCATATATTGTTTAGGGCTGATTTTCAAAACAAAGAAATGTTTATGTAAAAGTCTTCATGTTTCATCTAACTATCCATTCAAATAAAGGTTGCAATGAAAGGTTGAGGTTTGTTTGTTCATACTCACATTAGTTTAAATATTTTTGATGCTTGTTGGGATAAGAAGATTCATGTAAAGAAACTATGACACATATATGCAGCGTTGTCTCTTGATTATCTTTTTGTTCATTCAAAGAATGTAATAGTCAGAGGTGTGTGCAAGGGTCATTGTTCATTGTTCATATCTATTTTTTTATGTTATTTGTTAAAGGTAAGTTTTGTAGAGATATATTTATTCATGTATGCAAGGAGGATTACATGTTGAATGTTTTTATGTGAAAGGGGGGAATTGTTGATCTAGTGCATATTGTGAACAGAGTAGTACTCTATATTTTTGTCCTTTTACATTGAGGTTGATTTGTGGAGTTGGTGCTCCTAAATTTTGTTGGAGTTGGTTCTCATATAGTTATGTTGCAAAGACGGTTGTCATTTCACCAAAATATCAAATTGTTAATTCCCGATAAAACATGTGGATTTATACAAGATCCAATATCCACATGAGGTAGTTAAACCATGTCACGAAGCCCGAGCATTACGTTGGCCCACACCGAGGAGACCAAGGGAAAAACCTTGCAACAATCCCCCCTAGCGCAAGGGAGGTGTTGGAACCTGTGACCTTAGCTCTTATAACAATTGTTGCAAAGATGGTTGTCATTACACCAAAAGATCGACCCGTTAATGCATGATACAATCGCTAGATTTATACAAGATCCAAGATGCATGGGAGGTGGTTAAACCATGTCACGAAGCCTAAGCACCACATTGTCCCACACCGAGGAGACCAAGGGTGACACCTTGCAACAAGTTCATTGGATTTGGTGCTCCTAAGTCAATTGTACTCAGTGAGAGTTTGGTCATTGAGACCTAATGATGGATTTGATGCTATATTGTACTCAGTGAGAGTTTGGTTAGTGAGACCTAATAATGGAGTTGGTTATCTATTGTAATCAGTGAGATTTTGGTTAGTGAGACCTAATAGTGAAAAAATTGTGAGGTTTGGATTGGTTCAACTCACGTAGTGGTTTTTCCCTTTCTAGGTTTTTCCACTTATAATTCTTGGTGTCATGGTTATCTTTATGTGGTTGAATTGAAGTTTTTTCTTCTCAAATGTTTAAATTTATTTAATTTCTTTATTTTTCTATATCATTGATTCCCCCCCCCCCTCAGTGATAGTGAGTATTCCTACAATTGGTATCAAAGTAGAAGGTTCCCTGTAGAAGTTTAATCAACTTGGTTTGATACTGATAGTGGAATACTATGACTAATCGGGAAGGAGCTCCTATCTCAAATGCACCTCTATTTGATGGCACTAGTTTTGTTTTTTTGGAATTTTAGAATGGAATGTTATTTATCCTCTCTAGGATATGATGTATGGGAAATAGTAGAGAATGCATATAATGAGACTAAGCCACCCTGCACTATTGATGAGAAAAAAAAATATGTATGCAATGCCAAGGCCAACCATGCCATTTTTTGTGGTCTGAAAAATGAAATCCTAGTTAAGTTTATGCATTATAAATTTGCAAAGGAATCTTGGGATAATTTGTCTAGTACTTATCAAGGTGATGAAAAAGGTAAAGAAGCTAAGTTACAAGCCTTAAGAGAAAAATTTGAAGGATTGAAAATGGATGAAGAGAAGATTGTTGATTATATTCTAAGGGTACATGAGACAGTTAATTGTATTTGTGGTCTTGGTGAATCTTTTAAAGAAAAAGTAGTGTTCAAAAAGGTGTTAAGATATCTAACACCTAAATATGATTCTAAGGTATTTTCTATTGAAGAAAGAGATTTAAACAATCTTACCTTGGATGAGTTACATGGCACATTCAATTCCTATGAAATTAGGATGTGTAAAGATGAGTTAACAAACAAAGAAGCAACATTCAAAACTGTAAAGAAAGACAAAGAGATAGCCTCTGAATTTGAAGACTTGGATGAAAAAGAGTTAAGTTTTGTTAGAATATTGAAGAAGGCATCAAGAAAGTACAAAGGAAAACTTCCTTTCAAATGCTTTAACTGTGGAAAAATGGGAAATTTCATTGGCAAGTGTCCTTATGCAAACTCTGAAAGTGATGTGGAAGATGATAGGAAACAAGAAAAAAAGGAGCAGAATATTTTTAGAAGAAAGAATACTTTCAAAAAGAATAAAAGTCTCTTCATCAAAGATGTTGATGTATCTGATAGCAACTCTAAAGACTCCATTCAAGAAGAAGAATAAAAATTTATTTATGATTGTTCTTAGACCAAGTAAAAAGAAGAAAGAAAATTTTGTAAATAAATTTAATAAGAATGAAGAAAATGGTGAAGAAGGGGTTGATCTTGAGGGAGAACTGATTTGTGCTCTAGGAGAGATTAAAAGACTAAAAAAAAATGCTACTATGCAAAGAAATCAAAACCTAAAGGAGACTAAAAAACTGATCAACAAGGATAAATAATGTGATCAATTGATTACAGACCTAAAATTACAACTTGAGGAAACTAAAAGGATTAATGAAATGACCAAAATTGAGTTAGAAGAGAAGATAAAGGACTGTCAAAGATTGGAGGCAGAAATTGTGCCCTCGAGAAGGAAATTAAGTAAGTTTGATGGCACAAACTAATTGGAAGATCTCTCAAAAATTCAAAAGATTTATAATGATAGGTCAAGTCTTGGTTATGAGATGGGTCAAAGTTCAAAGGGTTGTGATGAAAAAATGAAAGAAGTTAAACAGTGCTCTCAAACCCCTTCAAAAGATGATGACAATGTTGAAATAAATAAGATAACTAAGAGGGGGGGTGAATCAGAGTTATCTAATCACATTCACCACAGATCTTAAAAAAATACACTTTCACTTTAATTCGTTATCAAGTATGAGCATGAAGTATAGATAAGAGAAAGAAAACACAAGAAATGCTAGATTTATGTGGAAAACCCAATAAGGGAAAAACCATGGTGAGGATTAACTCACAATATAAGAGTAATTGCAAAACCATTTACAAAGAGGCTCACTACCTAAGAGGACTCACTATCCAGATGGGAGGATCACTACCTATAGATAAAGAAAGATAGAAAGAAGAATGTTACACAAAAAACATTATCTCAATGCAACAGAATATCCACCACAACAACTTGCACACATCCAAATCCTTGATTGAAGAATTGCAGACACCATCAACACAATACTTCCAGGAGTCTAACACATTGAAGTCCTTGCTGCCTCGGTTCACTTTCACACAATCTCTCGCATCTACCTTGCTTCTCACACTTTTGGCATACAATCCTTAACATCTTGTCTTGTATTTATACCATCTTAAATCTTCAAAACTTTCTCCAAGGTCGGCTACACACTCTTCATTTTACAAATTCAAATTAGGTCAACAACTCAACATTCCCACGGTGGATGAGAATGAGATTGGACCAAACCAACACTTAATCAAGACCCAAAACAACATCTTAGATCAATCATATGCTTCCTTAATTGATACTTATCCTTCGTATGATGTGTAAACACCAAGTTGGTCAAACCTAATGAAAACACCAATGAACTTTGAAGTACACACATCCGTAACAAGAAGATAACATGTGAACCACATAACATGGTTCACCATACACTGGAACACATATTAGATGCCTTCATATTCATCCACATCTACTACAACAACCTTCATACAAAGAACACTTTCCATCAGTCCATCTGGACTGTACAGACACACATAGTAACTTTGAAACTAGTCTTCTAGAGCACCAAACCACAAACACCTTTGATAGAACATAGATAACACCATTACAATCCTTCTTCAAGATCCAAAAGACCTGAAACAAACCAATGGATGACTATGGAGAAGGTACATTTCTTCTAGTCCATAGACAAACAAATCTGCTAGACCGGTTCACAAACCGATGAACTCGAATTTCACTCTTCATCAAACCAGAAGCTATAATCTAGGATATATCACCCAAGGATTCCCTTAAAAAACACTATAGATCTGCACAAGCATAGGATCAAAATAGAATAAATGTGGAGCACATACCGGAGCACATTCTGAACAAACACACAATTTTTTCTGCACTATTTATTAATTTTCTCAAAAGCACTTGGTAACTCATCATATCAGCACACTTGCAACACCATGAATATAGCTCCATGTACTCACAACATCTCTATAGTGTCTCAAATATACATGCACCACCTACAATCACTTTTTTCCTTTCACTACAACAACCTATATTGTGTTGACATCAATGACAACATTAATGCCAACACCACCATACTCATTCATACTTGGAACAGACAATAACCTAATCCAAGATGCTCATATAGATGACTTCATGAAAATCAGAAATAAGAAGTTCAAGAAACCATTTATTACAAGAAGGAACACGTCATTTAGGTACAATCTATATTTTTATGGTTACTACTTTTGTTGTAATCAATATGGCCATAAAGCTAGTGATTGTTAAGTTGGTTGAAGAAGGAGATCACACTTTGTTAGTACAAATCCTTTTGATGTCTTAAGTAGATTGAGGTGTTATAATTGTGATAATTTTGGTCACATAGCCAAGTATTGTAGACCTAGTCTTGATGAACAAAAGAAAATGGGTAATGGTCATTTCATGAAAAAGAAGTATCTTAAAAACCTTGATATGAAGGAGGATAAAACAAAATTAGTTTGGAGGAAAAAAGAAAATTCAATGTTTGTGAAATCTTTCATGCATGCTAAGAAGAAGGATTTGTGGATCATAGATAGTGGGTGTTCACACCACATGACAAGTGATAAGAGAAAATTCACCAAGTTTGAAGACCATGATAGAGGGATTGTCAAGTTTGGAGGCAATACTACCATCCAAATCAAAGGTAAAGGTACATTGCTCTTAGATGAAAAAACACTTATTCATGATGTCTACTTTGTTGAAAGTCTTAAACACAATTTTTTGAGTGTAAATTAGATTTTTGATAGTGGATATAACTTTTTGTTTGATTATCAAGGCTATGAAATAAAGAAGATATCAATAAAGTCAATTGCTAAAGGTTTAAGGACAAAAAGAAATGTGTATAGTCTCACAGGGACAAAAACTATGGGTTCTTTTAAATAGTTGAGGGAGAGATTAGATGATCTTTCTCTTGCCTCTCTTCACTAAATTAAATCTTGTAAGCATGGTTTCAAGGGGAGATTATAGTTTTGTTCTATCATCCCTAAACCTTGAAATTTTGTTTCAATTTAGGTTGCATTGATTCAATAATGTGTTGCAGTTGTTCTTGTTGAAATCATGATAAACTCTTTCTTGGATGGTGATTTAGTGTTTTTGATTGAGACTTGGGTGACAATCCTTGTTTGATCTTTGAAATGACAATATTATATGAGTCTTTAAAAATGATATAATCCTTATATTCTACACTCCTCAATACAATATCATGTTTTTGTTTGTGATATTCATGTCAAGTGACAATTTCTATTTGTCCAAGAAGGAGTAGGTGATAATTTGTAGTTTATACAATGGGATAGGTTTGGCATACCTTTTGTGAAAATGGTTTGGTTTCAATGCCAGCATAAGAATAGTTATATTCATTGCATCTTAGTCCAATTTTTCCTGTGATGTTCATTGCATAACTCAATAGTCACAAGTATGATAGTGTTATTCCTTCATTTTCTCTTATGCATTAATGCATTAGCTTGAGGGATCTTGCTGCAAAATGTATGGTGCCAGTGATGTTTTGTCTCGATCCATCCAATCATCTTGTCATTAACAATGATATGGTGTTTTGTAGTTCATGCTTGATGTGTGTAGCGGTATGGCTCTTGAGCGGTACTATGATGCTTTGACTTTTTCTATATTTGTGTTATCTCTATCACATTTTTCTAGTATGATTGCATTGATTTGTAAGTTGCAAAATAATGATTCCTACATAGTGGTCCTAAGTGTTTTTTTGATAGTATATAGTGCTCTTAGTTTGTTTTTTTAGCCTTGAGGAACTCATCTTGCATGGGGTGAAAGTGCAAGTGTCCAGAAAAATATGATAGTGGGTATGCTAATTGTTTTTGACCAAACTGTGGGTCTAGTGATAGTTTTGTTAGAGTAATTTTGTCAACATTTGGCTTGTTCTTGTATAGTGGTTCTGAAAGCCTTGAAAATATTGCCAGTAGATTGTATGATAATTCTTGTCTTTCATGGGGGTATACTTATTTTTGAAAGGACGGTGAGTAGTCCCTTTGTCATTACTGTCAAAGGGGGAGTAATGTTGAAAAATAAATATAGGTGCAAATATTGGTTAATTTTACATCAATACCAAAGGGGGGGTGTTTTGGCATGGTTTGTCATTATTTTCAAAGGATGATGGATTTTCTTTGATTTCAAAGTGCTCATTCATGAAAAGTGATATGTTCATGCTCTTGATGCATCTGAAATTTGCTTGTCCATTTAGTTCTTGATGTTGTAGTGAGTTGCTTCCTCATGTCGATAAGGTATATCATTCATTTCATGGTTGATACAAAAGTGTTGTTTAAGTGTTTCTTCAAGACATTTCAGTGTTGCTTCAAGATAGACAAATACTTTTTTGTTCATCTCATGGTGTTGATGGTTTGGTACCTTACATGCAAAAGGTACATGTTTATTCATTTCATGTTTACTTGGGTTGGTGATTGATCGGTCAGAGGTATTGAGCTATTTTTCATTCATATACTCATTTCACAGTCATCATTCATTTCATGGTGATGATGTCTCCTTTGATTCATAAAAAGGAATGCACTCTAGTGTTGATACTTAAAGGTATATAGTGGAAGAGGTTTGCATAAAGGCATGATTGATGAAGGAAAAGATTGTTTATTAAGGCCTTTCTTTAGTGTCCTTATAAGGGTCAAGGTTCTAAATCCTATTGTATATACTTCTTCAAAGTTCATCTTCTTTGTCAATGTCTAAGGCAATATACTTTGCATCTGAAACATATAGTGACTAGAAGAGTTTATAAATAATCACATGTTAGCAAGTCTATAGAGATTTTTAGGGTTTCCTCACTATTTGAAATCTTGTTCTAAAACCCTAATCATTGTGCATGGAAAATGACAGCTTCATTTTTCTTATATTTTGAAGGTGACTTGGTATCACCAGTTGAGGGTATTTTAAGTATTAACTTAAGGGTTTTTAAATGTGTTGATAACTGGCCCCTACCCTTTGGTTAACCAGCTTAACAGGTTAACAATTCATATTATACCAACTATTATAAAATCAATTGCTATTGTTCAATTCATATCTTGGTAGGCTTTGAAGATCTATGGTCCTTATTCAAAACTAAGAACTGTTATTTTATGAAGGCCTTTCTTTGATGGTCATATGAATGTCATTGCCTTGTGTTTCAATTATGCACAATTTGGTAACTGTTTGGAGGAACAATGGATTAAAAGAGTAAATCTAGTGCATTGAGTGGGTTCTAATGATGGATTGGACTTTGTGAGAGAATTTTGAAGACAACTATACCATGATTGTGTTCAGATAATGCATAGAGAGAAGGTTTTGAATAAAAAAGAATAAAAGTCCTATTTATGCATCTGTATTGCAGTAATTATGGATAGTATTCTCTTTGCATAAATAAGTATGTTATGGTAGGTGACAAGAATTTGTCTTGAAGAAGGAACAGTGAGTGTATTTGTTCAACAGTGCTCTAAATAAGAAAATATTTGTGTGATTGAAGTCATATGTTGTTTAGGGCTGATTGTCAAAATAGGGAAATGTTTATGTAAAAGTCTTCTTGTATCATTTGTCTATCCATTCAAAGAAAGGTTGCAGTGAGAGGTTGAGGTTCTTTTGTTCATAATCACATCAGTTTATATCTTGTTGATGCTTGTTGGGATAGGAAGATTCATGTAAAGAAACTATGACATATGTATGCAGGGTTGTGTGTTGATTATCTATTTGTTCAATCGAAGAATGTAATAGTCAAGGTGTGTGGAGGGGTCATTGTTCATTGTTAATATCTATTTGTTTATGGTGTTTGTTGAAGGGAAGTTTTGCAAAGAGATCTTTATTCATGTATGCAAGGAGGATTACATGTTGAATGTTTGTATATGAAATGTGAAAATTGCTAATCTGGTACATATTGTAAACAAAGTAGTACTATGTAATTTTTTCCTTTTCGTATTGAAGTTGATTTGTGGATTTGGTGCTCTTAAATGTTGTTGGATTTGGTACTCCTATAGTTCATTAGAGTTGGTGCTCCTATGTACTCAATGAGAGTTTGTTCAGTGAGACCTAATGATGGATTTGATGCTCTATTGTACTCAATGAGAATTTGGTCAGTGAGACCAAATAGTAAACAAACTGTGAGGTTTGGATTTGTCCAACTCACATAGTAGTTTTTCATTTTCTAGGGTTTTTCACTTATAAATTTTGGTTTCATGGTGATATTTACATGTGGTTGCATTGAATTTTGTGCTTGTCAAATATTTAAATTTGTTTAATTTCTTTGTTTTTATATCACTAATTCACCCCCCCTATCAATGATAGTGAGTATTCCTATAGAGGATAGTAGATCTATCAATCTGCTTTGGTAGGAATTATTGTGCTTAAATAGTACCTAGATCACTTCCAAATCTATTCATTGCACATCAATCGTTAGACTATGAATGTATGGATGAAAGGAGGCTTGATAAACTATCTTGCATGTTAGTGGTCATCATAATCAAATGATTGTAACTGTGAGATAAGTATTATAATATCATTGATCATGTTCTCATTAATAGTAGAATAGAATCAATATGGGAAATACATGCCATGATTATCACAAGGGTGAAGAATTTTGGAAATAGGTCCATCATAAAGTATATAAATCCATTAGAAAAGCCAACCTATAGAGGATAAAACTTGGGGTGAATTAAAGAATGGAGCAGCTAAATTTATAGTTGCTCGAGGAAAAATAATTTTGGGAAGGGTAGACTTGTAATGTCCCCTTTTCAATTTATTTAAAATTGGGAATGTTTAGGTCATTTTCCTCCTTTGGTGGTATTTCAAAATTGTGCATAGTTTCATGTTTTTATTTCATTACCTACACCCCCATTTTATTGATCTCTTTCCTTCTGTAGATTCTCAAGTTTTCCCCCACCTTGACATCCTTTCCTCTAGTTCCCTATTCCCCAAACCCTCACGTTTCCTTAACCATCAAAATTTTGTACTTTCCTATGTTGGTAACCCATTTCCTTCACCTCCCTTAATTCCCAAACTCCCTAGTTCCCCATGTTTCATACTTCAAAATTTCTTCTTTAGTATGCATCACCTTCATCCTACATGGCCTTACAACCCCATTTCCTTTTATCTTGCAAAATTTTAATTTCTTTCTTCCCTCCTACATTAGGTATCTCTAAATCCCAATTTCCACTACCTTTGACCATTATACCCTTCTAGTAAATGAATCCTTAGACTCCTACTACATCTCTCTTGTCAACATATGAATTCCTATACCCCCATCATATTACAAATTGGCATGAAAAAATACCACTTCCCAAACCCCCAATAATGGACCTAAATATGAATATAAAATAGTAAGAAACTCTAAAAGAACTCTTAGCATAGTTGGGCCCATGCTAGGCCTTAAACCCTTGTATAAGGTGGTCAATTTCATCAATTTTAATCATCTTTCAGCATCATAGAAGCAAAATCCAAATTATGTATTCGAGCACTTATGTTCACCTATTGGATATGAGATTGAAAACCTTTAGTTCAAGAGATTAGTGAATGAGACCCCATTGTCTTCCTATATTTTAGGGGATGAAATTTATTTGGATTCCTAATTGTATTTTCACATAGAGGTTTCATCTATGCATCAAGTTGGATAATTTAAACAATTAAGAATATTTCAATGTATGGTAATTTTAGCATTCTAAGTAATATTTTAATATGTTTTTGAAAAGATGAAAAGTAGGTTCACAATAGAAATGATGGGAAAATAGGTGTAATGATGTTCAAAATGAGATTATGATGGACCTATTTCTCACTCAATTTATTAGGAAATGAGATCCAAACAATGAAATGACTGTCAACCAAAAGGTGATTCAAGTCAAAGTATGAATCTACAAATTTCCCTTTTATGCAAGGACGAGGGTCCTAATTAAATAACACTTTGGGGAGAAAGATTAAAAATAGAAAACAAACTCCAAAATGCAATCTATAAAGTGAATCTAATAGATTAAACTCAATTCTGATGGAAGCAAAAACTAAAATGCAGATTTTAGAATGGGAAAGTGATGTGTACCTATCACCAAAAGTGCTTTTTTCAAAGCTAACTGAGGACTCATTCACCCTATGGTGAATGGGTCCTGGATAGGGCTCTATAAAAATGGTTTCTCACTTCTATTCTTCTATTTTTGCACTCCCAGATTCCCAAATTTCACAGTTGGAAAATCGGAAATAAATCATGTAGGTTAGTTTCTGTGAAATTACAAGAATTATGACAACAAATGCAACTTTGACAACTTTTCAATTTTTCTCTTCAAGAGATCTTCCACCTAAAATCTGCAAACACAAATCAAGAGGGAAAAATATTTTGTTGTTGAATGGGGGTTTTCCTTGGTCAAACCCCATTTTGGTAATTAAACCTTATAATGAAATGAAATAATATGAAGGAATGATGAATGAAAAAATGCAATGTCACAACTCACCAAACCTTTGTTTGAACCTTGGAATGTAGATCTGCAACTTGCATTAAATGGCTTCAATGGATGTGGATCTTGATCTTGAAACTTGTTTTGAAACAATTCCTTTGAATGCTTGAATGTATCATGAACACTACATCAACATATAAGCTCAAATAACATACATGATGCAAGAAGACTTTGACATGACAATAGGATCTTGATTGCTGCAATAATTCTTCAATAAATCATCCATTGAATGCCTTGAAAATTCTCTTGAAATTCTATTTTTAAAGTACTCTTAAGGTAACTTGAATTTTCTAGCTTGAAAATCTTAGGATTGCTTAGTGAAACTTAGTGAAATGGCCTCTCATTTATGCATATGTTAACATTAATTCCCAAAATTTAGATAACACAAGCCGACATGTGAATATACATTTGAAATCATTGAAATACCAAAAAAACATAATTTAAATTAGGGTCCTAGGTCACTTATCTAGGACACAAATTTCTCAATGATAAGTGTTATGTTATGGCATTTATGAATGTCGGGTTTTCCTCTTCAAAAATTGTAATTAATTAGGCTTGAATTTGAACTAAAGGGGCCAATTAAGTCATAATTAACCTCAATTAATTAATAAAGCCCTAGATGGGTGTGAAAGTGTAAAGGTACACCATACAACACCATAAATAAGGAACAGTTAAGTCCATTTTATTTAAAAGGGCCCTAAAATTAATATGAACATGTAAAATACATATTACAACACTAAATTAAGGCATAATTTAGTTTATTTTTATTTAATATTTATTCCCAAATTAAGTGTGAAAAAGGGATACTTTTTCCTACACTACATTTTAGCCCCCACTTTAGTGAGAGGATGACCCCATGTAAAACTCACACTAAAGTAGACATTCAAGACACATATGTATGCAGTAATGACAAAGATACTCAATCATACACTATCAAAGCCTAGAAGAAGAGGTGGGTAGATCAAGATTTGACTGTCCAACGTGATGTGGAACACATCTAGGCTATTTTTCCAACACGTTCACAAGCAGAACTTGATGTCCACTATGCAAATGACACATACGCTTGTTGGAAAAATGAAGAAGATCATATCCCTTTCTATTAGCTTTTTTTGTCATTGATGTCATCATAATATATGAGTTGCAACTGCAAGACTCTAAGTCACATTAATCTGGTATTCTGAACTAGTAATACAGAATTATCGTCCTGTATTTTTCTCTGGTATCCTCTTTGATAAACAGCTACTACTTCAGGTTTTTGGGAAGCAGTCTAAGATTGGTAAATACATGCATGGACTGGATCCCGTGCATACAAGTGATTGAGGTATTATTTTTTTGATTATATTTTTGCTATTAGGTCTCTTGTTGGCTGACTTCACAAGCGATTGAAGATGGAATGGATTATTTTTTGTTTGTACAAACCATGCCAACATGCCACATGGTTGAATTATTTTCGAGAATTTTTTTGGGCTTATTTGGAGCCGACCTGATTGATAACTTATGGAAAATCAGGTATTTATATACAAGTTGTTTTGAAGATATAATTAGTGAGTGTGAAGTGTGTGAGTGTTGGTATATTGTGTGTGGAAGCAAAGAGAGCAAAGTAAAATCTGTTGGAATGTGAATTCATTGTGCTACAAAGGAACTAAATCTACACTTGAGGTGTACTTCTATTAGTTCACTATTGGTGGTTAGCCATTCTGTTACTTCATTTTTGTAGGCAGTGAGCCTCCCATTTTGGACAGTGAGTCTTGGAAGTAAGCCACCTCTTTGTAATATCTTATAACCGGTTATACTATATTGTGAGTTAATCCTCACCGTGGTTTTTCCCACTCTGGGTTTTCCACGTAAAATTTTTAGTGTCTCTTGTGCTTTGTGTTTCATGTTTTGTTGATGATTTTGCATATCTTATTTACAATATGCATTGGTTTAATTTGATGGTTTTTGTTCAATGAGTTTGAGAATATACTGATTCACCCCCCCCTCTTAGTATATTGGATATTTAACAACGCTCACATGGACTAATGGAACCTCAATTCATCCACTAGGTGAGCCTCCAATGGGTGGAAAATGAGAGAATCTTATTAGGCTCACATACCATATCAAATCTATCCTCCTAACAACTTTAATAGGCACCACGATATGACACTTCAAGCTTCACAAGTCCTAACAAGTTTCATTATGCTAAGCACTTATGAACAAGGGGAAGGCTCTACTAGCAAGCAAGGTGTGTTGTGCTTGGTGGACTTATAGGGAAGGGTTTGAGCTTAATTCATGTAAGGTATCTCCTTAGGTATCATCGTGCCTAATGTCTCCAAGAGAGGAAAAATCCAAGATAAAGGATTCACAACTTAGGGAATGCAACGTGTAGCATCACCACTAAGAGGAAATTTGTACACTAAGAATTATCATTCTCTCATAGGACATCAAACCCAATGACACCACCAAGAAAAGGATGCATCACAAGAAGAAAGAGGATCACACAAAGAACATGAGTGTCGATGTATGCCCCCACTTTAAAGGAATTGTTACACCATTTTTGCACTAAGCAATGATTTTAAAGTAGCAAATAGTTTATGCTAGCCATAAAGAATACATGAGAGCTTACTTGGAAAGCCCTATGCCAAGTCATATGTTTCCAAATGAAGTTTTATCATGAAAAAGTGTTGCCCCAAAAACCACATAAGGGATCTACAAATTCAAGGTTTGTATATCTTTGCTACAATGTTGTCTTAGAGCTCAGAAATGTCATCATTCCCCAAATACTCACAGAATAGGAAGAATGACACATAGAGAGGTAAAACAAAGAAAATATTTCGAGTCAACATGGAAGAGACCTAAATGTCTCGACACCTTGCGTCATCCCCAAAAGGAAAACACAAGACAAAATAAAAGATAAATGTTTATGACATATAGAAGAATGTAGGTACAAATAGATGGATGCACATAAAGAGAGAGATGCATCAAATAGAATAGTATGGTGGATCACATTATGCACATACAATCACACAAAGAAGAAAAAGAAAAATATTACTAATTCACATGTGATTCAACCTATAATAGGTCGTCTACATCCTAGTCTTGTTTAGTATATGTGGAAGGAGTACAACTAGCCAAAGGGACAACATCAAGTGCCAAAGTAGGACAAGCACCACGTTCAACACTCTTATTAGAAATATCATATTTTAAGAACATAGAAGAGGAAAATAATAGATCTAGCTCATTATGCACTTCCTCATCAATCTTAGAAATTTCAATGTCATCATCCAAATTAATCATAACGAGAGGTCTAATAACAATATCCATAGAAGTTTGTGTATGTTGCGGTGAGGGAAGAGAGACATCATTCCTTGCTAGAGACAAGTTTGGATTTTTATTTTCTATGTTATTCTTTTGTTTGTGACAAACAATCAATAGCACGATGTCTATGTCTATGCTCTCTATCATTTTAGTTTCTTTTCATGCGATTCTCAAGTTTTTTTTGTGTAGGAGTGGGTTTATCAACCATATGTTTCTTTTCCGGGAGGAATGGAAGGAACCATGGGAGGTTGTTCAACCACTTACTCTTTGTCTTTGTAAACTTGTTTGAATTTAAGAGGCACAACGATACTTTTTTGGTTATCTTGTGGTATCTTATAGTAAATGGGTGAAGGATTTGTAATTGGCTGCTCTTGGTTACTTGGAAGGGATTTTGGTTCAATCATGGTTTCATCTAGGATAGGTGGGTCAATCATGGGTTGAGGCATATTGCTAACACTAGTAGAATTTGGAAAATAAATGACTAGGTGACTAAAACTTTTAGTCACAACTAAAAATGACTAAATTCTACTAATTATTTGCAACTCACCTATAAATGAGTCAATAAATAACTAATTTCATCGCTGACTAAAAATTATTTAGTCACACAAATAAAAATGACTAAATAGTTAGTCATTTATTTAGTCACAATCCATTTGAATAAATCATTTAAGGAATCAAGAATATAGCCCGCCAAAATACTCTAAAACTTTAATAAACATACTCTAAAACTTTTTTCAAAATCTTATTTTTAGGCATAGCCCACCAAAATGGAGTTTTCATTTTACTAAACATACTCTAAAACCTTCATTGAAACCTTATTTTCAAGCATATTCTACCAAGTTTCAGTAAAGAATGACAAAGAATGGTAAGGAGATGTGTGTGACAGGAGGCATAGGATTTATTGTTGCTTATCTCATTCTTTCTCTGCTCAACAAGGGTTACATTGTTCACGCTACTGTTTGTAATCCAAGTATTTAATTGACATATATTTTCATAATCTCAAATTCCTTTATATGCTTTTGAAGTATCAATGTATCCTATATAAGGTTTAGAATGATTTCTTTTAATTTAAAAAAATAAATCAGATGCTTTTGAAGTATCAATGTATCTTATATAGGGTTTACAATGATTTCTTTTAATTAAAATAAATAAATCAGATTCTTTTGAAGTATCAATGTATCCTATGTAGGGTTTAGAATGATTTATTTTAACTTAAAAAAATAAATCAAATGCTTTTGAAGTATCAATGTATCCTATATAGGGTTTAGAATGATTTATTTTAATTTAAAAAAATAAATAAATGATGTATTTGCATGTGATTAGATAATGTGGAGATCTCCTAAATCTACCCCAACAGACTATCCTCTTTGGCGTTGTATTCATTACTCCAACTGCTATGGTTTTTCATGTGACATCTTTAATATCTTCATGACAGTGGCTTTTAAATAGATCTCAATCTTTGCTTTAATCCTTATCATGGTAACCCATGAGTTCCATAATCCACCTTCAATCTCTTCTAAGAACATTATCTTAAGATAGACTGCATAGTATGCATATAAAGCAAGTCCTTCATACTTGTCATTGTTCCAAACCACCACTCACTGCCTTACTTAGAATGCTACCTCCATAAGCACAATACCATGTTTTAAAATCATGGTTGCCAGTGATTGACCATCAAGGTCACTACTTTCATCAAGATACAATGAGATTTTTGTCTTCAAACTCAAGGCATTATTCAAGATAACATTGTGAATTTTTTTTTGTGTACGATTTGATTTTCTTGCAAATTTACTATTTTTCTAACTACCTTAATGCAGGATATTGCACCCTTAGCTACAATATCAAACAACTCACTCACTATCACTTGAATATTCCTTTCATGAGCATCCTTGTATAAAATCAAACTATGCCCTATAGAATGCCTACTTACTTACTATAGGGGACTCATTGTTTCATGGTATTGTGGGTCTTAAGATCCTTCAACCTTATTGTCACTACTTCACAGTCCACAAGGTATTATTCGCTATTCTCCCATCTTTGATGAATCTCAAAACACTGCTCAAACATGTAATCCATTACCTCCATTATACAATGGCTAAGAAGAAACATTGAACATGTTATTACCACTATTACTTCATTTGGACAATCATTTCCTGATTACATTTTCCTTGTCTAACATTGCCAATAGCATTTGAAAAACCCTTAAGGTCAACAAGGGGTAAGGAAACTCACTATTAAAATCTCCACTTTACTATGCAAGGTTTGATATTTATTATCTTGTCACTGGTCAATCTTATTTTGAATGTCACACCTCAAGTGACTTTCATTCTTCTTACCATAGATTGCATTTACAAATGTCACTGAGCTACATAGTGTGCTTGTTATTGGCTACAATCTTTAGATTGCAAGATATTTTTATTGGATACAATGTCTCAATCTTCCTGGTATTGCAACCTCACTAATCTACTAGAGTTATGGTTTATGTTTCTATAGAGGCCTAGGGTTTGTACCCTAGTCATGGTCTTACCAATGCTTCTATTGGTATTAAAAAATAACCTTAAATCTTGGGTCAAAAAATTAGTTGTCTTGACAAGGTTGTGGTATGATCTTGGATTGTATCCTAGATTGTGTGGGAAGCTTGTGTTTGATCATCAAGGTATGTAAACCTGATCAAGGAAATGTATCCTATATAAAATGGGTCTTTCTTTAATACTTTCCATAATGGTTATTGGTAGATCACATTATTATAGTTTGTGGTAACCCAATATTGCATTCAAGTATGTAAAAAACTCGGTTTTTAGTTTAAGTTGTACACTTTTAAGTAACATTCATGAGGTTTAGAAAATCTTGATCACTCTCTAGAATAGCCCATTAAACATGGTTTCTGCTTGAATTCACTACATTATTGATATAACACCACTCTGCATATCAACCAGAGTTATAGGCTCTTTATTGCAGCAAGAGGTAATCGCTTTTAGTTAAATCCTACTAACATACTTTTGGAATAAATGTTTGACTGCATTACTTTGAGTGTGAAGAATTTTTTTTTCTACTTATAATACATTCATTTAAATTTGTAGTAGAAAGATTCTTATGCTGAAACCCATCTTGTAAACTTTCTTTAAGCTATATTTAGGAGGCTTCATGGATATTTTGTGATTTATATAGCTTTTGTTTTGATAGTAAATGACATCAGATTCTTTCTGAAACTAAAATGATTTATTAATTATGGTTTTATGATGATTAAATGTTTTATTTAGAAGGGGTTAATATATGGCATTTTTATGTGCAAGAAGAATATATTGTGATGTAACATTTGGGTATGGACGGTTTAGGAAAACTTGGATTGCTATCAGTGACGTAACCAGGTTGGAGAGTACTCTCAGTTGGCTTGAAACACTTTCAGGTGTTTTTGCTTGGAAGCAGAACCTGAGTAGGAATTTTTGAATATCCAACGGAGGAAGTTCCTTTATTCTAAAGATAAAATCATAAATCTGCAAGTCCAATTTCACATCCAACCTAAGATCTTTAATATTCGATAGATAAAGTTCATACATTCTAAATATAAAATCATAAATCTATTGACCCAATATTAGATCTAATTTGAGGTTGTGAAGCTCTAACAAAGGAAGTTCCTACATTCTAAAGATAAAATCATAAATTTTATTGGTCCAATTTGAGATCCAATTTGAGGTCGTGAAGCTCCAACAAAGAAAGTTCCTACATTCTAAAGATAAAATCATAAATATTCTTGGTCCAATTGTAAGGATTTGTGTTTTTAATTATACTTTCTGACATTTGGCTTGATACAAATTGTTACTTTAGAATTAAGGTATTTATTTTCTTCTAATGTTTTCAACCCTCATTTTAGGGAAGAGCTCTGAAGATGGTTCCTTTAGATGGATACTACAGTTTTTTGCTATAGGTTTCATCTAGAAACACCAGAAGCTCAGGTATTATCATACTCAGGTACAACAAAGTTTGAGGTGAATTGCACTTAGTATTTTATGTTGATATGGATATGTTCTAGCCTGTAGTTAATTATTGTAGCATAACAGATAGGCTAAATAGTTTTTCATGTACCATTGTTTGAAATTTTGAATTGTTATACCTTATTCAAGGAGAAAATCATAGGGGAAGTCTATACATAAGACACCATTGTTTTAAATTCAAAATTGTTAGCTCTTTCACAATTGTTTGCTTCATTTATTTGATCTAAGATAGCCTGATGTATAGAAGATGCTCTCAAAATCATTGTAAAATCCTTTATTTTGAGATGAATGTTTAGAATCTTTTCCATCATAACAATGAAAAAAAGCATCAATCATTAACCTGAAATTTGCAAGAGTTTCATCAAATTCTACTTTTCCACTCTATTTTCCATTCTAGATTTTATTCCCAATTTCATCCATGAAGAACTTCCTCAGCCTCTAGATCATGTTGTTAGCCATAACTTTACCAGGTGTTGAGGATAGCTTCAATTTTTTACCCAAACAGCAATTGAAAAAATTTGGCCTTACCAGATGTCGAATTTTGTCAATTATTGGCTGGGTAAAAACTCAAAGCTATCCTCAACACCTGTTAAAGTTATGGCTAATAGAAGGATCTATAGGCTGAGGAAGTTCTTCATGGATGAAATTGGGAATAGAATTCAGAATGGAAAAGAGAGTGGAAAAGTAGAATTTGATGAAACTCTTGCAAATTTTAGGTTAATGACTAATGCTTTTTTTCATTGTTATGATGGGAAATATTATGAACAGTCATCCCAGAATAAAGGATTTTACTGTGATTTTGAGAGAATCTTCTATACAGAAAGTTGTCTTAGATCAAATAAATGAAGCAAACAATAGTGAAAGAGCCAACAATTTTGAATTTGAAACAATGGTGTCTTATGTATAGACTCCCACTATGATTTTCTCTTAGAATAAGGTATAGAAATTTAAAATTTCAAACAATGGTACATGAAAAACTGTTTAGCCTATCTGTTATGCTACAACAATTAACTACAGGCTAGAACATATCCATATTATCATAAAATAGAATGTGCAATTCCTTTCAAACTCTGTTGTGGTAATTGCTTTGTAAGGAAGTTTGCACTCCATGAACATTCTTTGTGCACATTAGTATGTTGGATTTTATCTTATTCTCCTTTGTGATCAAAAGAACAATGAAGTTCATTGCATAACTCATGACCATTTTGTAGCAATATGATCCAGTGCTCTTTTACTTCTTACTCACTATGTTCTCAATCATCATGTGAAAATGACTTAAAGGACAGATCTTTGTCACCATTTGACAATAAATTTCATTTTTTTGGACTATTTTTTATGATTCAATAATAATTTGATAGTGTTCTTCCTTTCTTAGTCCTATAGGATAGAGGAAAATTCACAGTGTGCAACTCTCTAACAACAATAAATAGATATAGTAAAGATATTTAAAAATTTAGAAGTTGATTTTTTTTAATTGTTAAAGCCTATTTATCAGTTTTATAACTTAAAATTATTTAAGCTATTTGAATAGCTAAAATTCATATTATAAATGTTTAAATTACAATAGAATCAAGTACTTAAAATGATTATAGATAAGTTGAATGAAAATTAGTAAATTACTACTGATTTAGCTTTTCCTTTTGTGTGTTTATAAGGTTATTTCTTCCAGCATTTGTTAGGCCTATATTTTGGATTCTATGGAAACAACAAAGGCAGTTCCACATCTAGGTCTAAATGAGGTGATGACCCATCCTTCTATGATGAAGTTTACAAGATACACCCAAGAATAGATCTAAAAATATCATATTTTTAAACCTTTAGATCTTTGAGATCATTGCAGATTTGATTTGATTTTTGTACAGTTGGACGGATCTAAAAAATTGTTGCTTTAAAATGATGTAAATGAAAATTTTATTTGTTTAGAATAATCTAAGGGTGTTATTTTTCACTTGCAAAATTTTTTTTTGTCTACCTTAAGATAACCGTTACAATTTTCATTTTGTTAATCATAATATTTCATTGTATATTTGTATTTTGTTAGATTGTATTGGATAGTTAATGGTTAGGATTTTTTTTTAAATAAATTCAGTATAATATACTTTCCATGTACTTCTTTTCATCAATTGTAAATCTAATTTTTTGTTACTTTTTGTGATCATAAAAAATAGAGATGATTTTAGTCTCTGTGAAATATTTTCATGCATGTTTGAGATCTCTACAAGGTGATCAAAAAGGCCCTAGGGTTTGGTAGGGTTTTTAGTATCCTTATTGTTTTGATGGTAATGTTGTCACTAAGTTCTGTCCTTGCCCAAATATAGTCACTTGAGAAACTACCATGATGTTCTTGACTATAAATTAGTTTGTTCTCCCTACCTTCTCACTACAGGTTTGATTCTTCAACTCTACCAACTGCCCTTCCATCTATGTCTTTTCATGCTCTTGCATATATTCTCTTATGAATTTATTCTTATGACTATGAAATCTATAACTAGGTCTATTATGACTATTAGGTCTTTGAGGGTATATTATTTTCTACTACGAACTCTTAGATTGTCATACTTTTGATGAAAATTCTCCAAGGATGTTTTCTCACTGGCTTAACTCTTTGTATATTCTCCATTATGTATTGAAAATTCATGGTTTATAGTTAACTATTTATTGGTGCAACCATTGTCATGTTTCTTGGGACTATCATTCCTATAAGATAGTTTCATAAGACTATTTTGTCAAGGTAGTAGATGGTTGTGAAAAGTTTCATAAGAATGTTGTGACAAGTTTCATAATAACACCATACCATAAGATCCAAGAAGACACAGTGCGGTGTAGCGATAACATCCCACATTACCATGAAGGTTGAGCAATAAATGTGTGGTATGGCGGTAAATCAAATACTTCTCTTGCATCCCTGCAAGAGCCAAGAATACATGGTGCAGTGTAGCGGCAACATCTCGCATTACCACCAAGGCCAAGCAATAACAGTGTGGTGTAGTTGTAACATCCTGCATTACCACAAAGGGCAAGAAATAACGGTGCATTGTAGCGGTAACATCTTGCATCATCATAAGGATCATTTCAAAACAATGTGGTATTGCAGTTAAACTATAAAAAGAAATCTCACATTTCTTTGAGGCATTTTTTTGAAATAGCTTGCTTGCCTTGTGTATATTGCTCCCACATTTTCATGTATTCCTAGCAGGGCACTTGTAACTACAACATATGACAAAAAAATCCATTTTGTTATACTTTGATGGATGTCCCTTCGTTATTACTAGATATTTGATGTAGTACACATTATTATAGTGTAATCCTATTTTTTATATTGTTTAATTTAGCATCACCAATGTTCTCCACAAGAACATTGTCCCTATTTAAAATGATGGAAATGGTTCGCATCTCTTAGAACAATTTCTCTTGCAACAATATTGGAGATGAATTTAGATGCAGTGTGAAAATTAGAACATACTCAAAGGTTCTTAACAACTCTAATAGTTGTACCAAGGGACATGTTTAACAAACCAAATGAAATTGCTAACTTTTCACTATGGTGGCAGATAAATGATTTTTTTTTCTTCTATTCCATTGCATTGAGTAAAAGTCTTGAATCTGGAAATACCCTATTGCCTTCATTTTCCAAGCCAATTTCTCTAATTTTGCATAGATCTCCCATGTTTGTGGATGTGATCCGTCTCCTACACAAAAAGCATGCACCCATTTATGCCCTCCAATCCAACTACATGCAAGTATCTTTTAAATTCCTCTATTTTTCATCAATCTCCTTACTATTTGAACCTCACCACACTTTCCTACTTCTACATAGATGTTTTAGAGAAGAACATAAGTTGCAACATTTTTAGAATCCAACTAAAAAAGTAGTGTTGTTGGAATACTCAGCCTATATTCATATATGATCCACATGAACCAAAGATTTAATTGGCATCTCAGTAATAATGTTTAGGGTGTCATCAAGATAGCCAGTAAGAGCATGAAGGTCAACCATGCACACCTAATGATCAATTATATATGTAATGCAATAAGGTTTACTAACGTGTGAAGTATGTGTAGCCCTCATCAACTAAACCTGCATGACTGCATGCATCTAGAACACAAGCAAAGCTTACAATGTCGGTGTTCCAGAGTGCTTCATTAATTCAAATATTTTGAGAGCTTCCTTGCAAAATCCATTTTATGCACATTTTGCAATCATATAATTTCACTCCATGAGATGACATCTCTTTGAGGCATTTTGTCAAACAATTCATTTGTACTACATTTTGGTGTCAAATCTTTGGTAATTATGGTTAGTTTCATTACATTCAAATTATGAATTCTAGGAAATTATATAAAGTAAATAGATTGATGGCCATTTCGATAGTGAAATTAGCTCTCTTAGAAATTAACTAAAATATCTAGAAGGATTATTTTGATTAAAGAGGATTTTGTGGTTATTTTTGTAACAATGATTAACAATTATTTTACAATGTAGCTAGCTTGCTATTTTCATTCAAGATACAAGTAATCAAAGTCAATCACGTACCAAGAAGATGAATCATCAAAGTCAAGCACATACCAAGAAGATGGTACTCTACTTCAAACCCTCAACCTCACTTAGTTTAGTCTGCTTACATGGGGATATTAAGGAAGTTGGTAAAAAATTAATATATATAATTTTTTGTTTGTGAAGGAGAATCATGTGAGATTCAATATGGCAGTGGATCAATATCTAGTTTCTTAAGTAAAGATGATGTTAGAGTTGGGAAACATTTTGTGAAACATTTTGTGAAACATAAGGTTAGTAATTTTTGGATATTAAGGCTTCCCAATTGGATATCAAATATCTTTTCTCATCAACTTGATTTGGAATTTATGTATAAATGGATTCTTCCATGGTGTAGGTCTTTACTCAGACAACACATGAACCAGGGTTGACATTTTTGTTGTCTAATAAAGTTTGATGGCATTCTTGGGCTTGGTTTCCAAGAAATTTTTGTTGATAATGTTGTTCCAATCTGGTTAGTGTTGATAGCCTTCATTCTATAATGTCAACTTCATTCTATAATCTGAGCATATCACCCTTCTTAAACTTTGAACAAAGTTCTGAAATCAAGGGTTCAATATGCATATTTTAGTCCTATGTTGAACACTTTGTTTAAGGCATTTGTTGACAAGGCTATAGTTTTTTAATTGATTTATCTTTCTGCTATGTTTGGACTTTCTTTTATAAACTTGCAACATACAATACACTTTTATTATTTCTGAATTGAGACTAATATTATTTTTTTTGGTTTTGTCGACGAAAAACTTCATTCATGGAAGAAAAGGAAACACCCTGTTGCTCATATCAAATGGCACATTGCATATAAAGGAGGAAATATTCTAGTTGGGTTATTGTTGACTACATTGAAGAAGAGAGCTTCATATATGGGACACGATCAACACTCTCATTAGATTCTACATGTTATAGTTTGCTCATGAAGATTTCCCACATTGTAGAAGTTTTAAGAGATGAAAGGGGCATATGCTCACATTGAAGGGCTTCAAGCATGTGTTTTCATCATTGAAAAAGTCTTTTCGAGAAGTTTCTTTCTTGCAGTCATTTCTCTGCAATATTGTAACTCATATTTTCAGTCTTGTGACTGAAAATAACAATTTTAATACTCTATTTGTAAGATGTAACTAGAACACATTTCTTTTATTAATAAAGTTCACCAATTTTTCCTTCTCAATGGTTGTCTTATTGTGCTTGATTTGTATTTCTATGTTTTATGCTTAAATCCTCAAATATCAGTCAATTAAAATGACTAAATATACTACTAATTGACATCAATTAATAATTAAATTGACTAAATATACTACCAATTGATAAAAATCAGTGGACAGTGAATAAATATGACTAGATATATGACCAGTGAAATCAATGAATAAAAATGACTAAATATACTACCAAATTATAGCAATCAATGACTAAATCAACAACTAATAAGTGACCAGATTACAGTAATCAATGACTAAATCAACAACTAAATAAGTGACCAGTTAAATATATTAGTGAATTAAAAATGACTAAATCAACGACAATATATTAGTGGAAAAAAAGTGACTAAATAAGTGACCAAATCGTAGCAATGAATGACTAAATCAACGACTAAATATACTACCAAATTGATCAATTAAAACAAACAATAAATGACTAACAATGGTGTATTCATCAATCTATTCGCGTTATATATGATTGGAAATAAACTAATAGTGGTCACGTGACCAACTGTAGTCATTTATAAGCAATTTTTTAGTAGTTTTTTCAGTATTTTATTGTTGTTTTTGTACTAGTGTAAGGGATAATTCTGCTGTGTGATTTTCCTTAAACTATTGATAGGATTTGAAAAAAAAATCTTCACGGGGTCTAATAGGTTCAATAGGCTTGAGCCAAAATAAATCCAATGAGAAGTTCCCACGAGAATACATGGGATTAAAGCCACTATGATGCATAGTAAATACATCATTTCCAAATGGAAACTTTAAACATTTATGCACAATTGACGGGACACCATTCATGGAGAGAAGCAATGGATAGCCAAAATTCACATGAAATTGGTCTAATGATGGGATGATGGTGAATGAGACATTTAGTTCTTTTGGTCCAACCTTTAGAGGGAGATTTATTGATCCAATCGTAGGGCACGCAAAACCATTATGCATTTTGATCCATGCTTTAGGTTTTTCATATGTATCCTGATAGAGCTCATGTATATAATAGGAATTATTTAGTGATCACGTTCTCTACACAAATGGTATCCCATTAGTAGGCTTGTCATTGATTCTTCCAACTATGTAGAGAGGACCATTAGATGCATTTTTAAGCATATCTTATTGTGAGAAAGCAATATCAAGTGGCATTTTAGTTGGGCCCTTACAAGTTTTAGCATCAATAAAGTTGACCGAGATATGTATATTATCATTCTATTTATTTTTGAAGTTCTCATTAAGGATGTAAGTGAGGCTAAAAAAAAATTGTATTCCTTGTTCATTCTTAAGAAGCTTTCTTATGTTAGCTAGCATACGAACCACATCAATACTCACAAGATTTTGTAATTATTCTATTTCTTCATCTATTCTTCTTATGTTCTCTTGTGGGACATTAATAACATCATGCACATTTTTTATAGGTAGGGAAGTCATTGGAAATGAGGTATGAAGGCTATGATCCATATAGGGTTTATTATCAACACTATTAGTAAAAGAGATGGAAAACCCAAGATCCACGGGGAATGGTGTATCGCGGGATGACATGAGTCTCTAACTACATCTCACAATAGTATTTCTAATAGGAGACCAAGTTGTAAAGCTCATATGAGTTTCACAAACTCAATGTAAACCCAAAATGGAAAGAAGGTGAAATGCAATGCAATGATCTCGAATACAATTTTCAGATTCTAAACAAGGTAATTTTCTAATTACACAATGCAAAAACCCAAAAAATGATGCCTTGTAAATGCAATTTTGAAATCACACAATACAATAATTTTATCAAATTGAGCTAAATATGATCAATTTCAACTAACAAAACATCTGTAAACTAAAATAGAAAACTGAAAACAGCAAAATAAAATACAAAAACGGATGTTTTAATACCCATAAAATCAGGAAATGACCCTGATCAGAAAATCACTTGCCCAAGGGTGAACGGGTCCTAGTTTAGGGTTTTTTTTTTTTTTTAAATAGATTTCAAAGATGATTTCAGTGGTTTCCAGATTCTGATAAAAAATAATAAGTTACAGTTTAAATTTTCTATGAATTTAATGTTGAATGCAAGTGCAAAATATGACAAAAGGACAAACTAGGAGACCTAATTTGATGTGCAATTTTGCTTCAATAAGTAAATGATGATGAATTTTTTTGTAATGATTTGTAAAATGACTGAGTTTTTTGTATTTTTCAGATTTAAAGAATGCAAAGATGAAATCTTAAAACCCCTAAATGAAATGCAAAATAAATGCAAGCTAAACAACCCTAAATGAGACTTAATTCAATGTAATGAAATTTAATGAAATGTAAATGAATGCAAGATCTAAATCTTGGGAGAAAATGGACTCCAAAAAAAGAAAATTACAATGCTCAAAAGGTCGAGTTCACCAAAATGAAAAGATGATTTAAGTAGGTTCACCAAGTAATGGGAAAATAGGTGTAATGATGTTCAAAATGAGATGATGATGGACCTATTTCTCACTCAATTCATTTTAAAATGAGATCCAAACAATGAAATGACTTTCAACCAGAAGGTGAGTCAAGTCAAAGTATGAATCTACAAATTTCCCTTTTATGCAAGGACATGGTTCTTGATTAAACAACACTTTGGGTAGGAAGATTAAAATAGAAAAAAAAACTCCAAAATGCAATATATAAAGTGCATCTAATAGATTAAGCTCAATTATGATAGAACCAGAAATTAAAATTCAAAACTGAGAATGGGAAAGTGATGTGTACCTGTCACCAAAAGTTTTTTTTCAAAGCTAACTGAGGACTCACACACCCTATGGAAAATGGGTCTTGGCTAGGGCTCTGTAAAAATGGTTTTTGGGTTTTTTTCTTCTATGTCTGCACTCCCAGATTCCTAAATTTCACAGTTGGACAGCTAGAAATATATCATGTAGGTGAGTTTCCATGAAATTTCAAGAATGATGACAACAAATGCAACTTTGACAACTTTGCAATTTGTCTCTTCAAGAAATCTTCCACCTAAAATATACAAACACAAATCAAGAGGGAAAAATGTTTTGTTGTTGGTGAATGGTGGTTTGCCTTGATCAAACCCTATTTTGGTAATTAAACCTTGTAATGAAATGAAATAGCATGAAGGAATGATGAATAAACAAATGCAATGTCACAACTCACCAAATATTTGTTTGAACCTTAGAATGTAGATCTGCAACTTGCATGAAATGTCTTGAATGGATTTGGATCTTGATCTTGAAACTTGATTTGAAACAATTCCTTTGAATGCTTGAATGGATCTTGAACACTACATCAACATATTAGCTCAAATAACATGCATGATGCAAGAAGAATTTGACATGATAATAGGATCTTGATTGCTGCAATAATTCTTCAATAAATTTTCCCTTGAATGCCTTGAAAATGCTCTTGTGAAAGTACTCTTAAGGTAACTTGAATTTCTAGCTTGAAAATCTTAGGATTTCTTAGTGAAACTTAGTGAAATGACCTCTTATTTATACATATGTTAATGTTAATTCCCAAAATTCAAATAACACAAGCTGAAATGTGAATATACATTTGAAATCATTGAAATACCACCAAAAACATAATTTAAATTAGGGTCCTAGGTCTAAGTGAGGACCCATTCACCCATGGGAAAATGGGTCCTATTCGCCCATGAGAAAATGGGTCCTAGGTCACTTACCTAGGACACACATTTCTTAATGATAAGTGTTATGTTATGGCATTTATGAATGTTGGGTTTTCCCCTTTGGAAATTACAATTAATTAGGCTTGGATTTGAATGAAAGGGGCCAATTAAGGCATAATTAACCTCAATTAATTAATAAAGCCCTAGATGAGTGTGAAAGTGTATAGGTACACCTTACAACACCATAAATAAGGCACAATTAAGTCCATTTTATTCAAAAGTCCATAAACTTAATGTGAACATATAAAATACATATTATAACACTAAATTAAGGCATAATTTAATTCATTTTTATTTAATATTTATTCCCAAATTAAGTGTGAAAAAAGGGATACTTTTTCCTACACTACAGTTTTTTATCATTGTAATTTTTTTATTAGAAATTATGTGAAGTTTAAAATCATTGTAGTCATTGAATGAGTTATTTTAATGAAACATGATATTCCAACTAGTTTATATGAGCAATACATATGAATTTATTTTGTAGGTATTTAATATTTAATCATTTTGGTTGAGAATCATCACAATATTTAGATCTAAGTATTTTTATATAAATATATAGCTAAGGGTCATTATAATAATAGTTACTAAAGTGAAAATTAATGTAAATAAAACTAAAAAACTCGAGTTCTATTTTGCTCATTTCAAATGGTGTGAAACCAACCAATTTTTTATTATATGAATTATTGTAGTACCTATTAGATCATGTAACAAATTTTAGTGAGAAATTTATAGGAAATATAATATAGGAAATAAGGTGAAATGTGTACTAAAATTATCCTGTAATAAGTTTTTTGATGTAATATAGGGTGGTCCATGTAACAAATTTCAAATGGTGTGAAACCAACTAGATATATTATAGGAAATAAGGTGAAATGTGTATTCATTTAGCATTATACACTTGAATTTTTAGGGCATCATGTGTTTGATATGATATGAAAAAGTGAGTTGTACACATTTCACAAGAAATAAATATTTTCATTATGAAAAATAAATATCTACCTGTAGTGCATCTTCAGAGATGTGTTTAGCTACATTAAATATTTATTTGGGTCTACTTGTATTAAAGTTATATTATAACATTGGCTATATATTTTATTGTGGGTTGAAAATTGGAAAAAAAAAATTGGTCTCACTTAGTACCAAAAAGTAAATGAAGGAATAAAAAATATATTTAGTGGTGGATAGTGGATCCATTTGTACTAAGATCTCCTAGATAGTATGTTGAGCACCCTAAATACTAAGAGGGGGGTTAACTAGTATTCTTAATAACTTAAACATCCATTCAATGCATCATATTAAACTTGTAGTAATGAATAGGAACATAGAAAGAATGCATCACATCAAAGAATACAAGAACACCAGATTTACATGGAAAACCCAAAAAGGGAAAAACCATGGTGAGGATTAGCTTGCAATATAGATATTGTAACTAATTAAAAAGTTTGATACAATTGGTGGACTCACTGTCCAAAGAGGAAAGGCTCACTGCTAGAGGGATCACTACTTGAAATAGAAAGAGATAGAAGAAAGGTGGCTCACTGCTAGATATGAATTGCTAATAATGCAGCTAACCTATGTTGAAGATACAGTTCCGCTAAAGCTCAAAATATTGCCTTAACACACTTCATTCTTCACCTCAAAAAAAAATCACACTTCTCTTCTCTAAATCTCTCACTCACTTAATTATCTTGCATCTCTCTTACATAATCACACAAATAATTAACCTTATATATATATCACAACCAACCAAAACATAAATTAGGTTGGCCTAATTGATGTACAATGCAACACTTCATCCTATTCATTCCAAAATCTACTCATCTTCACACAATCCAAAATGCTTAGGTCGACACCACTGGTGAAGTAACAATAGAATGAACCATTTTTTCACTCACAACTTGACACACAAACAATCAAAAAACTTGCTACTTGGATAAAACATACTATATGAATCCTCAAACACTTCTACAAATCTTCTTATCAAAATGATCATCTGTGATGGAATGTGGAGCATTCCAATCATACACTTTGTCACAGTTAACTGGTATTTCCAAACTGATATTCTATCACTATTATCTTTGACTGCATAATACATCAGATCATGAAAATTTGGATTTAGAGTCTTCTAACATACACCATAATTTTCTTAAATGTCATAGCCAAATTATTCAAGTCAGATCAATGCAGACCAAAATATTGATTCTCTGTACACTAGAACTGCATTCCATGCTTAGGAAATTATCCAATCATCTGGTTTTCTCTGAACCAACACTTCTTCATCTATTCAATAGGTTATCATCACTGACAACACCGTATACTGCTATGCTCATCAATCTTCATAAATATTCCTACTCAACTATCTCTTCACACTATACATCAATAAAAACATATATAGCATACACAAGCTTCCATCAATCTCCATATCCAACCATCCCCATAATGTTGACATCAATGACAACACTTGTAGCATACTTGCAAAAATCTCTTCAACAAGTCAAGTTTCCAAAAATATCCCCCTTTGTCATTGATGGCAAAACTACTCAAACTTATAATCTTCTCCAATCTTCTCCCCCTTTGAAATCAAGGGCAAAGGGATCCTTAATATCAATCTGTTCAACTTTCTACTATTCTCCCCCTTTTGAAGATATATATCTGAATGTGCATAGGAATAAATTCCCCTTACTACTTCACTCCTATACTCATCTCTTCTCCAAAAAAACTAACCAAAAAGGTACATGTTGCAAAACTCAATAATACATTCAAATATGTACATTGCAATCTAAAACATAAAAATGTATAGCTTATCTTGTTGAGGGAAAATTATAGTGATTGATCAACTTCAATTTTGCAAGGTGTGTCTATAGATCCTTCTTTGTTGTTTCTCATTCCTTCCTATCAAAGACAATTATTCCACACAAGTTTTCAAACTTCAAATGGATCTCTTCACCTCCTTCTAGAGAGCTGGGTAGTGGGTTCTATTGTAGCATCTTCTCCTTATTAGCCAAAATTCTAGTTAGATAAGTAAGACTTACACTTACTAGGTCTCTAAGCTAACAATATTACATTATTATATTTTCTTTATGCTCTTGTAGCTAGAAAAACTATCCATGCAAATTTTTAATTCTATCCTTGTTTCATCTACATCTTTCATTGGATCATAAACTCTCAAGGCCTTAGAAATCTAAGACTCAATTGATTCCATCTGATGTTTTATTCTCTTTGTGGAAATGGGTCATTTCAAGAAAAATTGGAACAAAACTTTTTCTTCCTCTACACAATTATGAATATCCTTCAATTCTACAACTTACCATGTGAAGTACCACATTTTTCAACAGCCTCTGCCAACCTTTTGTCATTTATCTTCTTATTCACTAATTTTTCCAACTTCCCCTCTAGACTAGTAGAATATTCCTTAAAGGAATCAAGGAGGAGCCTTAGTTTTTGTATACCAAATAAAGATTCATCAATGGTGGCACCAATAATATAGTCTTTCAACACTTTAACAACTTCATCTATCATCTCTGCACTCTTTTGGTGAGTCTATAAAATCTCCTTTCTTGTAGAGGCATGAAATGCACCACCAAATTGCAATTTATTCAACAGAGATTTTTTCTATCTCAACCTATCCTTGTTGCATGGGAATTTGTAGAAACTATGCTGACACCACTAGTTGGAACTAAAGCAACATATCCAATAAACTCTTCAAGGAATACCCAGAAGCTCTAGAGGATTTGCCAGTCATTTGAGTGCTTCTATCTTCCTTTTTCTCCTTCTCCTACTTTCCACTATTGAAGCAGTCTTCTACACTATTCTCTTCCTCTGCAACTTTCTCACCATCTAGAGGAGGCAATTTTTCAATTTTTTGTGCCTCATAGTTCTCTAAGTTCTATTTTTCTTCTTTCTTCTACTCAACATTTTTTTCACATCCGAGAGAGGTAATTATTGTTCTACTTGATCTTCTTTCTTCTTTGGGGCATCATCAATCTTGTCTTCCTTAACAACATTCTCTTTAAGCATAGGGACGTTATCTATTATCATAGCTTCCTTATCACCTTTAGGTCCAAACACGTGTTATTGTTCAGAATTCTTAGGTTCATTAACCTTATAGTTCTTGATGTACCTTGAAGATCCATAGATTGGGCTTTGATCTTCTCCACAGTCCTCTTGGAAGAACCAACAATCTCTTCCAACTTTGCCTTCATTTTCTCTACATTTTTTTGTATTTCCTTTTCTTTGTGCTTCAGATGCACTTCACTAGATATCTCCTCATAGGTTCCAAACCTATCTATAGTATGATCTCTCAATTTTCTCAATATAATATCTACAAGACCTATGATTACATCTTCTACCACTTCATTTCCCATTTCTAGAATCTAGACTGTTATGGGTTTTTACTTCTTCCATAATGAATTCATCCTTAGTAACCATAAAGGTTATATCCTTATTGTGCTATTCAAAAACACTCCTAGGAATCATTTCTCTTTCTTGTGTCTTCCCTTGAAAGGTCTTAAAGAAACCCCATAACATACTATCATGATTTTCTATTCTTCCAAACCTTCTTAAGTGATCTCTAATTTGAATTACAATAGGAATAGTATCCAATCATACAACATACTTTGCATCAAGTAGTTCTCTGAGATATTAAAACAAAAAACATATGATAAGGGTACCATATCGGAATGTGTACCGAGACCCTTTTATCTTTTGAAGATTCTCCATCAATTGTTGTCTTAGGATCTCACATAGATCTATGTCCAAACCTTCTTTCACCATCTAGTGAGTAGCATGAATAGTAGTTACCAACACCAAATTTTCTTTTTTGGTGTGGTAAATCTTGTAATCTATCATCATGGATGCATATTTAACTTTTAGATCATTTATATCCTTTACTGTGATGGTGCGCTTGTCAAATTTTTCTCTAGTGAGCTTCATAATCATCTAATTCTTCATGTCTTTCAATAGTAGAATGGGTCCTTTAGAGCATAAACCAATAACTACTTTGATATCTTTCTTATTGTTTGAGTGCAGAATATCCAACCACATAAGCTTATCATGGATGCAGTTCAGCGCATACTTAACCCATGTATTCTCATAACATAAGTTTGAAAAATTGTTCCATACATCCAACTTCTTCTTTGTCAAGCTCTCAAATTATGGTTTCAACTCAAAAACATCTATGGTGATCTCAGTAACCCAAAATTATCCCAAATTTGAGTGATCATATTATTCCATTTTCACATAAATGTACATTCACACATCCTCAATATGCATTACACCATAAGGAACTCCCAAAAATGTGCCTTCTAGATCTATTTCCATGGATTTAAAGGGGTGTTTCTTGAACTTAGGTCTTTTCCATTCTAAGACATCAAATACTTGACGAGTAAACATTGTGAACCACTTATAAAACTAGGGTTTAGCAAGAAATGATAAATACCTTTGAATTCTTCTGTCAGTAGGGTTTCACACAACAATTTGAAAACACTTCACTTTTCCTTTGCTCTGCTTCTTCACTCTTCAAATGCTCGATTATAAATGAACTTTCCATATGAAAAATTTCGTACAAAACCATTTTCCAAAGACCTAAATTTTATTCATTGTAGTGAATAATGTTAGGTTGAAAAGCTAAAAAACCCTAACTATGTAGTCACAGTCACCTTCAATCACTCTAAAAATCTTTTCAATAGGAAGTTTGATATTGGAATTTCATTAGTATATTTTCCATGTTGGTCTACACATATACCAATGTGTTGAGAACATCAGTACCATGACTTTGGCAGGGGGTTAAGGATCTTTTATTGAAACTCCCCTTGAGCCAAATCTCTTCAATTAGTTTCTAGAGGAAACATCTACACCAGGGACTCATCCTTCACTTCAATTTCTCCTTTCTTTTTCTTGATCTTGTTCATTTCATTTTTTATTTTAGTCGGATCAACCTTCTTCTCTACCAAAGTATTCTTCTTTTTCAGATTAGCCTTCTTTTATGAAATAGAGGGTTTCACATCCTTTCTTTTGCAAAACCTTGCTATGTGTCCTAGTTTATTGCATTTGTGGCATGTGACACCCTTTTGAATAATATTACTTCCACCCATTATATAATTGAATTCATTAACCTTATTCCCAAATCCATTGCATGCATAATAGTAGTCATTGAAAGATTGAGACATCATGTCTTTATTGTAAACATTCATCATGTGATTTATGCATTCACTAGCTCTATGACCAATTCTATTACATGTATAGCACTGACCAGGAAATGATTGAACATTCTGATTCATTATGCTTCTACATTGTACAACTTTATGTCCAGACTTATTGTAGTAATAACAATAACCATTAAAGGATGGATACCTTTGTACATTTTATGGTCTAATATGTGGTCTCTTGATGTCTTTATTCTAGTTTTGAATATTTATAACATTTCCCTTCTTGATGTCTTTCTTTTTAGAATTTTTTGGAGTCTAGTCTACCTTTTCACCTTTCTAAAACCCTAATCCTTCTTTGTCCTTGGAACCCTTTTTTCTAGAAATCATCTCATCAAGTAGTGAGGAAATTTTCTTGAATTTATCTTCTTGAATCATTTCTTTCTCTAGATCTAATCTCAAAGTAACGATCTCTTATTCAAGCTTTGAGCATTCTTCAAAATTATCTTTGAGTTTTACATTCAAGTAGTCTTCAACTCTTTTACCTTCTTCAACTTGCACTTCCAAATTGGGGATAGTCTTATTGGATTTCTTAAGCTTCTCATTTGTTTCCTTGATTCTATTTGTATCTTTCTTGAGTTTCTCTCTCAACTTCTTAATGCACTCATTTGCATCACCAAGATCCTTTTTTAGATCTATGTTCTCAACTTCTACTTTATGCAAATCATCAAGATCTAATTTTATTTTTCCTTTCATGTCCACTATGCAATCTTCTTCAATAAATCCTTCAGGGATAATCTCTTCCAGAGGAATAAGATACTTCCTTATACCTAGGTCATGTTCAACTCCAAGATCTACTTCAGTGGTCAAGCCAATTGAAGGAAACAAGCTTTGATACTAATTTTGAACACTAGGAATACTGAGTGGGGGTTGAATCAATATTATTAATAACTTAAACATTCATTCAATGCATCACATTAAAATTTTAGTAATGAATAGGAACATAGAAAGTATGCATCACATCGAAGAACACAAGAACACTAGATTTACATGGAAAACTCCAAAAGGAAAACACCACGATGAGGATTAGCTCACAATATAGATATTGTAACTAGTTATAAAGTTTGATACAATTGGTGGACTCACCATCCAAAGAGGAAAGGCTCACTATTAGAGGGCTCACTACCCAGAATAGAAAGAGATAGAAGAAAGGTGGCTCACTATTAGATATGAACTTCTAATGATGCATCTGACCTATGTTGAAGATGCAGTTCCACTAAAGCTCGATATATTGACTTAACAAACTTTATTCTTCATCTCAACAAAAATTCTCACTTATCTTCTCTGAACCTCACACACACTTAATTATCTCTCATCTCTCTTACATCATCACATAAGGAATTAGCCTTATATATATATTTCAACCAACCAAAACATAAATTAGGTCATCCTAATTGACGTACGATGTAACAATTCATCCTATCAACTCAAAACTCAATAATACACGCCTTGTGAAAAGAATCAAAGTGTATAACACATTAAGATAGGTCAGAATTGTTGGCAAATGGTCAGCGCTCCCCTTGGGATTCGTGACATGGACTAACCGCCTCCTGTGGATTCATTAACTCTGGTAGTTGTATCAGACATTAACAGATCGATCTTTTGGTGCAATAGAAATGGTGGGCCAACAATTGGTATCAAAGCCAAAGGTGTTGGGTTTGAATCCCCTCGGGTAATGTTGAGGGGGATTTTTTTGGCAGATGGTCAGCGCTCCCCTCGAGATTCATGACATGGACTAACCGCCTCCCATGGATCCATTAACTCTAGCAGTTGTATCAGGCATTAACAGGTCTATCTTTTGGTGCAACGGTAATTGTGGGCCAACAAGCATGACATAATTATTCCAATAATTCCACTCCAAACTCTACTCATCTCCACACAACCCAAAATACTTAGGTTGGAACCACTGATAAAGTAATAATAGAATGAACCATATGTTCACTCACAACTTGACACATGAACAACCAAAACACTTGCCACTTGGAGAAAACATAATACATGCATCCTCAAACACTTCTAATAATTTGCATATCAAAGCATTCATCCACAGTGGAATGTGAAGCATTCCAATCATACACTTTGTCACAGCTACATTGGTGTTTCCATATTGATACTCTATCACTATTATCTTTGACTATGGAAGGCATCAGATCATGAAACTTTGGATTTATAGTCTTTTGACATACACCATCATTTCCTTAAAGTGGCATAACCAAATTCTTCATGGTGAAAAAATGCAAACCAAAAGATTGGTTCTTTGAACAATGGAACTACATTCTAGACTTAGGCAATTATCCAATCATCCGGTCTTCTCTAGAGCAACACTTCTACATCTATTCAATAGGTTATCCTAAGTGACAACACCATATATTGCTATGCTCATCAATATTCATCAATCTTCCTACTCAACTATCTCTTCACACTATACATCAATTACAACATGTGTAGCATACACAAGCTTCCATCAATCTCCATATCCAACCATCTCCATACAGTTGACATCAATGACAACACTTGTAGCATACTTGCAACAATCTCTTCAACAAGTCAAGTTTCCAACATAGTGCATATGTGAAGCATGACATGGGATTTGAGGTTACATGGTTACCCATTATGCTTAGACAAGTGGAGGATATATTGGAGGAGCTTGAATTTTTTAAATTATAAATGGAGACTTTATAATTTTATTGTGATGTTTCATCATTTAATAATATATTGAGTTTGGATAGTTTTGGAGGAAAGGTTTTTCCCTAATTAGGGTTTTTTTAGGGTATATCTTGTGTCATCTTAATGGTATATCTTCTTATTCTTTTGCATGGTGGATTATCAATTTTTGCATAATTTTCTCTCATGAGGTTATGTGGAAATATTTTATATAATTACATTTTTTTCTTTCAAATGGTACTAAAGCCTAGTTCTAAGTTACAGGAGGAGATCTCTTAGGTAGTTGTGACCATTGATATGCATATGTTTTTGTGTATAGGTTAATCTATGTTCTTGCAAGAAAATGAAGGAATTTTCAATGTCACTAGTGTGTTTGCAAACTTAGGTTGTTGCACATCTAGGTTTCAATGGTAATTTGGCTAATGGGTTTTTTGTTAAGGCTATTTTTATGAGAGTTTTGGGGGAAAAATTTTATCCAAGACCTCATAGAAAAAAAAACTCATTATTGAATCCAGAAGGCCCAAAAACCTATGGATTGGATAATAAAATATTTAGGCATATTTTAGGGTTTAAAGGAATCTTCATTAACAAAAAGTTTGTATAGTTCTATAGAATCTATATTATCATGCAATTTGTACTTGTTAAAGTCAATGTCATAGTCTATGTTGAAATAATATTGTGAATGATATATTCTATCTACGTAGGATCATATAAATTCTATAATTTATAAATAATAAATAAAATATAAATAGATAAAAATGATAGTTATGGGGGAGTTCCCATTGCTTTTGAACCCCCTCATAAACTATTTTTGGTAGGTATCATCAATAGATGAAAGAAATGGTATGAATATAGTGGTACAAGATGTGACACCCAACATATAGGGTTTATCACCAATCACCAACAATCACTCAATTGATAGGGATTTTTTCATATCTCTAGCCCTCCCCCCCATCCCGTAGATTGTTAATGTCAAAATTTAAACAAATAAAATAAATTTATATATTCTTTTAGGCCTACCACCCACATTCCACCATCAAGAAACTAGTTATCAAAAAACCACCTATACATTTCCAATGATATGAGCGGCTTATTATGGGCCCTTATAACCCTCAATGTGAATTTTTATTTCATGAGGCATAAATCTCATTTATAATATATTATATTTTTACTTATAGAAGTTAGAAATCACTCTTTGAGTGTAACATTATAAAATAGTTTTAGGTTTTAAATTTTGTTCTTTTGTCAAAATTTGATTACTAAAGCTAGTATTACTCCAAAGTTGTTAAAAAGTGATATCTTGATCATATGAATTCAAATTTTATAATTTGAATAAAAAATTGAGAAATTTTGTGGTTGTAGTAACGGAAAAAGTATCCCTTTTTCCTTAGGTTTGGAATGAATAATTAATATTAAAGTGAGCTTAATGTTACCTTGATTTCGTGTTGTAATGTGTTTTACACATTCACATTAAGTTTAGGACCCTTTTCAACTAAATGGACTTAATGGTGCCTTATTTAGGGTGTTTTAAAGTGTATCTAAGTTACACTTTCACACTAATCTAGGGCCTTATCAATTAATTGAGGTTAATTTTCCTTAATTGCCCCCTTTAATTCAAATACAAGCCTAATTAATTTGTAAATTTTGAGGGATAAAGCCTGAAATTCATAAATGATATTACACCACTTAATTTTAGAAGGTGTGTGTCCTAGGTTAGTGACCTAGGACCCATTCGCCACCTGGAAAATGAGTCCTCACTAGGTCCTAGGACCCTATTTTCATATAAAATTTCATATTTCTTGAAGTGTGTCCTAGTTAAGTGAGCTAGGACCCATTCACCACATGGTGAATGGGTCCTCACTTAGACCTAGCACCCCTCTTTGAAATATTTTTTTGGTGGTATTTTAATGATTTCAAATCCTAGATCTGATGTTGGCTTGTGATATTTGAATTTTGAGATTTAATGTTAAGATATGTATAAATACAAGACTATTTCACTTAGTTTCACCTAGAATATTTCATGCAAGATAGGATATTCACAAGAGCATTGATAGATAATTCAAGGGCAGATTATTGAAGGAATATTGCAGCATTTAAGATCCATTTCATCATGTCAAAGGCATAGTGCATCATGCATGTTGTTGAGCTAATATGTTTGTGTATCATTGTTTCACATCAAGTTAATAATCAATATCTATATCCATTGAGGCCACTTCATGCTAAGTTACATATTTTATATCCAAGGTTTCAAATAAGGTGTGGTGAGTTGTGACATTACATTTTGTTCATTCATCATTCCTTTTATGCACTGTTTTCATTCAAGGTTTAATTACTAAAATGGGGTTTGACAAAGGAAAACCCCTATTCCCTAACAAAACATGTTTTCTTCTCCTTTCATGTGTGATTGCAAGTTTTAGGTTGAAGATGATTTGGAGAGAAAAATTGCAAAAATTGTCAAAGTTATCAAAGTTATCACCTTTCTTGTAAAATCACAGAAACTAAGCTAAAAGATTTATTTATAGGTTTTTGATAGTCTTCAACTAGAATCTGGGAGTGCGGACATTGAAGAACGATACCCAGAAACCATTTTCCAGAGCCCTAGCCAGGACCCATTTTCTATAGGTTGAATGAGTCCTCTGACATCCCACCAGGGAACCCCAGTGTACAACACAACTATGACATAAGAATGGAACATTTTATTTTTAAAGTAAACAACAATAGATGCATCACATATCATGACACATATTCTAAACTTATGTCCTCTAAGGTTCCATGACTATGCTACTGACATAACTAATAATCAAGAACTAGAATCATTTCATTAATTATAAAAATAACAGGATATGACTAGAAAGTATAGTACATTTAAAACTACCACATTATATGATTCTATATTATTAACTTCCATATCATGCCATCAAATAAACATCATTAAATTTCATATCCAAATAAAAATTATATGCAAAATACATCACTTAATTAATTATATTTCAAGAGTGTTCATCTACATCTGTTACATTGTTAAAAGTTACAACAAAGCTTCCTTGAATACAATATGAAATATTATATCAAATTACAAATAATGGTACAATTGATACATGATACAGTACAAATACATAAAAGATAGTCCACTCGAACGGAAATAGGTACAATAGTCCACAACACCATGAGAAAAAATCACGCACTCGAACATGTAGCACAAGTACCCAATGGAGTAAATAGCACAAACCTTCTGACCATGTGGAACCCTAAGGACCACCCCTTGTGCTAGGAGATAACACATGGTCCCACAGAAAATAGTCAAGCAAGAAGGAAATAGGCTAACATAAACAAGGCTATGCATGACTCCAGTATAACACTACAAATAATACTAACATCACATAAAACAATTACATTGCTTCCAGAGGTAATCACATAACATAAGGAGAAAAAAAATCTAGGGAATGTTAGACTGCAATAGGGAAGAGTGTCATTGCATGGACCTAATATGGGTTGTCCTAGTAGTCTCTCAATAGACTCCAACCCCCATAGAGTGACACATGTGGAACTAACATTCCTTTCATGAGGAAAAGGAAGTTGATCTTGCCAACCAGACCTTCTCAACCCATCCTTAGCCTAAACGAGCACTATAGGCATGGATGAGGCATCCATTATCTTGCTTAATTTTAAATCTACCCTTTCCCCCTAATTTATTTTAAGATTAACACTAGATTAAGAAAACTCATCAATGGGTTGTCCTGGACATTGTTGATGCAAGATTTTTGCATGTAGCAGCAGTCTTATGGGAAACTTAGCTATTGGGGGACATAATGTGCTAGCTAAGTGACCTCCGAGATTTTATCGAAGCTGTCTCTTCGTTTAGTGGGGAGGTAAAAAGTTAGAAAGATAGAAAAACATGAAAATTAAACTACGCGTGATGTGCCAAAATCATAGACAAATTTACCAAAGCACAGTGCAGAATGCAAAGGCCTGATTCACCAAAATGTTGTTTATCAAGTAAATTTTCTCAAAAGCACTTTAAACATAACAAATACCCTCTAATCTTCATAGCATAATCTCACATAACCTTAGCCAACACAGAGAAGTCGAGAAAACATTATCTGTATTTATTTAGATATAGAATATCACAAAAGCTAAAGAACAAGCATTCATACATTATAGGAAATAACAGCACAGACTAGCAGTTTTACTAAATGAATGAAAAACAGAAAGGCTGAATTGATTGGCACAGTCTGGAACTTTCAAGCTTAATAAAAATATTACAGAGGCTTTCCCAGTGCTCAGCAGCTTTTAGCAACTTAATCAACAACCTAATAAAATAGAAAAGGTCCGTATAAATAGGCCAATCCACCGCCTGAATCACCATAGAGAGAGAAAACCGTGAGCAAACATCGACGCCCCTGATCACCTCAAGCCGCCATGGAATAAAATGGATGCTTAGCAATGCACCAGCAATGCCCTCATAGTGAATAGAAAACCATGCAGCACCAGCAATGAACACACGGCACCAAAGGAGAAAATGCGGCGGCACGAGAACCAACGATGCAATAGCAACTCCAAGATAATCAGTGCACGAAAAAGAACTACCACATGTCAAGTAGATAGGGACCAGAGAAAAGATGAAGGGACATCCAGTGAAAATCTTTGAGAGGGAGCCAAGTGGCACATGTTGAGCGATAGAAACTGCAAGGTGGGCCCACCTTAAAAAGCAACCAGAGAAAGCCACACGTCACGCAAATGGAGATCGGCCAAAGCGAAGCGATACGAAAAGAAAAAAGCTTCAAGAGGAAGCCATGTGGCACACACTGAGGGTAGTGAGCAATTTAAAGGTAAGGCATAGCCACGAAGATAAAAATAAAAACCACGAAGGCTTAGTAGTTTTTTGTGAAACAGTTTGGCGACTCACAGGGGCATTTCACCTGTGGAATGAAGAACCCCAAAAACTTTGGTTCAGCATCCCAAAATTTCTCACAACTTCAAGAGGGCGGCCTGCAGACTGGTCCAGACTTCATTCGATGGTGTGAAGAGAGCTCGCATATTTTCATGTGCCAATTTGAGATCGGTAATTGTCTTGAAAGGCAATCCACCAGATATTTTCGTCTCTAATTCCAGTTGGAAGAAGAGTTGTGCCAACTGATGCACGAACCCTTCAATCTTCTCGGTGGTCAAAGATTGATCAAAATATTGGAAGACAGAAAGGTCCTGCTTCTTCTCCTTGATCATAGCAACAATGTGTTCAACACCTACCACCGCCTGATCTGCAATGAAGGGCGAAGGGAGGCCTCTTTGAGATAAGCGGGAAAATTTCGCTCGCATGTCACTAGTAACTTGGTTCAACCTGGCCATGCATTCTCCCACCTATTGAACAGCCTCATGCATAGAGATGAGGATGCTTACGCTCATGGTTGTTGTTGTTCGGTCCTCAATGCTCATGCCACTCAAAGATTCATTTGAAGTTGTATACAACTTTCCCAATAAAATCCTAGCCTCCGGAACCTTATCAGAAGTTACCTCTTGTATCTGTTGGATTGTTTCACTCACTGTTCTACAAAGGCTGGCCGCTTGTGCCATAAATTTTAGGGTGGGCTACAGAGTAAGGCATAATGCCTTGACTTTATCCCAGCATTATGCATATAACTCCTTGGCGATCTCCAAGGAGTTCATCTGTGGTGCAAGAGGTTGTTTTTTCAAAATATCCAACTACGCTTCTTTGCTACTCAAATTCGCCTTGAGCTTTAATAAGCTTATGTCCAATGTGGACACTTGTTCTCTTAGAGTGGAAACTTTCTTTTCTTTTTCCCCTAGGGCCAATTCGGCCTACCTTGTCTTCTAAATCTCCAACTCTAAAGTGGCATTCATTTCATTAATTTCATCATTTGTGCTCTGTCGGAGCTTCTTCATACCTTCACTTAGCTATATGGACTCAGCGAGAGCTTTTCTTTGTTTGCTCGGCTCTGCTCAACCTCAAGTTGGAGGGTCAGGATGATTTCTATGCTCATAACCTGTAGCTCCCTGATTTGGCTTTCAAAATCACTCTTCTCCTTTTCTAGGTGACCTATCTCATTTTCTTGAGCTTTAAACTTGTTTACCTAGATATCGACCTTTCCTTTGAGCTCCGATATTTTCTCCTCCTTTTTCCTTACCTGGCAATTGAGCTTGAGGTAATCGGTGGTCATGATTTTTTGAATCTCCTCCATTAGCTCGACCTTATCCTATGGATGGGCCTGTTGCAAGTCTAGTCCAATAGCATTGACAGAGTAATCATTTGGTAGCATTTCCCCTACCGGTTTAATCACATTGGGAGTGATCTTTGCAAACATCAACGAATTTTGACTCTCATTGAACATAGTTTGCAAGAGAGGTTCTGCCTACCTGGTCACATCCTTTTGTCTCCTCTTTTGGAGCCAATTGGCTTAAGCACTCTTGTTTGCCTCCACCTATGAGAAATATTCCTGGGAAGGGATACCCAAGCCACCAACAAAAGGGAACTCTCGAGGGACAGCTAGCGGGAAAGATAGCATACTCAGCGCATCAGTGGTTTTGCTAGGCCTTGTAATAATGGCCGCGGAGAATGGTGGAATGAATTGGCTGCTCAGAGAGGATGATAATGCGGAGGAAGAAAAGGTTGGAGATGTGCCAACTGAAAGGATGGGCATCAGGGATAAGAATTGTTGGCTCATGAGCCCAGTACTGACACCAAATTGTGCTCTGGGTAAGGGATGAAACGTAGAGGATGAAAGTGGGAAGCCAGGAGGGGGAAGACTCGACTGCCCGGGATATCAAGCGGTAGAGAAAACTAGTGTAGATGAAAAATCTAGGGCAAACAAAGAAGAGACCAAAGACATAGTAGAGAGAGAAGAGGGAATAAATGATACTTGAGGCTCGTGAGGATCTATAGATGATACAACTTCTTCCTCCATCTGTCGCTCCTCTTCTCCATCGGATTCTCCTATTCGTGGTCATTTTTCATCTAGAGAATCCTCAAGGTCTACAATGACCTGCCTTCTACTACTGGTATTCCTTGGCCACTTCCTCATTGATTTAGAGGAGCTGGATGGCTCCAACGTTTGTGCATTTGAATCCTCCTGCTACTCAGGCTGTTTACGGGCCTCTTCCTCATGTGTTGGATCTTCCACAACGACAGGGGGATTCTAAGTTACTTCCTCTCCGGGCTTCATGGCAATCTCTCCCCTTCTATATTGTTCTCTTATGTTAAAGGGTTCGGAGACCTTTCTATATCTAGATGAGCATTCTCCCAGATGTCATCAAATTTTTCATCAAGAGCCACCTCTTCGTAAAACTTGGTGGTTGCCTTAATCTCCTGCCGAAAGATCCAGAAGTCTCAAATTTTTTCAGGACACCATTTGAGCTTTTGCAATTGGCTGCACAGGGACTGATTGATATTCAAATTTGGGTTCGCCTTCCCTGCGATGTAGTAAAAGTTCAGCCACAATGGCTACATGTCTTCAATAGGAAAATGTTCAAGGCCTACATATAACCTTAAATTCCCCTCTTCAACATTTCTTTGAGGGTCCCACAATGGCCGAGGCTGATGTGGGATTCTTATGCAAACCTCTGATAAATTATTTTTGAGGTTGTATTGCCATGTATCATTTATCACCACCAACCCAAGGTGACCCAATTTTGAAAATAGAATCTCTGAAGTGTCAATCTTCGAAGTTCTTTTCTTGATCAGCGACATGGAACCAAACATGATCGGTAGTATCAAATAGGAGGTTAAATGCTTTCCCCCCTAGTAATCATTGTCAATATTACATAGCTGCCTCATCGCTTCCAGGGCCAACACTCTGTCAAAAAGAAAATGGGCGAGCCGAAAGGGCTCCTGGGCAAAACCTTGCATGCAGAGGATGGTGAAATTTGTGCCAAAGAACCAATCACAGGGTGGCACAAGCTTTCCCAACCAGGAATTTTATCTTGGTGACAGGCGCAAGAACATGTTGATCCCAGCTCTATCCAAATCCCATAAATTTGGGGCTAAGAACAAATCTAAAAATGCATAGTAATCAAAGGTTTTTGACATGACAGGAGTGCATGTCAAAACTAGCTTATTTTTGCCAGTCTCATTGAAAAAAGCCAGAGAAATAAATGTCGTGAAATAGTCCAATTTCTAATGCAATATCAAATAGGCCAAGAAAGGAATACCTGAACCTAGAACTGACCTAGAAATCTTGTAGCTGCTGCCAAATCCCATCACTAATAACCCTTGCAAAGTCTAGAAGCGGAGCCACGTTGTTCTTTCTCAACATAAAGCTGAGACACATCTGGAACTTGAAAACCTTCCTGTCTGTATCCAGACCGCACACCAACGCCAACATAGAATAGATAGAGGAAGACCCATCTTTTAGAGCACCCAGACCAAAAGGAAATTTGGGTGGTGTTGAAGTATCTGTTGGCTGAGCAATTTCGACATGGTAAAATTGTGGCACCAATCTGAGCCCTCCCCACTTATCATGCATCTTTTTTACTATGAAAATATCAACATCTCGATTCAAAGGGAGCGGGATGCATAGCATATCTTGAATAGGTTCAGGGCTGATGATTACCCTAAAATTAGTGCCACTTATCACTCCAGTGTTCGGGTCAAAGCCTGTCGTGTATGTTGCCACGATTTCTGGGCAAGGATGTACCAAGGGAACCATGTACTGAGGAAGCCCATAGTCCCATAGATGCTTGTAGAAATGGATTGCTATTTTCTTCATTCTCTCACATGTAGCTTCCCTGAGGCTCTTGGGATTTTGGGATAGCTTAGGATCAAAGACATTATCTCAATCCTCCGCAACCAAAGCCTGATTTCTATGAGGAATCACGTTCAGTATTCTCTGGTCTACCTAACTGGTCAAAGGCTAGCAAGGCTTTGTTGGGATGCCTGGAGTAGCATAAGACTCCAAGCCATAGATATTTATGCATGGTGCCTTCATTCTTTGCTCGTCTATACTTGGTAAGGCCAGGGCCTACATTGAACCTTCTACAATCTTAGCCATTTCTCTATATTCACAAGAAACTTTCACAAACTTTCATAAATGGCTTAGCTTCTGAAAAACTCCTTCTCCCTTGCGAATAACTTAGGTATTTTATCTTTTGATAACCCTAGCAATAAATGTGCTTTGCATGTTCATTCTACTTTTTGATCTTCGTGAAAAACGGTCGATCGAGCGTACGTGCCAACCTTTCACATTTAGTTGCTATATGCGTCACCATCTTTTCATGTGTGTGAAGGGATCGCCAACTTGCCAAATTTCTCTCCATCTTTAATAGACATGATTTCACGAGGAGTGGCATCAGATTTTTCTTGGACAGTGGACCAAGACAACACCGCCATATCTTTCACAAGCTCTTTGCATTTACTAATTTTTCTTGAACGTACTTGGGCACATCACCCAATAGCCTATTTTCAAGATTTTCCTTGATTCAGATGGGATAGCGGCTCCTTATGCTGGCACTTGGAAAACCTCTATTGAATTCGACAACTTGAACAGAGCAAGTTGCAACCGTACTTGCATACCCCCATCATTTCACACGCCGCAACACTAAAAACCAAGGCTTGGTGACACACTTCGGCTCAATCATAATTATGGCTTGCCTCATCAAGTGAACCCTAGCGAGTCTATAAATAGGATCATTAGCAGCATTGCAAATAAAAATTGTTCATAACTTTCTTAGCTTAGCAAGCTTTTTTTATCTTAGCAATTTTCATTTCCTAGCTAGAATAGTAAGCAGCATGGAAACGCCAATAAGGCTAGTCTGCAAAAAGACTCAAGCTGCTTTCTTAGGAAAAATTAGGTGCAGGCACTTAAAGCGTATGACATGCATGAAAAACCTACTATATGTGAAAGCAATTGAATGGGTTCTTGGCAGGGACTGTGTAGAGTATGAGGAACAATACCGGGTTAACACCAACATCTACTCCCACTTTGTCACCTCACTACTGGATATCAGTGTCTCCAAACGCAAGATCCTAAAGCTGATGAAGCAGGTGTTCCCTTGACGCTACCTCGAAGGAATGGAGCAGATAGTGCGTGCTGCCGAATTTGATCATGGGGTCCCCTCAGTGTGCAACCTAGGTCTATTGTAGCTCCATGGAGGACCTATGCCAACTAGGCCCTTCCTCTTTGGTTTTGAGTTGGAGACTCATGAGGAGCATCGTGCCAAGGTTCGTTCCAACTACTTTTTCCTCATGCAGGTGCATTATATCGAACCATTCTGAAACCTCTAGTGGTAGATAGTGGTACAAGGACTTTGAGAGAATGGTGTTCCCTGATCTTGTGTCGCTGATTGCTGCAATTGCTAGTCCCTCCCATGCTTGATAATCTGAGAAAAAAAATGGTCCCCAAGTTTGTTTTTTCCCTTTTTTCAGGCTCTGCTTCATAGCGGATATATGTATATATTTCAATACAAGGCCAATGGCCCCTATCTGATGCAGAGTGGTAGGGGAAGCAACACCTTTTTTTGAAAAGCTTCTCTGAATGCACACATGAACTTCACTATTCCTTCCAACAAGCAACTTGACCACTCAACTTGAATCACACAACCAGACATCTCAAAAAGAATTGGGGATGATGTAAATACTCTTCACATAGCACAACATGACCAAACAAACAGACCTTGCACCCAAAAACATCCATTCTTCCATTGCCCCTACACAAGCCCATGCAACTTTGTAACATTCACCAATAGGACAGTCAAAATAAAATCTGATTAAAAGAATTAACCAGACCATAAAACATGGTTTTAGACTCCTAACACCATCCTCCACAAGTTCCCAAAAGCATAGGATCAAACACCCAAAACAAATGTATCAAAAAATTGATTTACAAGCCATACACAAGGCTTAACTTGGCCTGTACAAGGAAGCTTGCAACTTGTCAAGGCACACCCCAACACCCCTAATGCCTTTAAAAGACTCCAATAGTTTCCCCAAGACCTGTTCCATGCTTTCCATCCATTATATTTTCTCAAATAATCAAAAAATAACAAATACTCTATTCAAATGATCACATTTTGGACTGTACAAAGCAAAAACCAGACCTAGGGCATCACATAAATTTTGAAAAACTCCATATTTTATTCTAAAAAAAATTGAAACATGAATAGGATCCCTAAATCTATCATTCCACTAATTTTCAGATTTTTCCCATGGTGGAAGTGGGAATTACATCCATTTTGGTGACCAAACCCTTGTTTTGCAAGGTTTCAGACCCACTTTCACTAAAATTGATGTAACTTACTCAATACTTAATGAAAACAATCCAAATCACCACCAAAATAAAGTAGACTCTTCCCTCTTTCAAACCATTCCAATTGGGATCCCGTACAATGATTTACCAGACCATACCAAGCACATGAACAGTAAAAAACGCTGGAAAAAATAGGAAAACTGAGTTTTTTATTATATTTAATGCTTCAAAACTTCATCCAACAACCTGCCTCGACCAAAAGGAGGATATTTAAACTTGTCCACATCATTACCAATGACCCTCAACTGATTTTTGAAGGAGGGAACCATTGGAAAGTGTGATTACATCCTTAATGTTGAAATTGTATTAAATCACATTATGGCAATTATGCAATTTTGAAGTAACTTTTTAATCCTAAAGACCTATGACTTCTAAAACAATTATAATGGACTAAAAATATCCTTATTACATCCTTAAGACCTCAATCTTGCATATCCAATTACAAATTAAGGATTTTTCCTTCTCAAGGCTACATGACTACATTTTTGCAAGATTGCAATTTTCTACATTTTGACTCCAAAACTTAAAGATTCACCCTAGATCTTACTCAATGGTCTTGTTAGACCTTATTGAAGATAAAATCACTCAAAAGACTCAAAAATACTCTTCCTAACCTATTCACCATCAAATGATCCAAAATGAAGGTTGAGGTGTAGGTGCTCCTGCACCACTATCTTATATAATGTAAATTTTTCAGCCAATATATATAATACTTATGTTTTTTTCAAAAATCTTGGCCCATTTACAATGTTTTTCAATTTCTTGCACTATTTTTGCTATTTCATAAAGCGCTGAGAAGACCCAAAACTTAAAGCAGGAAAAATAATTACATATTTACAATTTACAAAGCCATCACATAGGCAGAATTAATGAAATTTCTTAAGATGTATTCCATTAACTGGAATACTTAAGGCATTACCTTTCATGTCTTCCAACTCAAAAGAGTTGAACTGTTTACATTGCATGATTTTGAAATGCCCTTCCCAGAGACTATATAATTTTTCGTGTTGGTCGGGCTTTGCTCCACGCTCGTTGAACTTGAGCACCAAGTCCCTGCATTGCATCTCTTGATCTGATTCCTTTTTATCGAACCACTTCTTTACCACCTGCTGATAGTTGTTCATCACCTCAAGGGCGTGCTCTCTCTTTTCCTGAACCTTGAGTAGCTCGGAAAACCATACCTCCATTTCTCTATTTTGTTCAATCTCCAAATATTTAAGCAACTGCAAGGCAGGGATTTCCATGGCAATAGGCAGCAATGCCTCCTTCCCATACACCATCTCATAAGGAGATGTCTTTGGTATTTGCTTGGGTATGATTTGGTCTGCCCACAACATTGTCTGGAGGTTCCTATGTCATTCTCTCTGGTGTTCCGAGCCTATCCTTTTAATTAACCTGATGAGGTTTTTATTTGTAGACTCTGTGAGGCGATTCCCCTGGGGATAATAGTTAGAAGAGGTTTTCGAGAAAACCCCATACTTTAATGCGAACTAGCTTATCTTCGATCCGAGGAAAGCTTTAGCATTATCGAAGATGATAATTTTTGGCGGGCCAAATCTGGCTACCAATTCTTCCAGGAATTTAACAATCTCTACTTTCGTTGCATTCTTCAATGGAACTACTTCTACCCATCTAGTGAAGTAGTCCGTTGTTGTCAATATCAATCTGTGTCCAGTTGAGGAGAAAGGGTTAATCATCCCAATGAAATCCAGACCCCATTGAGCAAAAGGTTCTTCTACGACTATAGGTCTTAATGGCATAGAAGCATTCTTCCTCTTTCCGACATAAAACTGACATTCATTGCAAGACTTAATTAGTGAAAATGCATCATTGAAAAGTGTTGGCCAAAAATAACCAGCACATATAATTTTAATTGTTGTATTCCTTGCAGAAAAATATCCTCTAGCTGAGCCATTGTGGTATTGATCCAATATTTTCTTTTCCTATTCTTCATTTACACACCTTAGCAGGATGCCATTAACATTTCTATTAAACAGTTCACCCTCCAAAAGAACATAATTGTTATTTTGTAAATGATAGAAACGCCTCTTAAAAGAAGGGAGATAGATCAGATACCTCTTTGTCTGCATGAAGTTTATTCCATTCTCAAGCCAGTCACCCTGAGAACCTTCTTCATTCAGTAACACGGGTTCCAAAGCTTCAAACTTTGTCACCGATTCACTATTTTCAGTGAGATACTCGCACAGTCCCTTTCCTTTGATAGTCTTGACAGGTCTGACTTCAATATCATACTCTAGGATCTTGGTGATCCAATTTTCTCTTTTCTTTGTGATTTCTCCCTCCATGATATACTCCTGCACACTAGGATGTGGTACACAGACAATCACCTTATTGTATGATATCAAGTGCCGAAACTTCTTAAGCCCTTTCACAATGGCGAAGGCCTGATTTTAAGGTTCGTGAGTAGAAAGCAATAGGAGACTCCCTTTTATCTTCATCATCTTTTTGCATAAGTACAGTGGCAATGTTGTTGCCACCACCAAAAACATACATAATAATATCCTTTGATAGGTCGGGGTTAACTAACACAGGGGCAAAAGAAATAGCTTCCTTTATAAGCTCAAAATATTTTCTGGCCTCCGCCGTCCATTTGAAAGTTTGGTCTTTCTTAAGCATTAAGGTAATAGGCCAAACGATCCCTGCAAAATCTGTAATGAATCGGCTAATGAAATTGACATTTCCTATAAATGACCGCACTCCCTTCTTGCTTACAGGTAATGGAAGCTCCCGGATTGCATCAACTCTTTCAGGATCAATGGCAATGCCCTCCTTTGAGACAACATACCCCAATAGCTTCCCCTGGGGAACTCCGAACACACATTTCTTTGGGTTTAAAGAAATCCCAAATTCCTAGCACTTCTGGAAAACAAGCTCCAAATAATCAAAGTGATCATCAGCATATTTTGAAAATACTGTCAAATCATCCAGATAGATGAGTGTAATTTTATGGATTAGATCCTTAAAGGCGATATCCATGGCTCTCTGAAAAGTGGCTCCGGCATTCGAGAGTCCAAAAGGCATCTTGGCATATGCATATGTTCCCCACTTTGTGGTGAATGCTATTTTGTGTTGGTCTTCTTCCTTTACCCAAATCTAATTGTAGCCCAAAAATCCATCCAACATTGAAAACATTTTGGAACTAGCTACGGTTTGTAGAATTACCTCCATTGAAGGTAGGGGGTAATGATCCTTTAAGGACACTCTATTCAAGTCTCAGAATTCTACACACAGTTGTATGTCTCCATTCGTCTTCCAGACTGGTACTAGGTTTGACACCCAAGTGTTGTGTTTGATCAGAAACACTATTCGAGATGTAATCAATTTATTCAACTCCTGTGACATGAGAGATTCTATCTTTGGGTTCACAGGGCTTTGTCTTTGATGAACTATCTTCGCTCCTTCCGAAGACTCAATTGTATGCTCAATGATCCTGGGATTGTATCCCTTCAGATCATCATATGACCAAGCTACTACACTTGGATATTCTTCACAGAAGTGCCTTAGTCTATCTTTATTCTTCTGAGATACTTCTTTCCCGACCTTGAGCTTTTTGTCTTCTCTGATATGCAAATTGGCGTAGTCACCCTTGTCAGCTACGAGCTTCCTTTTGTCTCTTGTTGCATCATCAGAATCAAACAAGCTCTCCAAAGTGACTGGGCCTCTCAGAAGCTTGTTGGATTTCAGCTAGATAATTTGATCCCCATAAGCTTCGGCGCTCTTTGGTTGCAGCTGATCGGCGAATTCCCTAGATGATTGGAGAAATGACACAATATGAGCATCGCTATCAAACACTTGCCAATCTTGATTGTTATCTGGAACAACTGGTCTTACAATTACCCTCACCGCATGCTTATTTCTTAATAATTCAGAGGCTGGCTCAAACTGAGCTCTGATAGTCACCATCCGATCGGCTTCAAATTTCTTCTCTCTTTGTATAGCCTGAATATTGAAGGCCTCAAAGTTTTCAATAATATCCCAGACTCTATGTCTGTAGGATCACATATAGACATTTTTTGCAGCAGAAATTCCTCAAATCTGATTGACCACTAACTCCAAATCTCCAAACACACTTATCTTCTTTGCACCCATTTGTTCCGCAAGGATCAAACCATGGACAAGACCTTCATATTATGCTTTTTTGTTTGAGCATGCAAACTAATAATGGTAAGACCTCAAGTTCTTATCCTTAGATGGAGATGTCAGACATATTCCTACTCCAGCTCTAGCTCTGCATCTAGCTCCATCAAAGTGCAAATTCCATAACTCTGATGATGTTTTGCCTCCGAACTCCTTAGTAACCTTGGGCATAGACTACCCCTCCCCATGTATGACATAAGTCCTGAGTCCAGTTACGTGATAATTTCCAAAAGGGTCAGTATCAATAAACTCATTCAACAAATTTTCTTCATCTTCCATCTAGGAGCTAGTAGCCTCTTCTTTTTCCAGAAATTCCACATTGAACCTCTCTTCTTGAGTAATTGAAGTATGTGTTGCTTCAAAGTTGAGAAAAGCCTCATCAGCAACATGCTCAAAATGCAAAGTTTCCGACAATAGTTTCATCTTGGCTCCATGCTTGGTCCTCATAATCAAGACTGACCAATCTAGTGCCAGATATCCTCTGACATTTGCTATGAACTCTTGGGAAAAACAAATCCCAAATAGAGGAGGAATATCAATTAGTACAGTATCTTGATTTACAGTGATACTAGGACAAGAAAACAAAGTCATAGGCAATCCCTTGATTACCTCGACGGTATCAACTTTATTTCCATCTAACTACATGACTCCCTTGTTAAGAGGCTCATATTTTAAACCCAAAGCATCAACTACTTGCTTTGGCATGATAGTGGTGCTAGCACTAGAGTCGGTCATACAATTGTGTAACAGCTTGTCTCCAATGATAAGTGTTTGAAAGAAAGGCTTAGGTTTAGGCTTACTTTCTTTTCTAGCTTCGAGCTTCTCTTCCGGTTGATTTGTTAGCAATTTATCTGGGTTTAGCTTGGATATTTTCTCTTCATTGGGCTGACTAGGCACCTTTGCATCTTCTTCTCCCAACAATTCCTTTTGTAATAGTACCTTCTGCTTTGGAATAGCTAGGACATCCCACAAAGAAGCATTGGTAGAGGACTTCTTCAGTTGTTCCATGACATTGAACTAAGCTCATGACTGATGAGTCACGGTTGCTTGCTCTTTAGGCTTCGTAGTTGGTGTTGGTCTCGTGGCTAGTACATCTGGTTATTTGGAAATAGTTGGGACGATCATAGGAACCTTTCCCCTCAAAGGAGGTGGATTCAGAGAACTGGGAGGAACCATGTTAATCTGCTGTGAGACTGATGGCAAGCCTATTGGTGCACTAGGCATTGGCTGAGATGAAGCATTAGTTGGCAGTGATGTGAATTCTTCGGTGAGTCTCCGCTTAGAATACGTGTTGTAATTGGACTGTACTCATGGTATTTGAGTTACAGGAAATTCATTTGGAAACGCTGACTCTTCTCCTTCCATCCAAGAAAAGAGCGCTTGGTCTAGAACAATGTCTAACTCTTACTGGATGGACATCCCTTGCATTTGAGCAGCAAGGACTGCATTGTCCATCTGCTGAGAGGCGTATGATTGGTTGCTAAGATCAGGTGCACTGCCTTGACTACGTTGGTCTGTGATCTTTTACTACAAATTTCCCCGTGGACAATTCCTCGGCATGTGAGCATCATTACAAGGAAAACACCATGAATTGGCATCTTCGGCTAAGTTGATTTGTCTAGCAACTAGCTCCTTACTCGAACTAGGATGAATAGTCTGCATCGGCAAGGCCATCGAAACAACTTGGTTATTCGGCTGAGCTGAAGCATTTCTGCATGACCTATCTTGCCACTGATTTGATTGGTATAGAGCTTTTCTACCTTGATAATTTTTGTATGCCAGCTTTTGGTAGCTGTATTACTGTCACTTCATGGTAGTCAATTCATTAGTCATGGCCTACATCTGTTCTCTCATCTCGTTCATCTCGGCAACCAAGGTATTAGGCACAAGAGTTACAATCGGAGCTATGCTCGAACCTGTTATGGGGTATATGTACATGGATTGGGGAGGAGTCACAGAACCATTGATCGAAGGAGCATTGACCTCCGTGGCATTGAGCTCAGGGAACAATGGCATGATGGGTCTCGGTGCCAAATTTCCCGTAGAATGAGGTTATTTTCCGCAGTAACAGCTAGAGCATACACATCGGGTAGAGTACTTCAGCCTTGAGCCTAAAGCATCATAGAAATATCAGGGTTGATGGACTTCAAATAGAACATAAATGCCAAATTCGGAGGCGGTCGGCTACCAACAGGGACTCTCTGTCAAGTTGAATGAAACCATGCATTGAAATTAGGTAGAACCTCATGAGGAGCTCACTTTATGTTGGCTAGCTGATGGTATAACAAAGATCTGTCGCTAGCATTTGAAAAACGCTCATAAAACGGGGTTCTGAGTTGGTCCCAAGTTGTAATAGTACTAGCTCCAAGAGGCATGTACCAGTTCAACGCCTTTCCTCGGAAGGAGGTGGCAAGCAATCTAAGAGCTACATTTTCATTTGATATGCCATGTACTAGACATATGTCTGCCACATCTTGCAGGTGTTTCGTTGTTGTCTTTGACTCATCCCCAAAATATTTAGGGATAGCTTTCAAAGTGAAAGAAAGGATTGGAGTCACAGACTGCAAGAGTCCTTGGCCAACTCGTACCACCCCTAGTTTATGTGCACCTGAGAGGTCGATGAGGTAGCCCTTCACCTCCTCCGTCTCCTCCTTCTTTGTCGTCGCCTACTTCGCTTGTACCTATGGCTGCTTGAAATTATGTAGCTTGGGACTCCGACACTGTTGATGTAGGATTTTTGCATGTAGTAGCAGTCTTATGGGAAACTTAGCTATTGGGGAACATAATGCACTAGCTAAGTGACCTCTAGGATTTTATCGAAGTCGGCTCTTCATTTAGTGGGGAGTTAAAAGGTTAGAAAGATAGCAAAACATGAAAATTAAACTACAGGCAATGCGCCAAAATCATAGAAAAAATTTACCAGAGCACAGTGTAGAATGCAAAATCCTGAACCACCAAAATGTTGTTTATCAAGTAAATTTTCTCAAAATCACTTTAAACATAACAAATACCATCTAATTTGCATAGCATAATCTCACATAACCTTAGCCAACACAGAGGAGTTGAAAAAATATGATCTGTATTTATTTAGATATAGAAGATCACAAAAGCTAAAGAACAGGCATTCATACATTATAGGAAATAACAGCACAGACTAACAGTCTTACTAAATGCATGAAAAAAAGAAAGGCCGAATTGATTGGCACAATCTGTAACTTTCAAGTTTAATAAAAATATTACAAAGACTTTCCCAATGCTTAGGAGCTTTTAGCAACTTAATCAACAACCTAATAAAATAGAAAAGGGCCACATAAATAGGCCAGTCCACTGCCTGAATCACCACATAGAGAGAAAATCGTGAGCAAACATCGATGCCCCCGATCACCTCGAGCCACCATGGAATAAAATGGATTCCTAGAAATGTGCCAGCAATGCCCCCATAGTGAACAAAAAACCATGCAGCAGTAGCAACGAACACACGATGTTGAACGAGAAAATGCAGCAGCTCAAGAACCAATGACGCAACAGCAACTCCATGATAAAAGGTGCATTAAAAAGAATTGCCACGTGTCAATCAAATGGGGTCCGGTAAAAATATGAAGGTACGCCCAATGAAAAGCTCTGAGAGGGAGCCAAGTGGCACATGTCGAGTGGTAGAAACTACAAGGTGGACCTAGCTCAGAAAGCAACTAGAGAAAGCCACATGTCGTGCAAATGGATATTGGCCAAAGCGAAGCGGTACGAAAAGAAAAAAGCTTTGAGAGGAAGCCACGTGGCACACGCTGAGGGTAGTGAGCAATTTAAAGGTAAGGCACAGTCGTGAACATAAAAATAAAAATCGTGAAGGCTTAGCAGCTTTTTATGAAACAAACACCACTTTGGGTTTTGCCACCCATTGAGATCTACTCCCCCAACTTGAAACTAGTAAGCCCAACAAAACAATAACCAAGGAATATACCATCTTGTACATGAAACATAATCATAGGAAACCAAACTCAAAGCAAGTTATTGACCATCATGCACTTAATTTTAAACATTACCAACCATTTACAAAGAGAGGCAATCCTAAAATCTATACATACAAAAGTACTCCCTCCTAGCCTCTAGAAGCCAACCTTATCAACTTACACAATGACACCCTCTTTAAAACAATTATCAAAAACACCTCCAATTCCAAAATTCAAGCACAATCTCCAATACAATTCATCAATGAAATGATAATCTAACTCATTTATATAAACAATTCCCTTCAATTCCGAATTATTAGTAAATCAATTTCCCTATTAAATTTGCCCAATTTTTATTCATCTATCATAGTCAATTAATCATAAAGGCAGCAATATCTTTTTCCTAAAACCCATAATAGACATACATGTATACATATATATATATATATAAATATATATACATATTTCAATATATGTATATACTACATTTAGAAGGCTATTTGTAATGCAATAAACCAAATTATAATATGACATATATATATACATATACATATATACATATATATATACAAAACCAAAAGCCGATTTTAAACTATATAAACAGCAAACAGAGCATATATAGTATATGCGATATTAATAGATATATCGAACATTATTTGAATACATATCCATTGATTTATAAACTAATTTATATTCTATAATAGTAAGGTATTGATTACCAAACTTAATGCATGCACATCGATTTATAAATATAATTGAACTGCCAAATTCAATGTACATAAATTGAATACTAAACATAGTGTATATCCATCGAATTCCATTTGTATGGTGAATTCTTCATAAAACGTATGCATTAAAAGAAAATCATATATCATATTTTCATAGAAATGTAATGTAATGCAAACAATGAATTTCTAGGCTTAAATATTATAACCAATAGAAAAAAAAGTACTCAAAGATAGATGAATGGCGAAGGAAAGAGCAAAACAAATATAACTATCACAGGCGATGAATTCCATAGACATCACTATAAGTTCGAATTAAATCAGCACTAATCATAACATGGGGATAAAATAGGGTAAGATAAATTCTATGTGTAGAGGAAATCCGCCTGAATGGCATCCAATATGCAAAACACAAGTAAAAATATTTGCAACATTCAATTTTCACAAACAAGGGAACTGACCCTAATGCATAGAAAATGCATGTGAATTAGCACAAAATGGAGAGGAAAATAAACAATCGATCGGTGCTGAACCTGACCCACACAGACTGGATAATTCCCTTAGGCTGATGTTTTAAATAATTTCATATTAATCAAGACATACTACAGGGCGCGCCATACAATATTGCAAGGGATTTAAGAAGCCTTCAAGTAGATGCCTTCAGTTGTGGAGGAACACATGTCTACAGGTTGAATGCATGACAAATTTATTGAGAGGCTAAAAATAAATTTCAAACATAATGCATGTAACAAGTAAGGTAGATTTATATCACTTTGAATGCAATGGTTATAAAATATGCACAAAAAGGATTGCTACCAATTTAACGAAAATTACAGAGAATGGCAATCGGTTGGAAAGAAAATAAATTGACATCATATATGAAATGCAAAATTGCCAAATGCACAAGACAATATAAAGAAAAGGGCTTTGAAATACTCAGACAATGCACTTACCAATTGTTCAATTCATAAATAAACTAATAAATGTTTTATTTCCAACACCATTTTCATTTAGGCATTTGTTTTCAAAGTAGAAATAAAATTCAGAAAGCAATGGAACCTGGATCCAATTTTCTTGGTTGAGTTGAAGATTGATGTTAGGCTCCAAATTCCAAAGTTACAGTTCCAGTTATTTCAAAACCCCCAAACAATTTTTATAGATGTCCAACTCAAATCCACCGTACTTGAAATTTTCAGGCAATTCTTACTTCCTACAGTGAAAACCTCCAAAACAAGAAAACGTTCACGAGAAGCAAAATAAGATTATTTTTAGATATTATTCCAAATCCCCTTTTCATGAAAAAATAACCAATTCCCAATAACTATTCGGGAGTGCATGTTGTTGCTTGTCAACCTCCATTTTAATTTATCATTATATTTTATATTTATTGCTCTCAACAACTATTCATGTATTTATTTTTTTATTTTCGTTCAATAAAACATATTCTAATTTATTTAAACTAGAGAATTCAACTTTAAAATATTTTATTTATTAACTTTAACCTTACATTATAATTTTATTTTCTCATCACTATATATATATATATATATATATATATATCTGTTTATATTTACTTTACAAAATCCCTATTTAACTTAATAATTATATTTTAATGCGATAATTAATCAGAGACATTAATCAAATGGACTAAATGTTGAACAATACCTAACCACGAGGTGAGGTTGAAAAGAAAGACCACAAATAAAACTGACGGACCAAACCAACCAAACTGACCACACAGACATGGTGTAGAAACGGATACTCATCCTCTTCAAGGGTGATGGATGAAATAGGGGACCAAGTTCTATCTTCATTCAACAATTCCATTGGGTTATTAAGGTACGCTCAGACCTGTCAATTCAAGTGGAGTCAATTCCTGGTACCTTCAACCTATAGCACACAAAACGGTCGAGCATATACATAATCATACAATCAGGCACACCATGAAAGGAAGTTGCGGTGTAGCAGGATACTCATGAATGAGTAATGCAACACTGTCCCTTTCACCAAAACACATCAAACAAGTGACCACATCAATGCATAATAATCACGATAATTTCAATAATAATATAATCACACAATATTCATGGTAAGAAAATCACATAATGCTAAAAATCAAATAAAACCATATATTAACCATACCATGTGCATAAAACTCAAATAACAGAAATGTCATCGCAAACATCATCATAGAAATAAGTCCAAAATCAAAAAGTGTACCAAAATGTCTCATCTCAAAACAAATCAATTGTCAGTCTATCAGAGAAAAGCATGAAGGGCACTACATCCTCCCCCCCCTAGGATCAGGCTTACTCCTGGAATCCAACAAACAAGAAAGGGTATAACTCTCACATTTGGGATGCATTCTCCCAAGTAGCTAAAGAATCATCATTAGGATCCCATTGGACCCTCACCTGCTCAACGTCTTGACCCCTGAGGGTGAGCCTCCTTTTTTGCAGAACACCCATGGGGTTCAAAGCCAACTCTCATCCTCTACTTGTAAAGCATTCCAATCAAGAACATGAGAAATATCTGGATAATATGGCCTAAGAACATAAATCTGAAATACATCATGGATACGTGATAGATTGGGCAGCAAAGAAAGATGGTACGCAATAGGATTAATCCTCTCCGAAACCTCGAATGGCCCAAAAAAACATGGTGCAAGCTTAGAGCCTTTTCCATAGCGGATTTGAATCTTTCATGGACGCACTTACAAGAATACCTGGTCTTTAACCAAAAAATGACAATCAACCCTATGAACATTTGCATACTTCTTCTGCCTATCTTGGGCTGCCACCAAATGATCTCTAATTTGAACAACTTGTTGCTCCATCTCCTAAAGCATCTTGGGTCATAGAAGGACTCTATCCTCAAGATGATCCCAACTTAATGGGGTCTGACAAGGACGACCATACAAAGCTTGAAAAGGACGCATACCAATATAACTATGGTACCCATTATTGTATGCAAACTCCAATAATTACAGGTAATCCTCCCAATGAGTTTGTTGATCCATGACATACATCCTGAGCATATCCTCAAGGACCTGATTAACTCTCTCATTCTATCCATCTCTCTCTGGATGATAAGCAGAACTGAAGTTCAACTGAGTCCCCAAAGCATGTTGCAAGGATGTCCAAAGAGCTAAAGTGAACACTGGATCTCTATCAGAGATAATCCTATGAGGAATCTCGTGCAACCTGAATATGTCCTCCATGAAAATCCTAGCCACAAAAGAAGCATTATATGAGGAATGAATAGGAGAGAAGTGTGTCACCTTATTCAACCTCTCCACGATGACCATAATGGTGTCATGACGATGAGAAGACACAGGCAAGCTGACTATAAAATCCACTGAAATGATGTCCCATTTCCATTTTAGGAGAAGATGCAGATGCAAAAGACCTATGAGGTGTTGATGCTCGACCTTAACCCTCTGGCACTCCAAACACCTCGAGACAAAAGCAACAATATCCCTCTTCATTCTGGCCTAAAAATACAACTGCCAAAGGTTTGTGTGCATCTTCTTGACACCCGGATGAGCTAAGTAGGATGCTCAATGTGCCTCTAACATAATTAGGGTGTGAAGACCCTCTCAAGAAGGAACATAAATGTGACCCAAGAGCCGCAAGAGACCATCTGACTCAAGAGAATAACTTACAAATCTACCCTCCAAGGCTTTTCCTGACTCAACCTCAGACCTTACCTCCTACTACCAACTATCTTTAGGAAGCATTGCAAGAATCTAAATCCTTAAATCTATTACAAGAGTCACAACTGAAAGTTCATGCCTCCACCAACTAAGAGAATCTACTACAACATTCTTCTTACCCCAGATATATTTCACCTCAAAATCGTACTTGCACAAGAACTCCATCCACCACCTCTACCTAGCATTTAGGTTTGGTTGCGTGAAAATGTATTGTAAACTACAGTGATCACTATGCAACTCAAACCGATGCCCCAACATAAAATGTCTCCATCACACCAAGGAATGAATGATGGTGGCTAACTCCAAGTCATGCATAGGATGGTTCAACTCATGATCCTTGAGTTTGCGAGACTCGTAGGCTATGACGTGACCATCTTGCATCAACACTACTCCTAAACCCTCCAAAGATGCATTGATACACACCACAAAATCTCTGATAGGATCAAGAACTACCAAAATAGGTGCACTATTCAACTTCTCCTTAAGAGTTTGAAAGGTTGCATGACACTGTTCTGACCAAATAAACTTCTTCCCTTTCTTCTGAAGGGAAGCAATAGGGTGAGCTATCCTCAAAAAACCCTGCACAAACCACCGATAATAACCTGGTAAACCCATTAACCTACAAACCTCAGCAACATTAGTGGATGTAGGCTAATTCATTATGGCCTAGATCTTCAAAGGATCCATGGAAATGCCCTCTCCTAAAATGACATGACCCAAATATCTCACCTCGATCTAAAAGAATTCACACTTTGCCAAATTTGCATATAGCCAATTCTCCCTCAGACACTGCAATACCTACTGCAAATGCTCCTCGTGCTCCTCCATAGTCCTCGAATAGATCAAATTTTCATCTAGGAACACAAGGAAAAATCTATCAAGATAGGTGCAAAATGCTCCATTCATCAAACTCATGAATACAGACGGTGCATTCGTTAACCCAAACAACATAACGGTGAACTCATAATGCTCATAATGAGTGTGAAATGAAATCTTATAAATCTCTACCTCAAAGATATGCAACCTATGATACCCTGACTTAAGATCAATCTTTGAAAACACTCTGGCTCCCTTAATTTGATAAAAGAGTTCATCAATCCTCAGAAAAGGATATTTGTTCTTCACAGTCACCTTATTTAACTGTTGATAGTCAATACACAACCGAAAGGATCTATCTTTCTTCAAAAAAAAATAATCAGTGCTCCCCAAGGAGAGACACTAGGATGAATGAACCCCTTAGCCAAAAAATACTATAACTACAACTGAAGCTCCTTAAGCTCCTAATTGGTCATCTGATACAGAGCTCGAGAAATAGGTACTACTTCGGGAACAAGATCTATCCTGAAATTGATGTTACGCTTAGGTCGAATCCTTGGAATCTCACTAGGAAAGACATTTGTATACTACCTAAGAATAGGATTAATGTTGAGGGACACCTCTCAACTCTTCCCTAACTCCAAATAATTTACCATCACAGAAAACAACTAGCATACCTGATGCATACATCTCCTCAACTGCATCACATAAATCATATGCAAGGAGATGCGTCTTTGAATTCCAACTACCTCTACCTCTCTTCCTAAATCATCCATACACTACATTGACTTATGTCATCAATCTATCACTACTTGATGAGCATCCAACCAATCAATACCCAGCACTATATCATATGATCCTAGGCGTATAAAGCAAAGATCCATCGTGGTAAAGAGAGTACCAATCTTCAAACCATATCCAAACATAAGGGACTCTACCGCTACTCTAGATCTGAAGGCCAACTCAATCTACCACCTATCATCCTTCTTTGCTGCCACCTATCCACATGATGCCTCTAAAGAAGGGGAAATGAATAAATCAAAAGAACTAGAGTCAAATAGGATAGAAACACCAATACCTCGCAACACATTTGTGGTCTCTACAACTGTGTCATGATGCTCTACCTGGCAGTTATCAACCACTAAAAACACTCGGTGAGACCTACCTACATCACCTAATATCGGCTCTGAAGTTGTCAGCCTCTAACTTAATCTTGATGTGCCCTTCTGAGGAGACTACCTGTAAATATGGCCCTGCTGGAAACAAGAGAAACATCATGTACCTCTACCATACCCCCTGCCACCTGAGGTTGCACTAGACTACTGGAAACTACCTCTACTAGCTGCAGACTGTGTGCTCTAAGCTAGCTGGTTAGGATGATAATTCTTGGCTCACTGCCAACTCTAATTTTTCCCAGACTGAAAACCACCATCTTGTTGATTCTGAAAATTATTAGGTTTTCACTGGTAAAGTTGTTGATGTCCACCCTTAGTGGGTGCATGATGGCTCCTAAAGTAACTCATTGCCTGAGATTGACCTCCTCAAGACCCAAAACCTGCTAGAGGTGCACTACCAATCTGCACACCTATATGACCTTCTAGCGCCATAGCCAAATTCTCCTCTACCAAATGAGCCTTCTCTACTACCACCTCCATAGTCTTTGGCTCAAAGAAATGGACTCCCCACTAATATGGGAATTCAAACCCCTAATGAAATGTTGAACCAACATGGCCTCATCCTCACCAATACCTGCATACTTCTTAATCTCATAGAACCTATGCTCATACTACTCCACAGACATAGCCATCTCTCTCAACTCATGAAACTCATCAACACGACACTACCTCAAGTGATCTAACAAGAAGCGAGCTCTGAACCTCTCCAAAAACATCTCCCAAGAAATTGAACCAATCTCCAAATGTAATTTATGTTCCTCCAACTGCCACCATGTAGAAGCGAAACCCCTAAGGTGCATGATGGCACATCTCGCCTTGTTGTTACTACCATACTGGTGCATGGAAAAACACTTGTTCAGATCTATCAACCATGTCTCTACCTCTAAATCACCACCAGAACCATTGAAGGTAGGAGGGTGTGCCCTCAAGAGGTCTCTCATATGACCTACTAAAATAGTCTCTTGTTCTATTGTAAGATCTCTTCTCCTAGGAGACCTTTCTCTTTCCCTATCCACCTGTTGATTACCCTCATGTCTAGGACCTAGGAAGGAAAGAACCTCCTCAAGAAATTGACACAATTGAGCTCCCTCTAAACCTGGCTAACCCAGATTCTAACCCCCACTTTCCTGATCATTCTGAGAACTTTTTTGTTCCTCACAATCACTCTCATGGGAACTCTGGGATGAGGTGCTCTGGTGATTGTCCCCATGGCCACCACGATGAACTCTACCATGTCCCTGACCTCAACCTTGACCTCTAGTAATTTTCCTACACAGACACCACCAAAGGACAAGTCCTAGGTTGTTAGGCGAGGATGACAAAAAGGGAAAACTTAATCTTCAGAGTCTAAACAACTAAGATAACATATTATTAACTTCCATATCATGTCATCAAATAAACATCAATAAATTTCATATCCAAATAACTATTATATGAAAAATACATCACTTAATTAATTCCATTTCAAGAGTGTTCATCTACATTCGTTACATTGTTACAAGTAACAAAAAAGCTTCCTCAAATACAATAGGGTAGATAATATCAAATTACAAATAATGGTACAACTGATACATGATACAATAAGAATACATAAAATATAGTCCACTCGATTGAGAAAAGGTACAATAGTCCACAACACCATGAGAAAACTCCATGCACTTGAACACGTAGCAAGGGTACCCAATGGAGTAAATAGAACAAACCTCTTGACCATGTGGAACCCTAAGGTTCACCCCTGTGCTAGGAGATAACACATGGTCCCACAACAAACAATCAAACAAGAAGGCAATAGGCTAACATAAAAAATCCTATACATGAATCCAACACAACACTGCAAACAATACTAACATCACATAAAACACTTACATCGCTTCAAGAGGTAATCACATAATAGAAGGAGAAAACACATCTAGGGAATGCTAGACTGCAATAGGGGAGAGTTTCATCACATGGACCTGATATGGATTTTCCTGGCAGTCTCTCACTACACTCCGGCCCCCATAGAGTGACACATGCAGAACCAACTTTCCTTTCGTGAGGACAAGGAAGTTGATCTTTCCAACTAGGCCTTCTCAACCCATCCTTAGCCTAAACGGGCACCACAAGCATGGGTGAGGCATCCCTTATCTTGCTTAATGTGAAATCTACCCTTTCCCCCTAATTTATTTTAAGATTGTCACTAAATTAAGAAAACTCCTCAATGGGTTGTTCTAGACACCACTTTGGGTTTTGTCCCCCATTGAGATCCACTCCCCCAACTTACAACTATTTATCCCGACACAACAATAACCAAGGCATATACCATCTTGTACATGAAACATAATCATAGGAAACCAAACTCACAGCAAGGTATTGACCATCATGCACTTAAATTTAAACATTACCAACCATTTACAAAGAGAGGCAATCCTAAAATTCATACATACAAAAGTACTCCCTCCTAACCTCTGGAAGCGAACCTTATCAACTTACACAATGACACCCTCTTTAAAACAATTATCACAAACACCCCCAACTCCAAAATTCAAGCACAATCTCCAGTACATTTCATCAACAAAATGATAATCTAACTCATTTATATAAACAATTCCCTTCAATTCCCAATTATGAGTAAATCAATTTCCCTATTGAATTTTCCCAATTTTTATTCATCTATCATAGTCAATTAATCATAAAGGCAACAATATATTTTTCCTAAAACCCATAATAGACATACATGTATACATATATATAAGTATATATGTAAATATTTATACATATTTTAGTATATGTATATACTACATTTAACAGGTTGTTTGTAATGCAATAAACCAAATTATAATATGACATATATATAAATATATATATAGATATATATATGTATATATATACAAATATATATATATGTATATATATACACATATACAAAACCAAAAGCCGATTTTAAATTATATAAACAGTGAACATAGCATATATATTATATGGCATGATATGATTAGATATATCAAATTCCATTCAAATACATATCCATTGATTTAAAAACTAATTTATATTCTATAATAGTAAGGTACCGATTACCAAACTTAATGCATGCGCATCGATTTATAAATATAATTAAACTGCCAAATACAATGTACAAAAATTGAATACTAAACATAGTGTATATCCATCAAATTCCATTTGTATGGTGAATTCATCATAAAACGTATGCATCAAAAGCTAACCATATATCATATTTTCATAAAAATGTAAGGTAATTCAAACAACAAATTTCCAGGCTTAAATATTATAAGCAATCGAAAACGAAGTACTCAAAGATAGATGAATGACGCAGGAAAGAGTAGAACAAATATAACTATCACAAGAGATGAATGCCATAGACATTGCTATAAGCTCAAATTAATCAGCACTGATCATAACATGGGGATAAAACAAGGTAAGATAAATGTTATGCATAGGGGAAATCCGCCTAAATGGCATCCAATATTCAAAATACAAGTAAAAAGATTTGCAACATTTAATTTTCACAAACAAGGGAACGGACCCTAATGCATAGAAAATGCATGTGAATTAGCATGGAATGGAGAGGAAAACAAACAATCAGACAACATTGAACCTGACCCACACAGACTAGATAATGCCCTTACGCTGACGTTTTAAATAATTTCATTTTAATCAAGATATACTACAAGGCGCGCCATAAAATATTGCAAGGGATTTAAGAAGCCTTTGAGCAGATTCCTTCAACTATGGAGGAATGCATGTCTACAGGCTGAATGCATGATGAATTTATTGAGAGAATAAAAATAAACTTCCAAACATAATGCATGTAATAGGTAAGGTATATTATATCACTTTGAATGCAATGGTTATAAAATACGCACAAAAAGGATTGTTGTCAATTTAACAAAAATTAGCGAGAAGGGTAATCCACTAGAAAGAAAAAAAATTGACATCATAATGTGAAATACAAAATTATAGAAGCACAAGACAATATATAGACAAGGGCTTTGAAATACTCAGACAATGCATTTACTAATTGTTCAATTTAGAAATAAACCAATAAATGTTTTGTTTTCAACACCATTTTCATTCAGGCATTTGTTTTCAAAGTAGAAATAAAATTCAAAAAGCACTGGAACCTGGATCCAATTGTCTTGGTTGAGCTAAAGATTGATGTCGGGCTCCGAATTTCAAAGTTGCACCTCCAGTTACTTCAAAAACCCCAAACATTTTTTATAGAATTCCAACTCAAATCCACCGTACTTGAAATTTTTCAAGCAATTCTTATTTCCTACAGTAAAAACCTCCAAAACAAGAAAACATTCACAGGAAGCAAAACAAGATTATTTTCAGATATTATTCTAAATCCCATTTTCAGGCAATTCTTACTTCCTACAGTGAAAACCTCCAAAACAAGAAAACATTCACATGAAGCAAAACAAGATTATTTTAAGATATTATTCTAAATCCCATTTTCATGCAAAAATAACCAATTCCCAATAACTGTTCGGGAATGCATGTTGCTACACGCCAACCTCCCTTTTAATTTAGAATTATATTTGTGAACCCCAATCCTAGACCTGCACAAACATAAGAAATAAACACATGATTAGATCAAATGCAAGTGAGAATCAAGATTCCCCATGAAATCCATTTAAATTTTTAAAGAACAAGAAATGAGATGAAAAACATAAACACAAACTATCAAATCCTATTCAATGTAAATCAAACTCTTGATCCCATGGGGAGTTGGTGCCAATTATGTGCAAAAATTGGCCATTTCCCAACTCCTATGATGCAATGTTGATGAGTGATGCCTTTTCATGAATATTCAATTGAGCTCCATGATGAAAAATTTGCATAACCTAGCTAAGATCTTGATAAAATGGATGAAAATAGATATGCTTGAGGATGAAATTGAGTATAGTGAGTTTACTCAAATTGTGGATGATCAAATGAGGAGAAAAGCCTCTTATTTATAAATGAGATTGAGAGAAGTATAGACAAAATGGATGAATGTGGGATCATTCAATATCCAATGGCCAAGTTCCACTTGTCAAGATGTGAATGGAGGAAGGTTGTGCACATTTTGATGAATGAGCCAACAAATGATATTAGGTGGATTTTCAAATTCATGAAATGACTTGTTGAAGAGGGAAAGAAAATGACTTAAATGCCACTTGTCTCAATGCACAAGGACATGTAAGAGGAATGAATGTCTTGTTGGAAGGACAAATCCACTTGGAAGGATTTTCAAATTTGGAGGAATATTCTCAAAAGATGCCAAGTTGAAAGAAAATAGGGATTTAATAAATCAATTAAATGTATTTTCATGTCCAAGTGGAAAAATCTAGAGAAATTAAGTGAGTGGGATTAAATTAACCAATATTTAGTTAATTTAATAGGAGATTAGTTGATGTGACAAATTTGAGAAGAAAATGATTCAAACTTTAATTAAATAAAGGTTTTGATTTATTTAATTAAGAGGGAATGATGTTAGATTAAATTAAATAAGGTTTTAATTTATTTAATTTAATAAGATGATTTTAGAGATTTAATTAAATAAAATGAATTATTTAATTAAACAGAGACATAGGGTTAATTAAATCAAATTGATTAATTTAATTAAGAGGAGAGAATGACAATCAAATAAATAATGATTTATTCAATTAAGGGATGAAAAGTGATGACAAGCTGAGAAGATGATTCAGGATGAAATGATGTTAGTAATTAGGATCAAGTGTGTTGGTACATTTTCCATGTCTATATTTTGCCCCTCTTTGAAGAAATGCACTTATTGTGTTGGTTCAAAGAATAAACTGTTGTGATCAAAGCTTAAATTTTTTTTTATTTTTTAGATACCCCGATGCTGCCTCGGTGAGAAGAATTGTGCTAGTATATTGCCCCCTCGAGAGATCGGATGAAAATTTAGATTTTTGGGTGATCTCGCAGAAAAAGAGGACAAGGTGCCCAACTGGTCCAGCAAGGCTCCGGGATGCCAAAAAATGCATTAAAATGCCATAAACGATGCAAAATGGCCTTTGGTTGGGAAAAAATGAGATCGGGGGTTCAAAACCCTAGCTGGATGGCTAAATTAGGTCAAAAAACTCTAATTTCTAGGCTTAAATAGATCCTAAGGGGCCATTTTCAAATCATATTTACACTTAGCCTTTAAAGATTTTGGCATTTTTAGCTCTGAGTCTTGATTGATATGGCACAAAGATTTCTTCCCCAACACGTGTAAAAGTGAGATAGAGTGCACCAGTGCCCAGCTGGCGTAGGACCCGTGGTATGTACCCCTTCCCTAACTTGTGATTGTGATTTTTTCCATGCATTTAATAGGGTCAAAGTCAATTTTAGGTCAAGCGGTGCTATATTGCACCACTGAAAATGCAAAATTGATGCCGCATAGCCTCAAAGTGCACCGCATATGCGAAGAGTGTCACTGCGCCACAATTTAGAAATTAGGGTTTCAAGTTTAAATCGGTCGCATATGAGAAGTACGCCACTGCGGGCCTCTTTGGAATTTAAGACTCAGGAGCACAGTCAAACTGCACCGCCGAGGCACAATTTGGAATTTGCAAACTGCATCGCAAGTGCAAACAAGACTGCAATTGTTGTTTGATCTACGAAAACTTAGTTCAAGGGCTATATTTTTTTCAAAACTTGGCGTTGTGGCTTTCCTTGCACAGGTTGACCTCGGGATACTACACTCATGGGAGTACCGGTCCTAGGTACTCAGTCGGTTAGTCATTTTACATGATCTACTTTAGGATCACCTTAGGGTGATACAACTCTGGTATGTTGCTTATGCACATCTTATTCGGACTCACTTAGGGATGATGATAGCCTTGGCAGACCAATGGCATAGTGAGACATCCTCCTTTCACTTGCCGATAGGAGAGGCTACCATTACACTGGAGGATGTATGGTGTATCCTCTAATTGCCCATCCATTGAGAGAGGGTCATATACAATGTGGATGTTGGGAGGTACGCCTATTACGAGATCATGGAGCTTGAGGCGATCATCTTCTCTGAGGGGCAAAGAGATCTAGAGAGATATAGGGGCACAGTGCCCACTTTTAGACTTATTGTTGTTGTCATCATATTAGGTCTTGTGGCACCAAATCAGTGGGGCCGATATTTCAGCCCAAGATGGGACTTGGCATGGGAGCGAATTCCCTCTAGGAGAGAGTTCTTTTCTTGGGGGCCAGTGATGTTGACCTCACTTTACAGAGATCTGCAAGGGTTTGTGTATTTAGATAGCAGGGCCATCAGGGCCAACATTACATTGTTTCATGTCTGGGAATGGGAGCGGATTGCAGTGCTCCACCCTCAGGTTACACCAGTTACCTTAGAGCTAGATGATTTGATCGTCTGGTGATATGGTGGTGCACATATCACTTTCACACATACAGGGGTCGACGGTATTGCACATTGGAGGAGAGTCATCGATGAGATGACAGTTTTCACTTGGAGGCCTTGGCTTGGGATGGATCCATGGTTTGATGATGCTCAACAATTTTTCTTTGCTCACCAGGATAGGCTGATGCAGGGCAGAGAGCACACCATGATTGAGAGATATCTACTAGATCAGGTGGCTAGGCAGTTTGGAGATGTATAGGATAGGTCTGATGACCAGTACGTGGCGATATTTGCATGTACTATGAAGGAGACCACATGGGGCCGACCCATCCCAGTAGATGAGGTAGTGACATCATTCAGATAGTTGGTAGCTAGGCCATGGCCATACGATCAGGGACAAGGTGATGTAGGGGTGACACAGGCATACAAAGATTGGTTTAGACCCCCCCTGAGGCTGACAGATCCAAATGCAGTTCCTACATGATAGAGACCTAGGGGTTGATCAACAGGCCAAGGTCAAGGATAGGGAGGCAGAGGGGATGGGGACAGAGATGGACCACCAAGAGGAGGAGGACCACCTCCACATCAGATACCACCCCAGGTGTAGACACCAATTAGAGATCAGGCACATCAAACACCTCCCCAAGATCAGCCCAAAGATGGGGACAGAGAGGTCCCACAGTAGTAGCCACGAGCATAGCCAGATCACCAAGATGCTTTGATTCAACAGCTTCAGGCACAAGTGCGGATTTTTACAAGTGAGAGGGATCAGGCTAGGTAGCAGGTTTTGGCAGTTACTGTTGAGAGAGACTAGGCCCGTTCAGAGTAGGATCAGGAGATAGGTCAGAGGTGATAGTTTGAGAGCATGGCCTCCTCATCCTAGGGCAGGACAGTATCCTTACTAGCATACCAAGAGGTGATTAGAGAGGTAGAGTACTACCAACAACATTATAGGCAGGCAGTGCCACCAATAGGTCGGGTGCCATATTTTTTATAGCAGACAGGCATGAGGCCGCCTAAGGATCATGTCGAGAGGCTGGAGGGTGAGGGATTCAGCTAGTAGGGCTAGCTCCACATTTTTATCATAGATAGTATCCATTTTTTATTCATGGGCTCCAATTTTTTATTGCCCCTATTGTACTATATATTTTGATTCACACACACTTGATCTTATCTTTGTACCATGATAGTTACCCATGTTTTATACATATATATGAGATGATTTGATTTATGAGATGTCCCATTTTATTTGCGATGGATGGATGCATTTAATTTCCTATGACTTATGATGTCATGCAGTGATTATGGATGCATTTCTTTTCGTAATTTATCTATGTATTTTATGATGATGATGTATGGATGCAAATGATATGCAAATGGTTTCCCTATTATTATGTCCTAAATTATGTGATGTATTTATGACATGTATGCAATAATATGCAGGCGATGTATATTTTTGTTTCATTTTCTCTCTGTATGGTTTTATAAATGATAGATGGATGTTATGATGCTTATGTGATTATGCAATATGAATGTGAGATGATATATGTAATGCAATGATTCTTATAATGCAATGTTATGAAATAATGTTGTATGATGAGAAATGAACTTTAATGATAATGATGATGCAATACCCTTGGTTTATGAGATGGTATGCAATAGTTCCCTATGATATGTGATACTATGTGATTTATGTAATGGATGTTTTGAATGCAAATGATAATGCAAGATGATTTATGATGCAGTGTTTTATGATGATAATTATGTGATGTAATGGTTGAACATCGTTATGCGAGATGATTTATGAGATGATGTTTTATGAAATGTAAATGCTAATATAATAATAAAATGATAATGACATGCAATGTATGTAAATGATAATGGTTATGTGTAACAAGATTATTATGATATGTTGTGCATATGGATATGATAATGATGACATCTATGATAATTTATGACATGCATAACTTAATAATTCTTATGTGATAATGTGATGCATCTATATTTCCTACATTATATGTATTATGTTAATGATTGGTGGATGCATTCTAGTAATGTTTTTGAGTAACTGTCATGGCATCATGTTAACATGGAAAGAAGACAAAAGAAAGAAGATCCAACAAGCTTATTTTATGATGATGGTGATAATGATACTAGGAGTTTGGATTTTAAAAGGGCCAATTATTTTATGTTTGATAAGACACATAGGTATGATGCATCAAGGTATTAAGAACCAAAATGGCACTGTACCTAGTGTGATGTATTTTGACTCAACAATCAGATAGGAATATTCTTGGTCACACTTGACATGCAAAACCTTATTCACAATGTAGTTCAGATGTTCTAGATATCTCATACCAAAACATTCAAAGGCAAGCCTTCCTATGTGGTCAACAAGATACCTAAAACATCCTCCCTACAAACCAAACAAAGTACGCATGACCAAGTTATTTTACAAGAATATCCAACAAGCATAGTAGATAAAAAGATAATGAGCGTTGCCCCATTCCTTTCTCTCTAAACCATTATGATCAGGCATCATCGAGAGGTCCTTGGAATGAACACAAAATAAGATAAGCCAAAAAGACCAAGATAAAGTAAACAAACAAGCTAATGTTCTTCATATCGCTAGCCAAGACTAAACTATGGTGATTCCTGATGTTGATGTCCATTGTAGGAAGGATGCATCCTAAGAAATGTTGTGATCAGGTGATGATGAGATTGATTGGATGATAAGCTATTGATACTTTGAGTTGATTAACTTGCTGACTTACTGACCTAGACTTGAGACTTTGACGATTAGGTGTTCACTTTAAAACCTGCTAGACTTGCTTTTGATTGTTTTACCAAAGGATGAAGATGATGATTGATTTATTATGAATGATGATTATTGCGGGTGAAAACAAGATGAGACGAATGCACCACTTTGGGTTTTTTCAAGTATCTGGATGGTTTTGATGTTTTGATGTGTTTTGAGGCTTTTTTTATTATTTTTGAGTTTTTTCAAAAAAAAAATTGGATTTTAAAGATTTTGACCAAAAGAATAACTTAAAGACCTATCCTAGGGGTCTCGGGAGCTAAGCAACAGATTAGCCTTGCCTATGTTATACACATAGAGACCACATAACTTGACCGACACAGACTTGATTATCGATGAGATAGATGGGAAAATGTATTATTGATTCATTGCGATGGATGCCTAAAGGACTAACCTAAAATGTCTCGGGGGATGATAAAAGATCAACCTTGCCTAAGTTCAAGCTCAGAGATGATGTAGTTCAGTAAGATGACTCTATTTTTGGATTTTTTGGATTTTGACACGTTTTTGGATTTTGATATGATTTGAATGTTTTTGGATTTTTCAAGACTTTTTTTAATGTTTTTTGGGTTTTTTTTTAAGGAAGATTGTAAGAGTATACACAAATCTAATCTGATGTAGGTACAGGAACATGCCCCCAATGTGATGCAATAGACTACTTCGATATAGGTAGGACAAACTAACCTTAGGAATGTGCCAAGTAGTACTAGGGTGGATCATGATATGAACACAAGATCAAGCTATGATACGGACGTGAACCGATGGTGGAAGGATAAATGGAATGTAATGGATAAGTGGTACAGTATAATGGATAAGGGAGTAAGCCACAAAGATCCTAGTGGATGGAGAGTGCTTTATTTACACTTAGCACTTGTTTGCCATGTTTTCACCAAGGTACTCTGTCCAAAGCGCCACCGAAGTGGTTTTAACTAGAGGACAATTTTTTTCTTTACTATTTTCAATCCTTTTTCTTATTTTATTTTTTTGTATTTTTGGTCTTACCCTTAAAATATCAGGCGTAAAACTTTTTGATATGGGAGTTGTTCATGGGCTCGTGCAGAGGCTCCCCTTCAGGCGTTGATAGTTGATAAGCTCTTGATTTTTATCTTGTCGTGACGATGAATGGTCCCAACCAGTTGGGCTCAAATTTTCCCTTTCTCTTTGTATTTGGCAGGTTCTTCTGATTTTCCTTTAGTACTAGCTCACCGACTTGGAAGGTCTGCCTCTTGATCTTCTTGTTGTAGCTGTGTTTCAAGCGGTTCTAATAGACTTGCAAGTGGTTTAGGGCTTCCATGCGCTACTCATCCAATAAATCCAGCTCATTTAGTCGTGAGACCCGATATTCCTCATCTGTAATGATATTTTGTAGTGATATCCTTAGGGATGAGAGCTCGATCTCAATGGGGAGGATGGCCTATGATCTATAGAATAGGGAGAAGGGGATGGCACCTTTTGGTGTGTGGATGCTGGTATAGTGGGCCCATAAGGTAGGATTTAGCTAAAGATGTCAGTCATGACCAACGTCATTGACTATTTTCTTAAGGATTTTCAAAATGGTTTTATTGGTGGCTTCTACTTGGCCATTGCCTTGGGGGTAATACGGAGTGGAAAAGCGATGTTGGATGTTGCATTTTAGGCAAAGGTCATGAACATCCTAATTTTTGAAAATTGTCCCATTATCTGAGATAATAGCTTGGGGGACACTATATTGGCATATGAGGTAGTTCAAGATGAACTTAGATATCTACTTTCTAGTTATGTAGGTCATGGGAATGGCTTCGACCCACTTTGTAAAGTACTTTTTGGTGGTGATGATGAATTTATGGTCATTGGATGAGGTGAGGGTGATTTTATCAATGAGATCAAGCCCCCACTATGAAAAGGGCCAAGGTGTAACAATGGGATGAAGCTCCTGAGTTGGTGCATGGATGAGGTCCCCATGCTGCTGACATTGTACACATTTTCTAAAAAATTCATGCGCTTCTCTCTCCATCATGGGCCAATAGTATTTGTTCCTCAGCAATTTCTTAGCCAAAGTTATACCACTCGAGTATGAACCACAAATGCCATTGTGAACCTCAATTAGAGCAGTCAGGGCTTCCTCAGTATTTAGGCAATGTAGTAGGGTCCCTTCGATGCTCCTATGGTATAGGGTTTCTCCTAGGATGACAAAGTGGGTTGACTTCTTGACGAAGGCTCATTTAAGGTTCGGGGTTATGTCAATGGGAAGGACTCCTATTCTTAAGTAGGTGTAGATGTCATGGTACTAGGCATCACCGAGACCAATGATTTTGCACATGAATTCAGACTCTGGTACCTCATATGCTGGTACAAGAAGCTGCTCTACAAGGAATTCCTATTTTGGGATGTTGTGAGTGATTCCCAAGAGTGATCCAATTGTGGCCATTGTGTCCACTGCTCTATTGTTTTCTCTAGGTAGTTTCTCAAATGTAATATCAATGAATGACTCCTTGAGGCTCTCCACCAATTTCTTGTATGGAGTCAATTTATCATCCTTTGTCTGATATTCATTGTTTACTTGATTGATTATGAGTTGAGAGTCTCCATATACCTTAAGGGCCATAATTTTCCATGGTACTGCAATCCTTAGCCCTATGAAAAGAGCCTCATACTCTGCTATGTTATTCATGCATGGGAATGACATCTTGTAGAATTTGGGTATGCAGTCTCCTTGGGGAGTGATGAAGAAAATTCCTGCTCCTAACCCATGTTGTGTGTAGGATCTGTCAAAATACATCTTCCAATGGTCTACTACACTTAGGCTGAAAATTGATTCATCGGGAAACTCTAAGATAAGTGTGTTTTCTGCATATACAGGTGCCTCAGCCAATTGATCTACAATTACTTGTCCTTTGATGGCCTTGCGCTCTACATATTCAATGTCATGCTCTGTTAAGATCATAACCCACTTGGTCGTCCTTCCTATGAGAGTGGCTTTGGAGAGTAGGTACTTGAGTGGATCTATTTTTGTGATTAGCTTGATTTGATGAGCCAACATGTAAAGTCTGAGCTTTTGAGCTGCAAACATGACTGCTAGATAATCTTTTTCAACAGGTGTATATTTTAGCTCATGTCCTACCATGGTTCTGTTGATATAGTAGATTGCTCTCTCCCTTATGTTTTCATCATGCTGGGCTAAGAGAGTGTCGAGAGCTATCGTTGTTGCTGATATGTATAAGATCAATGGTTTTCCTAGAATTGGCGGCATTAAAATTGGCGGTGTGAGTAGATAATCCTTGATTTTTTTGAATGCCTAATCGCATTATTCATCCCACTTGTATGCTACCCCTTTGTGGAGTAGATGAGAATATGTGATTTGTTTGTTTGCTAGTTGTGTTATGAACCTGCGGATAAACTGAAGTCTTCCTTGTAGACCTCTTAGCTATTTTAATGTCCTAGGTGCTTCCATTTCAAGGATCACCTTGACTTTGGTAGGATCTACCTCGATTCCTCTCATTGACATGATATACCCTAGAATTTTTCTAGATTACACTCTGAAGATGCACTTCTTTGGGTTGAGTCGAACCTTATACTTTTCCAACCTGTCAAAAATGGAACTCAAAGCTGATATGTGGTCTCATCTTTTTCTTTATTTAGCCAAGATTTCATCCACATAGTCTTCCATTGTCGTATGAATCATGTAGTGAAAGATCCATGTCATGGCTCTCTGATAAGTTTCTCCTGCATTCTTTAGCCCAAATGACATCATGTTTCGGCTATAGGTTCCCCATGGACATGTGAACATTGTCTTATGTCGGCCCTCCTTTGCTATCATTATCTGGTTATATCCTGAGAACCCGTCCATTAGTGATAGCATCTCGTGTTCAACCGTCATATCCACTATCATGTCAATGTTTGGTAGTGGAAATTCATCCTTGGGACATGCTTTTTTTAAGTCTCCTAAGTCCGTGTAGATTCAAATTCCCCCATTTAGCTTTGAAACAGGTACAATATTTGAAACCCACTCTGGATAATCAATCAGGCGTATGAAACTGGCATCCAAGATTTTATTCAATTCCATTTTGATTAGCAAGGCTATTTGAGGATGCATCTTTTTGAACTTTTGGCTCAAAGGTTTTGCCTTGGGATATACATCCAAGTGATAAACTACCACCTCTAGATCAAGCCCAGGCATGTCAGCATAATTCCATGCAAATTTTACCTTTCTTTCTTTCAGGAATGCAGCTAAGAGTTTGTGTTCTTCTGTGAGAAGGGATTCATCATAGAAAGTTATGTGTGGTAGCTCTTTTGTTCCCAGGTTGATAGGATTGTATTGTTCTACTAAGACTGCTGATTTTTCTTGATGAAGTACAGTGAGGGGAAGATTGAATCCTTCATCCTTCAGCACCTTAGAGAGGTTTTCTCCATTGGATGCATCCTTTATTTTTACTCTTTTATGGTCAGAGAGTTCCACAGTGTGGTTTTCACTCAAGGACCTTGAGATTATTCTCAATTTCACACTTTTACGACTGAAGGATCAATCATCTCCCCATAATAGGCTTGAGTGTCCAGTGTGATGTTAAATCCAGCCTTATGATCTCCATATGGAACTGTGTCCCTCAATCTCATGAACTCCAAGAGTGCCTCATCATTTTCAAACGTGTCCAAAATCGGTGGTCCTCCTTGGTCATAATTGATGAGTTGGGGGTATACTATGTTTATTTTGTGGGTTTGATGGTCTGACTCAAAGGATAACGTACTAATCATGAGGATGGAGGAATCTTCAAAAAGAATGGATAAGTCGGTTATGGTATCCTCATCATCGCTACTACTGCACACATCAGCGATGTCAAAGGTGAAGTTATCTAAGGGCAGACCTATCGATACTGGTAGTTGAAGGGTGATTCTTGTTAGCTAAGGGGGAGTCCTAACTGCTCTAATTGGGGGAATTTGGCCACATATGGTTACACTTGGAGGGGTACACCCAAGGCCAAGATTTTTCATTTGTTTCTCAACAATGATGGGCTCCAGTCAGCCATTGTTGTTCCTCTCAAGGCTTTCATTTTTTTTGTAGCCCATACCAAGCATCATTTGTAACCCCTTGCTTATTTTATCCATGGGAAGATTAGGTGTGGGCCTTTAATCTTGTTATAGTGAGCTTGAAATGTCTCTTTCATCCATGGTCTCCTGAATTAGATCCCCCCAACATCAGAATCTAGAAGGGTTTCCCCTGAAAGTTTGTGAGGGTGTTTCAGCTGGTTGGAGTCGTCCATGTGTCCTAGGAGATTGAGGTAACTCTCCTATGACAAAATTATTTTTCTTCATCTTATATCCCCACACCCATTATGTTGGATCATGAGCTTGATGTCAAATATGTCTGGAATGGAGGGTTTCATTGTCCCAGAAGTGGAGGCTATGTTGTCTGGGTCTATAAAGGGGTTGAGGGGCCTTCATCATTATTTGGGACTTGGGAAACTTTATAGTACTTGGCTTCGAGATTCTTGCAGTAGGTGAAGGGTTCAGGATCACCATGGATTGTAACCTCTTGGTTTTGGTATGAAAACTTGACACATTGGTGGAAATTCGATGCAACTGCTTGCATCCCATGAATCCACTGGTGCCCCAAGAGGATGTTATATGGTAGGTCAAGGTCAAGCACCTGACAGGTAGTTTCCATAACAGCTAGCCCTACTTGAATAGGAAGTTGAATAGTGCCCTGAGACACTCTTTCTTGATCATCGTAAGCCCTAATTGTAATACCCTTACCTTTTTCAATAGAATCTTCAGAGATTCCTAGATTTTTTATAAGCTTTAGTGAAAAAATGTTGAGGCCTGCACCCCCATCCACCAAGACCCTTTTGACCTTATTTTTGTGAACCAGGACTTCAAGGTGGAGTGCATGGTTGTGAGATGGTTGGGTGGGGAAGTCCTGATCGAAAAATGTGAGGAGGCTCAGAGTGGTGATATTACCGACCATAGCCTGGAATTGCTCTGTATCAAGGTTGGCAGAGATAGTAGATGAAGCCAATGCTTCCTCAAGGATTTTTCTATGTGCAGCTGAAATCTTCAGTAACTCCATGATGGCAATCTGAGTAGGGGTTCTTTTTAATTTTTCAAGGATTTTGTAGCCATTAGGAATGGATTTTTGATTTGGGGTGGGGGTCCTAGATGGTTGTGATGCCCCAGAAATGGTGACCTTTCCACCACGTGTGATCACTCCATAATTGGTGTTGGCTCCCTTGATACTGACAACAGTGACCATTTCATCAAGGCATGCGACAACTCCATATACGTGGTTCACTTTGCCAAAAAAATTCTTACCTTTATCATTTCCCTGATTGTGGTCGGGCATCAGATTTGTGTATATTTTCAGATCTTGATTGCCATTTGGTTGCTCAACATTTATGATTTTTTCATCGATGAGATCTTGGACGATATTTTTTAGTTTCATGTAGTTGGCGGTTGTATGCCCCTTGAGCTTATGATAATCGCAAAGGAAATTTTCATTGTACCAGGGTGGTTTCACCTGGGGCTCTTGGTAATTATCATAAGTAGGGATTTTGATGAGGCTTTCATTAACCAACTTCTTCATGATGGATTCGATGGATTCTCCAAGGGCTGTGAACTTCCACTTGGGGGGATATCAGTTTCGTGGAGGTGGTCCTCCTTGATTATTGAGGTTGTTGACTTGATTGGGGGTGGTTGTTGGGTTACCTCATTGGTTTGCATGTTATTGTGATTGTTTATTTGTGGTTCATGATGTGTTTGGACATTCTACTTTGGAGAACTCATGACGACCTTGGCATCGACCACTCCATCATTGGTGACATTCTTATTTTTCTCCCACGTGTGAGGTTTCTCATTATAGCTGGTGAATGGGCGACTATCTTGATGTTTAGGATATGTAGGTGTTCCCCCTTGTATAATAAGGTCCCTTTCGATGTTGAGCACCTTGGGGATCAATTGGTCATAGGTGGTGATGCACCATATTTTTAGGTAAAATGCCAAGGTCTTATCTAGATTAGCAATGATAGTGAAAATTTGTTGCTCTTTTGGCATGGCTCACTTGATCTTCTTGGCCTTGGATCACCATCATTGTAGGAAGGAGACGAATGATTCCCCCTTTCCTTGTTTGAGCACTGATAATTCCTCTAGACTAAAATTTGTGCTAATGTTGAATGCATAATTCTGGAGGAATGCATCTTTGATTTCTTGGAATGTTCTAATTCTAGTAGACAGATGAGAGAACCACTCCATGGTGGGACTAGCCAAGCTTCAAGGAAACAAACGCATTAGATATGTGTCATTGTATGAGACTTCCATACAATGTACCTAGAACTCCTAATGTGATCTTCAGGGTTTCCTATCCCACAATATTTATCAAACTTGGGGATTTCGAATCCCTTTGGGAATGGTATCGTTGCAAGGCTCCTGTCGAAAGGATAAGGACACAAATTGTAGGGCATCCTTGTTGTTTTTCCTAATCGAAGATCAAGCACTTATTGTGAGAGCAGTTTAATTTGTGTTGTCACATCACCTTGTGGATCAAGAGGTGGGGTGAACATGTTTTGAGGTGTTGGATTGACAATTGGAATGTTGGTGGGAGTTTGTTACAAGCCTTACTGAGCAAGTAATGTCTGCATTTTTTGTTGAACCAACAACACTTGTTGTTGGTCATGTTGTTGTTGTTCCAACAATGCTTGTTGTTGGTCGTGTCATTGTTATGCCAATAATGCTTGTTGTTGGTCATGTTTTTGTTGTTCCAACAATGCTTGTTCTTGTGCCAACAACGCTTGTTGTTGTGCCAACAACACTTATTGTTGGTCGTGTTGTTATTGTTCCAGCAAAGCTTATTTTTGGGCTTGTTGTTGTAATTGATAATCTTGCAAGGCTTGTTGATATGCTTCTTATTGGGCTGCTTGTAATTGTGCTTGGTATTGTGCTTGCACTTGTGCTTGAGCATGCACATTTTGGAGTGCTTGTGCAATTTGAGCAGCTTGTGCAACTTGTGTTGCTTGAGTGGCTTGGGTAGCTTGAGCTACTTGAGTTGCTTGAGTTGCTTGTGCAAATTGGGTGGCTTGTTGTTGTTGTAGTAAAACTTGGGCTTGGGCAGCATGTTGTGCCTATTACACTTGTTGTGTTGTTAATTGTGCTTTTTCTTGTGCTTGTTGTGCAGCTAGTTGTGTAGCTTGTTGGTTTTGGAGCACCTTTTGATGGGCAGATTGTCAAGATGCTTGCAACATGCAGCTGAATAAATTTTCCATGTGTTTTGGTAGTGGTGGTTGTGGATTGGGAATGGTGTTGACCATTGTGATGAGCAGAACGGTCGTGTTGATGATCAGGGTTTGAGTTGTGGATGGTGTGATTGAGATGGTTGATCCTTGGTAAACCATGCTTTGAGACACTTGGATAATGGTGGATGTATTTACTGTTGGTGTTTCTTGGATGGTTGCCATTTTTTGTTGTGATATTGATGGAAAAATGGGAGGATTTGATATGATGCTTTGGTTGCTTTGATTTGGTAGATTGATGGTGGTAAGGGGGAAGACCCAACCCAAGGGGTGATGTAGATGTAAGTAGCAGAGGTGGAAATGACGGAAAAATGGGCAATGCATTCCCTTGAAGTGATGATGACAAAGGATCAAAGATTCCCCCCACTCCAAACAAATCACATTCTCCTTGTGAGGTAGGGAGAAAGGTTTTCTTGTTGAGAGGATAAATTGGTGTTGTGTGAAAAGAGGTTGGATCGATGGTATCATGGAATGTAAGTAGAACGTATGGGTGTAATGGATTCACCAGGATGGATTGATTCAGTGTAGTGTTTGCATTCAAATCTCAGTTGCTCACAAGGGGATGCATTCAGAGTGCATGAAGCAATGGGCTTCCCTTGTTAACAACTGGCAGGGTTGAAGCGATAGATTATATGATTTGTGGGATGTCTTGAGTGACGCTTTGGAATGGATGAGGTGGAGGGAATGATCCCAAGAGGTCTTTCCACAATAGTGCTTATGTCATAGTCGGAAGGGAGTTTAGCCCCTTCTTTTGCTAACTCAAACATGTATTGGGAGGGATATAACTTCATCATAGCATTGACAATTCGATGATTTTTGAGATTTTGCACCATCGCTAGGAGTTCATCTTGTGTCATCCCTAAGACACTACTAGTGATGTCCTCTACTTGACCCTCCTCTTCAAGATTTTGTGATGGTAGAGAGAAGTTTCTTGGGGGATCGTTTGATCCAACGGGATTCATTTCGGGAGCAGTTTGACTTAGATCCCTTGAAGTTGATGTTTCCTTGGTGATTTTCATCTTCTTCTTGTGTTGTGATATTGTTTTCACCATAAAATAAGGATCAATTGATCTAACTTTAGGCACAAAAGAAGAGAAGAACTAGGATAATTTAAGGATCAAAGTGATGATGAGGATGAGATAAATAGAAGATGGATGATGTGTATGATGAAACTCTTCAAAAACTTTGAGGGAGATGCTAAAATTTAAGACTTGGTTTGATTGGATTTCGATTGGTTGATTTGGATAGTGAACTTGTAAACTCTAGTAGGTAGGATATTTTCCTAGAGTGAACTCATACACAAGAGGATAATTTGACTAAAGGTGTAAAGAAGGATTCATCAAGACACCCCCTAGTCAAACAAGATGATTTTGGATAATGAACTCCTAGACCTCAAGATGTTGGATTTTATCAATAGGTAAACTTGTTCACAAGGATTTGATAATTTGATCAAATATGTGAAGGATTCATCCACACATATCTAACCAAAAAAGATGATTTTGATTTTTCCTAGAAGTCTAGCATAAGTGATGTTTTCAAAGTTTCCAAGAGTTTGTTGATGAAATGATGTTTGATTTTTATGGTTCAGGGATGGGTGAGAATGATTTATTTTGATCCTATTCTTGACCTAGATAAAAATATCTCCTACAAGACCTCATTTTTGAAGAACACGCTTAACACTCCCTATGTGAGAAAAGAAAACCTTTGAAAGGGAGTTGGATTTTGTTGATAATAAAACTCATACAAGTTAGGGTGTTTTTTAAGATTTCTTGTAGAAGTTGTAAACCAACCTTTCTCTTACTTCGTGGAGCCTTGAAAGATGCTCTTCACGGTCTCTTGGACTAAGACTCTTGAACCTTGGTTTTCGGATTTTGATTTTGTGGGAAATCATTTGAAAGAACACATGTGTGGGGTTCAATTGTTCTTAGCTTTTCTTAATGAGTTCTTTTTACCACAAAAAATTATTGATTAGAGTTTCAAACTAGATGTCTAATGTCCTAACTTCTTCTCATCCCACAAAGTTCACTATGTGGGAAATCAAGGAAATTAAGGCAAACATTTCCTAATGTTGACTTTAGTAAAAGAAAATTGTGATTAAATCCAAATACTTAGATGCCTCTAAGGATAAAATCCCTAGGATAAGCATGAGAATTTGAATTCGTCAATGATATTTGCTTCCCTAAAGAGTTTGAAATTTTGAGGATCTTGTGGATGTTTTTTTTCAAATGTTTTGGAACCAAGCAATGTGTTTAACTGACTCAAAGATTGCACAACCCTAGGCTGAAAAAATAAAATATTTTTTGAGTTCCCACTTGGATGAATCCAGCTACACTTACTCTTAGCGGATGATTAGATGCTTTACCACATAGGCTCCCCCTTATAGTGCACTCACTTCTCGGTTCATCCAAGCATCAGTAACCATGAATCTCCCATGGAATACTTCTCATCTCTACTAAGAGCCATAAGAATGTGGGATGGCTCCGAAGGTCCAACCTCCTAATGCCAACAAATATTGGGATTTTGGGCTTCTAAACAAAAGTTCATAGTAAGGGCATCTAGTTTAGGGGATGCAATGATAAACTCCTTGTGAGAGATCTCCCAACCCTTAGAACAAGGACTTTATGCATCATAAAGATACTGGGGGAGATTTTTCATGCACCGTCTCCCATTGTTTATGATTTTCATCGTAACCATAAATTTATATAGCGGTTTGGAAGATCTTGGCTTACGCTCATTACTGCTTGAGTCGTTCCCTTGGAGTGAGTACTTTTTCCCACCAAGGAAGGCCCTCTAAAGGTACACAAAAGAAAGCAAGTACATTCTTAGTTTGATCGATCTTTGTTGAGAAACAAAGAGAGAACACTCGCAATGTACTCCACTCACACTCGCAAGATTTGTTCAATTTTTAAAACCCAATTTGAAATATGGAGGCAACCACTTACACAACTTAAGATCAACAAAAGGACTTTTGATTCTCAAGATTGTTATAAAGCGCAAGAGAAGTGCATACGTCATTTTTGATGATATTATTTTGGGTAAGTGATTACAAAACAAAGATGCACATTTTCATTTTAAATCTTCAAACCAATGATTTGATTCTTTTTAAAGCACCAAAAGGAAAGATGAAAGTTATTTTGTTACATTGTTAACCTCAAACCACATCTAGTAAGTTGTTCCAAAGTTCTTTTTAACCCTTTGTTGTAAATTTGAAAGCTTTTGTAGTGTTCTTTTTAGAGACCAAAAGAAATTTAGTGTCTCCTAAAAGTATGAAAGTAATCAAATCCTTAGAAAGGGATTATAAATTCTCCCAAACTATTTAAAAACACTTAATACAATAAAGACAATGATGTCATAATGAAAGACTCTTCTTTGATCCCTCCTTGAAATTTCATAGTGATAGACTCCTCTTTGTTCCCTCCTTGCCTCAACCTGAAAACTAATTAAAACCAAGAAATACAGAGACATAAAATAGGTTAGAAGTCCAAAACATCCAAAATAAAAAAGCACATGTAAAAATAAATTGAATTTGGGCTTCTTACTCCAACCCAACGGTGTAGTTTGTGGGTGCGGCAGAGTTTGAAGTTATCAACAGTGCAATATATCATTGCTAATTTCTGAGAGCGGCGCTCTGCAGTAAAACAAAGACCGCGATTGCAACTTTGTTTGACCAGCGGTGCAGTTAGTAATTTAGAAAGTCTACGGGTCAGTTTAAAATTTGAATTTTTCTAGCGAGAAGACACCAGTGGCGGAGTTTGGAGATTTAAGCGGTGCAATATAGCACCGCTCGCTAGTCAACGGCTGAGTTTCCTGAAAGCTGCAAAAAAAATCAAAAAAGCACAGAATTTTTCAAAAAACGTGATTAAATCCTTCAAATTTTCCCTCCTTCTAGTGCCAAAATGTGAACCCCAATCCTAGACCTATACAAACATAAGAAACAAACACATAATTATATCAAATGCAAGTGAGAATCAAGATTCCCCATGAAATCCATTTAAATTTCCAAAGAACAAGAAATGAGATGAAAAACATAAACACAAACTATCAAATCCTATTCAATGTAAATCAAACTCTTGATCCCATGGGGGAGTTGGTGTCAATTATGTGTAGAAATTGGCCCTTTCCCAACTCCTATGATGCAATGTTGATGAGTGATGCCCTTTCATGAAGATTCAATTGAGCTCCATGATGCAAAATCTGCATAATCTAGCTAAGATCTTGATAAAATGGATTAAAATAGATATGCTTGAGGATGAAATTGAGTATAGTGAGTTTAATCAAATTATGGATGATCAAATGAGGAGAAAAGCCTCTTATTTATAGATGAAATTGAGAGAAGAATAGACAAAATGGATGAATGTAGGATCATTCAATATCCAATGACCAAGTGCCACTTGTCAAGATGTGAATGGAGGAAGGTTGTGCACATTTTGATGAATGGGCCAATAAATGATATTAGGTGGATTTTCAAATTCATGAAATGACTTGTTGAAGAGGGAAAGAAAATGACTTAAATGCCACTTGGCTCAATGCACAAGTACATGTAAGAGGAATGAATGTCTTGTTGGAGGGACAGATCCACTTGGACGGATTTTCAAATTTGGAGGAATATTCTCAAAAGATGCCAAGTTGGAAGAAAATAGGGATTTAATAAATCAATTAAATGTATTTTCATGTGCAAGTGGCAAAATCTAGAAAAATTAAGTGAGTGGGATTAAATTAACAAAGATTTAGTTAATTTAATAAGAGATTAGTTGATGTGACAAATTTGAGAAGAAAATGATTCAGACTTTAATTAAATAAAGGTTTTGATTTATTTAATTAAGAGGGGATGATGTTAGATTAAATTAAATAAGGTTTTAATTATTTATTTTTAATAAGATGATTTTAGAGATTTAATTAAATAAAATGAATTATTTAATTAAATAGAGACATAGGGTTAATTAAATCAAATTGATTAATTTAATTAAGAGGAGAGAATGACTTAATCAGATAAATAATGATTTATTCAATTAAGGGATGAAAAGTGATGACAAGCTCAGAAGATGATTCAGAATGAAATGATGTTAGTAATCAGGATCAAGTGTGTTGGTACATTTTCCATGTCTACAATATTTTATATTTATTTCTCTCAACAACTATTCATGTATTTATTTTTTCATTTTTGTTCAATAAAACATATTCTAATTTATTTAAACTAGATAATTCAACTTTAAAATATTTATTTATTAACTTTAACCTTACATTATAATTTTATTTTCTCATCACTATAATCATATATGTGCATTTATATTTACTTTATAAAATCCCTTTTTAACTTAATAATTCTATTTTAATGCGATAATTACTCAAAGACATTAATCAAACGAATTTAGATCAAATGGACTAAACACCAAACAATACCTGACCACAAGGCAAGGTCAAAAATCAAGACCATAGATAATACTGACAGACCAAACCAACCAAACTAACCACACAAACAGGGTGTAGAAATGGATACTTATCCTCTTCAAGGATGATAGCTGAAACAGGGGAACAAGTGTTATCTTCATTCAAAAATTCCATTGGGTTTAAGGCACACTTAGACCTGTCAATTCAGGTTGAGTTGATGCCTAGCTAGTACCTACAACCTACATCACACAAAACAGTCGAGCATATGCATAATCGTATAGGAAGTCACAACGTAGTAGGGTACTCACGAATGAGTAATGTGACACTGTCCCTTTCACCAAAACATATCAAACAAGTGAACACATCAATGCATAACAATCAAGATAATATCAATCACAATATAATCACACAATATTCATGGTAAGCAAATCACATAATGCTCATGATCAAATAAAATCATATATTAACCATGCCATGTGCATAAAACTCAAATAACAAAAATGTCATCACAAACATCATCATAGAAATAAGTCCAACATCAAACAGTGTACCAAAATGTCTCATCTCAAAAAAAAAAATTGTCAATCTATCAGAAAAAAGCATGAGGGGCACTACATCCTCCCCCCTAAGATCAGGCTTACTCCTAGAAGCCTACAAACATGAAAGAGTATAACTCTCACATTTGGGATGCATCCTCCCAAGTAGCTAAAGACTCATCATTAGGATCCAAATGGACCCTCACCTACTCAATGTCTCGACCCCCAAGGGCGAGCCTCCTATGCTACAGAATGTCCACGGGCTCCAAATCTAGCTTCTCATCCTCTTCATGTAAAGCATTCTAGTCAAGAACATGAGAAATATCTAGATAATATGGTCTGAGAACAAAAATGTGAAATACACCATGGATGCGTGATAGACTAGGCAGCAAAGAAAGACAGTACGCAACAAGACTAATCCTCTCCAAAACCTTGAATGGCCCAACAAAACATGGTGCGAGGTTAGAGCCTTTTTCCATAGCGGATCAGACTCTTTTTCGAACACACTCACAAGAATACCTAGTCTCCAATAGAAAACTAACAATCAACCCTATGAGCATCTGTATACTTCTTCTGCCTAACCTTTGCTACCACCAAATGCTCTCTAATTCAAACAACCTGTTGCTCCATCTCCTGAATCATCTTGGGTCCTAGAAGGACTCTATCCTCAAGATGATCCCAACTCAATAGGGTCTGAGAAGGACGATCATAAAAAGCCTGAAAAGGAGGCATACCAATAGAATTGTGGTACCCATTATTGTACGAAAACTCCACTAAGTACAGGTAATCCTCCCAACGAGTATGTTGATCCATGACATACATCCTGAGAATATCTTCAAGGACCTGATTAACTCTCTTAGTCTTCCCATCTGTTTCTAAATGATAAGAAGAACTGGACTTCAATTGAGTCACCAATGCATGCTGCAAGGACGTCTAAAGAGCTAAAGTGAACATTGGATCTCTATTAGAGATAATCCTATGAGGAATCTCCAGCAACCTGACTATATCCTCCATGAATATCCTAGCCATAGAAGAAGAGTTATATGAGGACTGAACAAGAGAGAAGTGTGCCACCTTAGTCAACTTGTCCATGGTGACCATGATGGCGTCATGACGATGAGAAGACATAGGCAAGCTGACTATAAAATCCACTAAAATGATGTCCCATTTCTATTTTGGGAAAATATTTTGCTGCCAAAGACCTACGGGATGTTGGTGCTCGGCCTTAACCCTCTAGCCTCCAAACACCTCGAGACAAAATCAGCAATATCCCTCTTCATTTTGGCCCAAAAATACAACTGACAGAGGTCTACGTGCATCTTCTTAACACCCAGATGAGTTGTGTAGGGTGCCCGATGTGCCTTTGACATAATTAGGGTGTGAAGACCCTCTGAAGAAGGAACATAAATGTGACCCAAGTGCCACAAGAGAACCATCTGACTCAAGATAATAACCTTCAAATCTACCCTCCAAGGCTCTACCTGAATCAACCTCAGACCTCAGCTCCTAGTACCAACTGTCTACAGGAAGCGTTGCAAGGATCTAACTCATCAATTTTATTCCAAGAGTCATAGCTGAAAGCTCGTGCCTCCATCGAATAAGAGCGTCTGCTACAACATTCTCCTTACCATGAATATATTTCACCTCAAAATCATACTCGCACAGGAACTCCATCCACCGCCTCTGCCTAGCATTCAAGTTTGGATGCATGAAAATGTACTATAAAATGTGGTGATCACTATGCAACTCAAACTGATGCCCCAATAGAAAATATCTCCATCGCACCAAGGCATGAACGATAGTGGATAACTCTAAGTCATGTGTAGGATATTTCAACTCGTGATCCTTGAGTTTTCGAGACTCGTAGGCTATCACATGGCCATCCTGCATCAACAATACTCCTAGACCCTCCAAAGATTCATCAATACACACCACAAAATCTTTGATAGGATCAGGAACTGCCAAAATAGGTACACTAGTCAACCTCTCCTTAAGATTCTAAAAGGTTGCTTGACACCGCTGTAACCAAATAAACTTCTTCCCTTTCCTCTTAAGGGAAGTGATAGGGTGATCTATCCTCGAAAACCCTTGTGAAAACCTTTGATAGTAACCTGCTAAACCCATAAAACTATGAACCTCAACAACATTAGTGGGTGTAGGCCAATCTATGATGACCTCGATCTTCGAAGGATCTATGATAATACCCTCTCCTGAAATGACATAACCCAAATATCTCACCTCAGTCTAAAAGAATTCACACTTTTCCAAATTTACATATAGTTGATTCTCCCTCAAACATTGTAATACCTGTTGCATATGCTCCTCGTGCTCCTCCATAGTCCTCGAATAGATCAAAATGTCATATAGGAACACAAGGAAAAAAAATTCAAGATAGGTGCAGAACACTCCATTCATCAAACTCATGAACACATACGGTGCAATTTTCAACCCGAACGGCATACCATTGAACTCATAATGCTCGTGACTAGTTCAAAATGCAGTCTTATGAGTGTTTGCCTCAAAGATACGTAACTAATGATACCCTAAATTAAGATCAATCTTCAAAAACACCCTGGTTCCCTTAATCTGATCAAAGAGGTCATCAATCCTCGGCAAAGGATATATGTTCTTCACAGTCACCTTATTCAACTGTCAATAGTCAATACACAATCGAAATGATCTATCCTTCAATAAAATAACCGGTTCTCCCCAAGGAGAGACACTAGGATAAATGAACCCCTTAGCCAACAAATCCTCTAACTATAACTGAAGCTCCTTAATCTCCTAAGTGGTCATCTGATATGGAGCTCAAGAAATAGGTTATTCTCTAAGAACAAGATCTATCCTGAAATTGATGTCACACTTAGGTGGCATCCCTTGAATCTCATTGGGAAAGACATTTTTATACTACCTAAGAATAGGATGAATGTCAAGGGACACCTCTCAACTCTCCCCTAACTCCAAATTATTTACTATCACAGAAAACAACTGGCATCCCTAACACATACATCTCCTCAACTGCATCGCATAAATTATACACAAGGAGATGGGTCTCTGAATGCCAACTACCTCTACCTCTATGCCTGAATCATCCACACACTACACTAACTTACACTGACAATCTATCACTGCTCGATGAGCATCCAACCAATCCATAACCAATACTATATCATAAGATCCTATGGGTATAACACAAAGATCCACCATGGTAAAAGAGTACTAATATTCAAACCACATCCAAACACAAGGGATTCTACCGCTACTCTAGCTTTGGAGGCTAACTAGACATGCCACCTATCATCCTGCTTTGGTGCCACCAGTCCACATTGTGCCACTAAAGAAGGGGAAATGAATGAATCAAAAGCACTGGAGTCAAATATGATAGAAACACCAATACCTTACAACACACCTATGGTCTCTACAACTATGCCCTGATGCTCTTCCCAGAGGTTATCAACTAGTGCAAACACTTGGTGAGACCTGCCTGTGTCACCTACTATCGGCTCTGAAGCTTTCGACCTATGACTGAATCTTGATGTGCCCTTCTTATGACACTTTCTAGAAATATGGCCCTATTGGTCACAAGAGAAACATCATGTACCTCTACCATACCCTCTTCCACCTGAGGGTGCACTAAATTGTTGGAAACTACCTCTTTTGGTTGCAGACTATGTGCTCTGAGCTAGCCGATCAAGATGATAATGCTTGGTTTGCTGCCAACTTCGATTTTACCTAGACTAAAAACCACGACCTTGTTGATTCTGAAAATTATTAGGTTTTGACTAGGAATGCTACAACTATCAATGCTTACTGGGTGCATGATGGCTCCTAAAGGAACCCACTTCCTAAGACTGACCTCCTTGAGACCCAAAACTTGTTGGAGGTGCACTACCAATCTACACACATGTATGACCTCCTAGTGCCATGGCCAAATTCTCCTCTACCAAATGAGCCTTCTCTACTACCACCTCCATGGTCTTCAGTTCAAATACACAGACTCCCCCACTGATATGGGCATTCAAACCCCTAATGAAATGATAAAAAAGTATGGCATCATCCTCACCAATACTTGCATATTGCTTAAGCTCATAGAACCTATGCTCATACTGCTCCACAGACATAGCCATCTGTCTCAACTTTGGAAACCCATCAGCACGACACTACCTCCAATGATCTAACAAGAAGCGAGCTTTGAACCTCTCCAAAAACATCTCCCAAGAAATTATACCAATCTCCAAATGTAATTTTTGTTCCTCCAACCACCACCATGTAGAAGCAAAACCCCTAAGGTGCATGATGGCACATCTCGCCTTGGTGTTACTACCATACAGGTGCATGGAAAAACACCTATTCAAATCTATCAACCATGTCTCTGTCTCCAAACCACCACCAGAACCATCGAAGGTAGGATGGCATTCCCTCAAGAGGTCTCTCATATGACCTACTAAAATAGTCTCCTGCTCTATTGTAACATCTCTTCTCCTAGGAGATCTTTCTCTTTCCCTATTCACCTACTGATTACCCTCATATCTAGGACCTAGGAAAGCAAGAATCTCCTCAAGAAATTGATGTAATTGAGCTCCCTCTAAATCCGGTTGACCTAGATTTTGACCCCCACTTTCCTGATCATTTTGAGAACTTTGTTGTTCCTCACGATCAATCTCATAGGAACTCTTGGATGGAGTGCTCTAGCGGTTGGCCCCATGGCCACCACCATGTCCCTGACCTCAACCTCGACCTCGACCTCTAAGCATTTTCCTACACTGACACCACCAAAGGAAAATTCTCAAGTTGTTGGGCGAGGATGAAAAAAAGGGAAAACATAATCTTCAAAGTCTAAATAACTAAGAAAACATAATGGGCTCCTATAAACCAGAGCACCCAGTGTTAGAACTTGGGCCCTAATACCAAGTGTAATGTCTCGCCAAGGAACCCCAGAGGACTACACAACTATGACATAAGAATGGAACATTTTTTTTCAAAAGTAAACAACAATAGATGCATCACATATCATAACACATATTCTAAACTTAAGTCCTCTAAGGTTCCATGACTATGCTACTGACATAACTAATAATCAAGAACTAGAATCATTTCATTAATTATAAAGATAACATGATATGACTAGCAAGTGAAGTACATTTAAAACTACCACATTATATGATTCTATTTTATTAACTTCCATATAATGCCATCAAATAAACATCATTAAAGTTCATATCCAAATAACTATTATATAGAAAATACATCGCTTAATTAATTCCATTTCAAGAGTGTTCATCTACATCCGTTACATTGTTATAAATTACAAAAAAGCTTCCCCAAATACAATAGGGAAGATTATATCAAATTACAAATAATGGTACAACTAATACATGATACAATACAAATACATAAAAGATAGTCCACTCAAACGGGAACAGGTACAGTAATCCACAACACCATGAGAAAACTCCATGCACTCGAACACGTAGCAAGAGTACCCAATGGAGTAAATAGCACAAACCTCCTGATCATGTGGAACCCTAAGGTACACCCTCGTGCTAGGACATAACACATGGTCCCACAACAAACAGTCAAACAAGAAGGAAATAGGCTAACATAAACAAGGCTATACATGACTCCAACACAACACTACAAACAATAATAACATCACATAAAACACTTACATTTCTTCCAACAGTAATCACATAACAGAAGGAGAAAACACATCTAGGGAATGCTAGACTGCAATAGGGAAGAGTTTCATCGCATGGACATGATATGGGTTGTCTTGTCAGTCTCCCGCTAGACCCCGACCCCCATACAATGACACATGTGGAACCAACATTCCTTTCATGGGGACAAGGAATTTGGTCTTGCCAACTAGGCCTTCTCAACCCATCCTTAGCCTAAACGAGCAATACAGGCATGGGTGAGGCATCCATTATCTTGCTTAATGTGAAATCTACCCTTTCCCCCTAATTTATTTTAAGATTATTATAGGATTAAGAAAACTCCTCAATGGGTTGTCCTAGACACCACTTTGGGTCTCAACCCCCATTGAGAACCACTCACCTAACTTGCAACTAGTAAGCCCAACACAACAATAACCAAGGAATATATACCATCTTGTACATGATACATAATCATAGGAAACCAAACTCAAAGCAAGCTATTGACCATCATGCACTTAACTTTAAACATTACCAACCATTTACAAAGAGAGGCAAACCTAAAATCCATACATACAAAAGTACTCCCTCCTAGCCTCTAGAAGCCAACTTATCAACTTACACAATGACACCCTCTTTAAAACAATTATCAAAAACATCCCCAATTCCAAAATTCAAGCACAATCTCCAATACAATTCATCAACGAAATGATAATCTAACTCATTTATATAAACAATTCCCTTCAATTCCCAATTATGAGTAAATCAATTTCCCTATTGAATTTTCCCAATTTTTAAATTCATCTATCATAGTCAATCAATCATAAAGGCAGCAATATCTTTTTCCTAAAACCCATAATAGACATACATGTATACATACATACATACATATATATATATATATATATATATATAAATATATATACATATTTCAGTATATGTATATATATGTATATATATACATATATATATGTATATATATACATATATATATGTATGTACTACATTTAAAAGCTTGTTTGCAATGTAATAAACCAAATTATAATATGACATATATATAAATATATATATATATATATACAGATATATATATATAGATGTTTATATATATATAAAACCAAAAGCCGATTTTAAATTATATAAACAGCAAACAGAGCATATATATTATATGCGATATGAATAGATATATCGAACTCCATTCGAATACATATCCATCGATTTACAAACTAATTATATTCTATAATAGTAAGGTACTGATTACCAAACTTAATGCATGTGCATCGATTTATAAATATAATCGAACTGCCAAATGCAATGTACAGAAATTGAATACTAAACATAGTGTATATCCATCGAATTCCATTTGTATGGAGAATTCATCATAAAACGTATGCATCGAAAGCTAACCATATATCATATTTTCATATAAATGTAAGGTAATGCAAACAACGAATTTCTAGGCTTAAATATTATAACCAATCGAAAACAAAGTACTGAAAGATAGATGAATGGCATAGGAAAGAGCAAAACAAATATAACTATCACAAGCAATCAATTCCATAGACATTTCTATAAGCTCTAATTAATTAGCAGTGATCATAACATGGAGATAAAACAGGGTAAGATAAAATCTATGTGTAGGGGAAATCCATCAGAATGGCATCCAATATGCAAAACACAAGTAGAAAGATTCCCAACATTCAATTTTCACAAACAAGGGAACGAACCCTAATATGTAGCAAATGCATATGAATTAGCATGGAATAGAGAGGAAAATAAACAATCGGTCAGCACAAAACCTGACCCACACAGACCGGATAATGCCCTTAGGTCGACGTTTTAAATAATTTCATTTTAATCAAGACATACTCCAATGCGCGCCATACAATATTGCAAGGGATTTAAGAAGCCTTCGAGCAGATGCCTTCAGCTGTGGAGGAACGCATGTCTATAGGCTGAATGCATGATGAATTTATTGAGGCTAAAAATAAACTTCCAAACATAATGCATGTAACAGGGAAGGTAGATTATATCACTTTGAATGCAATGGTTATAAAATACCCACAAAAAGGATTGCTACCAGTTTAACAAAAATGATAGAGAAGGGTAATTGGCTGGAAAGAAAATAAATTGACATCATAATGTGAAATACAAAATTGTAGAATGCACAAGACAATATACAGAAAAGGGCTTTGAAATACTCAGACAATGCATTTACTAATTGTTCAATTCAAAAATAAACCAATAAATTTTTTGTTTCCAACACCATTTTCATTCAAGCATTTTTTTTTCAAAGTAGAAATAAAATTCAGAAAGCAATGGAACCTGGATCTAATTCGCTTGGTTGAGCTGAAGATTGATGTTGGGCTCTGAATTCCAAAGTTGCAACTCCAGTTACTTCAAAAACCCTAAACAATTTTTACATAATTCCAACTCAAATCCACTGTATTTGAAATTTTCAGGCAATTCTTACTTCCTACAATGAAAACCTCCAAAATAAGAAAACATTCACGGGAAGCAAAACAAGATTATTTTCATATATTATTCCAAATCCCCTTTTCATGCAAAAATAACCAATTCCCAATAACTATTTGGGAGTGCATATTGTTGCATGCCAACCTCCCTTTTAATTTATCATTATATTTTATATTTATTGCTCTCAACAACTATTCATGTATTTATTTATTTTATTTTTGTTCAATAAAACATATTCTAATTTATTAAACTAGATAATCCAACTTTAGAATATTTTATTTATTAACTTTAACCTTACATTATAATTTTATTTTCTCATCACTATAATCATATATATATGCATTTATATTTACTTTACAAAATCCTTTTTTAAATTAATAATTCGATTTTAAATAGATAATTAATCAGAGACATTAATCAAACGAATTTAAATCAAATGGACTAAATGCCAAACAATACCTGAAAACAAGGCAAGGTCGAAAAGCAAGACCACAAATAACACTAACAAACCAAACCAACCAAACTAACCACACAAACAGGGTGTAGAAATGGATACTCGTCCTTTTCAAGGATGATGGCTAAAATAGGGGACCAAGTGCTATCTTCGTTCAACAATTACATTGGGTTTAAGGCATGCTCAGACCTATCAATTCAGGTGGAGTTGATGTCTGGTACCTACAACCTACAGCACACAAAATAGTCAAGCATTTACATAATCATACAATCAAGCACACCATGAAAGGGAGTCGTAGCATAGAAAGGTACTCACAAATGAGTAATATGACATTGTCCCTTTCACCAAAATACATCAAACAAGTGACCACATCAACACATAACAATCAAGATAATATCAGTCATAATATAATCACACAATATTCATGGTAAGAAAATCACATAATGCTCATGATCAAATAAAACCATATATTAACCATACCATGTGCATAAAACTCAAATAACAGAAATGTCATCACAAACATCATCATAGCAATAATTCCAACATCAAACAGTGTACCAAAATATCTTATCTCAAAACAAAACAATTGTCGGTCTATCAAAGAAAAGCATGAGGGGCACTACAAGTCCTCAGTGAGGCCCAAAAAAGCACTTTTTGCAATAGGTACATAGCATTTGACCCTCTTAAAACCTACCTTTTGATTGCTATATTAGTTAGATTTGATTTATGATTCTCATCTACACATCATATCCATCATATTGAATGAAATAGAGGTGGAAATTATGTTCATCATTTTGTTAATTCATTTTGGTGAACCTCTTTTTCCTTCTATTCAATGGCATAATACATAGTGGGTAAGATGGGTTTTCACATGGATGAAAAAAAGTTTTGTACTTGATTAAGCACTTGTAGGAGCCTAATATTTAGGGTGTGGTTGTGTGAGCATCCAAATAAATTTGTGGGTAAAATTTTATGGGATTTCATGCTTTTATGCGAAAAATATGGTCGTGTAGTAGGTTTTGAAATTTGGTACTTATTTATATAGGTTTCTAGGTATTTTCAGAGCATGGACTTTGATGGAGATAGGTATGTAGGTTTTCTTCTAGTTTGAGGACATGGTTTATATATGTGTGAGAGTAGGACTCTCATTTCAATGAGAATTTCATATAGGTACAAGGATGATAATTACTATGGGATCATGGATTTTCATGTGTGATTTAGCATTGGAACAACATGGTCATTTGTTTGGTTGATAATATTGGGTTGAGGTATTGATCGATTCATGATTACAAGTGGTGGTATGATTTCATGTTAAGAGGTTGTTCTTATCTCCTAGATGCTTGTTTCGTTCCTTGATTATGGTTACTCATTTTGGATTTGTGTGGAAAATTAGACCTAGATTTTATTATGTGATTAATAATGAGATTTTTATATATTATCTCATTTTTTATCTCACTTTATAGGTTACTAGTGTAAAATAATTTTATATGTTTTATTAGTTTGGTATCTTTAAGTTATGTAGTTGTGTGGGTTGGTACCACCCAGCAATTTTAGTAATGAATTTGACATGAAATATAAACATCCATAGATCTTTCAATGTTGATGTAAACTTTGTTAGCTGTCCTTGTATGTGGTCATTTGTGCATCAATATGTTGTATTGGGATGATAATATGGATGATTAGACTTCTTCAATAGACAATTATTGGGACTAGTAGCATGTTTTTATCATTATTACATGGATATATATTGGTTACATAGTTTAGTGAGAGATTTGAGGGTGATATGGATTCATCACTTTGTGATGGATAATATTCTATAATAGATGCTAATGTCATGGAAAATCACTTAGATTAATACTCTTATATGCAATGATATTTCTTTGACATATTGAGTTATATTGATAGGAGATGGTTTTATTTTAACATGATTTGGATATTTTAAAATTTTAGTTATCGATGGAGGAATCTTGGAATATTTAGTTATGTTTAAGTTTATGACTTGTTAGTTTTCACAAGTGATCCTTTCTTAATAGGATGTCTTGGTGTTGTTTCATGGTTGAATATGGATACTAATTGAAGTATTGGCATGATATAGGTTCTCTTGGGTGAAGGATATTTTTATTGGATCTTATGATATTTGAGGAGGAGATGTAAGATAATGATGTGTTCCTAGATTCTAAAAACCAATAATGGGAGCTCTAATAATGTTCTAGTTACTTTTCTTAGTATTGAGTGTTGGAGTAATAATAAGAAGAATGCAATATCTAAGAACTTACACAAGAGAATGCATGTAATAAAATAATCCAAATATCTATCCTTGTGGTGTATAAAATGTACAAAGAAACTCCTTGTATATGTAAGACAAAGAGGAAGTAGAAAGGTGATAATGTAACACTGACTAACCATTCAAAAGATGTGACATGTGTAGAACACTTGGGACAAGTGTGAGAGCATGTATCATGTACCTATGATGTGATACAACTAAACAATTAAGTGAACTTAAGATACTACAGACAAGTTTACCAATTCTAGGAACTAGAAAAATATAATTTAGATGTGTAATATATTTATTTTTAAACTAACATCGAATGCATTAATTTTTTTCCTGGTGGATTCAAAATAGTGTGGTTTTGTATTTTGATTTTAAAATATTTTGATTAGTTATAGGAATTCATGGATTCTTGGAGACTAAGGTGAGACTATATTTCTCTTAAACTTAGAGACATTTGTTGAGACTTCTACTCTTTGGAGGTTTCAACAAGAATTTTTAGGAGACCTCACCTAGATATGGATTTGAGAGGAGATTGTTCTTGGAGAGATTCAATATGGTTTTTTGTATTTGGGAGGATCAACCTCATTCCCCACTCATGGTATATTTAGTGGATAATCATCTAGTAAATATTTCCCACACTATGTTTAGATACATTATGTTTTATTCTTTTATTCTTGTGGATATAGATCTTGAGCTATGCTTGCTAGTAGTTGAGGAGTGTTTTGTACGGTTATCTCCTTGTGCATATGAATTTGATTTATGATTATATTTATGAGGATTTTAGGAGATGCTAGTGGGATTATTGTTTATTATGAAATAGATTTGAGTTTGCTATTCTTTAGTTTTATAGAGGCTTACATCCATATTCGATACATGCTATACATGTGTTTTTATAATCTATAAGTTTGAATGGTTGGGTGATGTTAATAATTTTGAATAGGGGTTGTGAAGGAGTTATAACCTGCAACAACTTAGCACTTTGAGGTGTTTCTAGAAGAGCATGTTACGTGATATGATTTTTAAATCTTCTCTTTGTCATGTGGCTACTTCTTAGAGGTTCATGTTCATATTTTTTGGATGTTGTGAGATTATTTAATAGTTTATTGTTGCATATGTTGATCATTGTGGTTGTTTTCTATTACAAAATAGTTTTTATTACTAGCCACACCTTGGTTTGTGAGTTTATTAGTAGAATTTTTATGCCATGAATTATTTTCAGATTTGATGTTACCCATGTAGTGAGAGCTCCTAATATGTGTGTGCTTAATTGATAGTTTTTATATAGGGAGCTTGTGATTGTAGTTTATGAGATGGATATGTTGTTGGCATGAGTTACAATTATGGTTTTGAATCCTTTTGAGGTATGGTTGATTAGACATATTATCATTTGTTGTGGTTGATTTTTCTAATCACGTAGGATTTTCCTTGGCACTTGCTTGGAGAATTTTGTATCCCTTTTATTTAATGCTTCTATTCTTTGGATTGTTGTATCTTCACCATGGCTTTATCCTCTTCCTTCATATATGGCATGTTTTAGTATGATATCTCACTTAAGATAGTAATTATATTGGATCTTATTATAGGTATCCTAATGCAGCATGAGAGAATACTAGAGATTCATGTGGTTTTATGAATGGATATGATGATGTATTTCATCAATTGGATCTTATGAAATGTATAAAACAAGAGGAAAATTTCTAGAAATGAGGATTTTCTACACCTTGTATAAAAAAGAAATATTTTCATGTGTAAAATAAATGTTTATTTGTGGTGCATATTTTGAGATGTGTTTAGCTTAATTAAATATTTATTTGGTTCCACTTATAAAATTGTATTATAACATTGGTTGGATATTTTATTTATGGGTTGCACATTGGAAAAATATTTAATATTTGGAAAACTGAGTACCAAAAGAAATGAGGGGGACAATGATTTTATGATCTCATGGTTTTGGGATACATCGTATAAATAATACCACTTATTGGTTTTGTGTGAGCTTGAATGTATAAAAGAAAGTGCATATTTATTTGTTGAGGTTGGTTTTCATTAGTATTGAGCTCCCCTGTAAAGTGCATATATAAATAATGGCATGGGATATGTGGTTGAATGGTTACCAACTATGCTTGGACGCATAGAGGATGCTTAGGAGGAGCTTGATGTTTTGGGAGTATCCATGGAGACTCTATAAATTTATTCTAATGTTTCATTATTGAATGATATATTGAGAATGGATGTTTTAGATGTTAGTGTTGAGAAGTTGTTGATTTGGCATTGTTGTCATTGATGTCAAAGCTTGGGATCTGAGAGGTTGTGCTCTGGATGATATATAGAAATGATCTATCATATCGTATGCTATGATGTTGCATAGTGTGAATGTTATCCTTGATCTGGATATGGTAGTACTTCTTTTTGGGATATCTTTGGAAGACAATTAATACAGAATAATGAAGACTAATATTCTGATATTGGTTGTTGTGCCTAAAGCTTATTCTGGGTATCCTTGTTATCTAGACATTCATTTAGCATGTTACAAGTTTCGGTATGTCTAATTGCATTCCTCCAGTTGGTACTGAAATTAATGATGATCAAGATTTGGTCTTGGTTGTGGCATTCCTATCAATTGATGATGATCAAGATTTGGTCTTGGTTGTGGTGTTGCTATCGACTCTAGAATATATCTCATGTAATTCAAAGCTTGCTATCTTTTGATAATTATGCAATGTGATGAACTTATCTTATGTATGACCTATTTATGGGTCCCATGGTAATGTGGTAATAATATCTTTATGTGCGACCTATCCTTTTGGGTCTGATGCTAGCATGCCAAGCCTTATTGAATATTTCAATGTTGTTCTTCAAGCTGGCATGTTTGTTAGGCCGACTCATTTTGTTCTTCAAGTATATATATATGGAGAATATCTTTTTGGAATTAGACAAGAAGTGTGGTGTGTGCGAACAGTGATAAGGGTGTGAAGGATTGTGCGACAAGAAATAGAGAAGGAAGTGAAGGAAAGTGTCAGGAATAATTAATTTGTATTGCAAAGGTTGTGCAAGGAAGATGGGAAGAAGATTCTTCACTGGATATGTTGTAGACAGATATTGTGCTCTTAAATGGAATTGACTTCATGTGTATGTAGATGCAACTTCATCAGTTCATTTTTTAATCAGATGTTTTTGTATTAATCGGGCAGTGAGCCCACCGATAGTGAGCCTTACCTACAGTGAGCATTTTGGCAATGAGCCCTTGTAAAAATCACCTTAACCGGTGTCACCTTAACCAGTGTTTTATAATTGAGAATTAGCATTCTCCATGGTTTTTCCCATCTTAGGTTTCCACATAAATTCTAGTGTTCATTATGCATGGTGTTGTTAAGTTCTTTCATGTTCATAACTATTTTAATTATTATCCGATTGATTTAAGATTGCTTTGGATTAATTAAAGAAATGAAAAGTGTTTTGTGATAACTGATTCACCTTCCCTCTCAGTTATCCAGACTATTCAACAATTGGTATCAAATCGTGGTCCCTTACAGATAGAGCTTAACCGCTTGAGGGAGATCTTGGAATTTTAAACGGATGGAAGGATATTATTACTTTGATGAAGAACTGAAGACAATGTTAGATGATATGAAAAGTACGAAATTTGAAAATGAGGAATTGAAAGAAAACATCAAGGAGGAAAATTCGTGTATCTCAAAGCTAAGGGAGCAAATCCATAAATTCAAAGCAAGACATAGAGAGGTCGGTGAGGAATTAAAGGAGTCAAAGGAAAGTGTTGTAAATCTAAAGCTATGGTTGGATGAATGCAATTATACTGAAGAAAATCTCAAAGATGCTATCAAGCAGAAAATGGAAGAAAGGAAGAAGACTGAAGAAAATCTCAAAGATACCATCAAATAGAAATTAGAAGAAAATGAGAAGTTAGATCAAGAGTTAAGAAGGTTGAAATTAGAAGAAAGAGTATGTGAAAGTAGCATAATTTTGGATCAACTCTTTTCCCTACAGAAATGTCACAAGGATAAGGAAGGACTTGGCTTCTCAAGTGAAAACTCAAATCAGAATACTAAGGGTAAAGACAAAGCAGTTGAAGCTAAAGCAAGGTCTGAAACTCTAAAACAACTACAAAAAGACCTCTGGTCATGCAACCAAATTCTCAAAGGTACTTGTCATTTAATGGTCATTGTTTTCTATGCAAAAAATTTGGACATAAGGTTGTAGAATGTAGAAGCAGGAAGGAACCGAGTATTCAATACTTTAACTGTCACAAGTTTGATCACAAAGAAATTCATTGCAAAAGTCAATTATCTAATCTGGCTAGAAGGAATGGAATGAATCATCTCTTTCATGGTTATGGTCACAAAGCTAATCAGTGTAGATCTAGGGTTCACTTAGTTAAGTTAGCAAAAATATGTTACAAGTGCAATCAATCCAGACATTATACCAACACATGAAGATATGTTGCTCCGGAAAAAGTCTGAAAATAAAAAGAAGGTTGCAAAATCAGATGAATCTAAGAAGGAGACCGTCATGGTTTGGAAGAAAAAGGAAAAAAGTGTGGGGAACTCTCTTGTGGTACCAGATCTCGATAAAAGCTCTTCCAGAATCTAAGCCAACTGCCTTGGCTCAGGGGGAGTTTTGCAATGCATATCCTGTTGGTTCCCCCTCTCTGAAGTAATATTGATGTGTTTTCGACATGACTAAGCTAGATCTGGTTGGTGATGTATGATGAAGCTTAATTCGGCTGATTGAAAAGTGGTATAAATGTTGGCATCATCGATAATCATTTTGACGGAAATCATCATGAGCAATTAAGGATAAAAGATGGAGTTTCAAATCATTTCTCACAATTTGCAAAGAAGAAGAAGAGGTGTTCGTTGAGCGATAAAAATTTGAAGAAGCTAAGCGCGATGATGGAATCCATGTTCATTGGAAGTGAATTCAGTGGTGGTATTCCACCAATGCTGAAGGGAGTAGATTTGGACGAATTTGATCATCGAAAGATGAAGGAAATCAATCTAGGTTTGAAGACTGATGAATTGCAGAATGTAAGTGCCTTGGGTATGGATTTATGGGGAGAATTCCCCTAAATTGATGACAAAGAGTATCTCTTGTTCCTATTGAGTCGTTTCAAGGATGGCAACATCATTTTGGATAAACCATATCCAATCACTAAGGAAGCCATTGAAGCTATTACTAGATTGTGTAGAGTTGGTGACCTCCCTGGGAAGAAAATGGTGAAATACAAAGACATGGAGGAACTTACTAGTATTGACAAAGACCTCTGAGCTCTATTGATAAATACCATTTTTTATCTTGTAGTAAGGTATTTTTCTTATGGTATCTCACACAAAATCTATTTATGAAATCGTGAAGGTTCTACATCTGTTATTATTGTGTATCTTGCACATAAGATGGTGAAGGAAAATCAACAATTTGACCTATGTAGCCTGGTAATGGAAAACCTAATAGAGAATGACAAAATGTCTTTGGTTGAGAGTTATCCCTTCTGGTTTAGGTCTCTGCTCATGTATTTAGTGTTATATTTTATGAATTCATTACCGTAAAAGGAGAATTTTGAGTGGAATTCTGGCATCCCTTTTGGAAAGCAAGTTTACAGATATTTGTGATGTTTGGAAGATAAAGCAAATGCATGCAAAGTTTATTTCTCATCCTTGCAGATGGATTTATGCTTCGGTGTGATAGTGTCTAATTCTACACCTATCAGTCAGTTTGAGGAGGGTTCCTCCTCTGGTAAGAGGTTGTTAGAGGTTGTCATTGGTGGTTCCCCTCCATAACCTAAAAGTAGGAAAATTAACAAAAAATATGTCATCACTATCTCAGAAGAGAAGGAGAAGGAAGAAGAGTCTCTGACTAATTCAGATGAAGTTTGTTCCATGTTGGACAAGGGTGATATGAAAAATATTGGTGAAATGTGGAATGCCTGCTCTCTGGTCAGTAGGAAGAGAATTGAAGATGCCTTGGTTGATTATCTGCTCAAAAAGGGTATTATTGTTTCTGCTATTTTTGACTCGTTATCGAATGATTTGGTAGAAGTTGTTGAAGAAAGGTTGTTGTAGGAAGCATTTGAAGGACATAAAATCCAAGCTATGATTGAAAGAAGGTGTGTCATAGCCAAACATAATATATCCAAACACATTGATGAGACAAAAGAATGCATTAAGGAGATGTCTGACATCTACAAATATTATCTCTGGTGGCCTGCTACTATTGATAATTTTAGAAGCAGAATTGAAGCTCTTGAATCTGAATTGAATAATATTGGGAAGTGTTTTGACTTATCCAAAGATAAATATGGAAAACAAAGAATAACATTTGGTGAGTTGCAAGTTGAGCTATTGTCTACTCAAAGACAAAGGGAAGATTTGGTTAAAAATTTCTAGTTGGTCAAATAAATAGTTGAGGTCTGGTTGGATCACCTCTCTAGGATACTTTCTAATGCAAAAGATTGTAAAAAATAGTGCTTTTCTCTGGACTAGTCATCTTCATTTGGGTTGTTCATTCTACTAGACACTATGTGTGCCAAAATAGTTTCAGCAGTGCAAGCTTGGAAGAAGATTCTTCCAATTGTGAGAGAAAGGTACAAGAAAAAATTTCGTGTGAAAAGTGTTATTTTTACTTGATTTTTTGAATGTTCTTATGTGGCCCTTTGCCTTTGATGGAAAAAATGGGGAGAAAATGAAGAGAAAAACTAAAACAAAAAGAGAAATTGAATTACTTGACAAAGGGGGAGTGTAGTTTTGAGTTTTTGTTGTTTTTCCATCAATTCCAAAGGGGAAGATTGTTGAGAAGTTGTTGATTTGGCATTGTTGTCATTGATGTCAAAACCTGGGATCTGGAAGGTTGTGCTCCAGATGATATACAGGAATGATCTATCCTATTGTATGTTATGGTGTTGTGTAGTGTGGATGTTATCCTTGATCCGGATATGCTAGTACTTCTTTTTGGGACATTTGTGGAAGACAATTAATACAGAATAATGAAGACTAATCTTTTGATATTGGCTAATGTGCCTAAAGCTTATTCTGGGTATCCTTGCTATTTTTACATTCATGTAGCATGTTACAAGTTTTGATATGTCTAATTGCATTCCTCTGGTTGGTACTAAAACTGATGATGATCAAGATTTGGTCTTGGTTGTGGTGTTCCTATCGGGTCCAAAATATATCTCATGTAATTAATCAAAGCTTGCTATCTTTTGGTAATTATGCTATGTTATGAACTTTTCTTATGTATGACCTATTTATGGGTCCCATGGTAATTTGGTAAGAAGATCTTTATGGGTGACCTATCCTTTGGGTCTATTGCTAGCATTCCAAGCCTTATTGAATATTCCAAGGTTGTTCTTCAAGCCGACATGTTTTGCTAGGCCGACTCATTTTGTTCTCCAGGTATATATGTATAGAACATCTTTTTGGAATTGAATAAGAAGTTTGGTGTGTGTGAACAGTGATAAGGGTGGGAAGGATTGTGCGACAAGAAATAGAGAATGAAGTGAGGGAAAGTGTCAAGAAGAAGTAATCCTTATTGCAGAGGTTGTGCAAGGAAGGTGGGAAGAAGATTCTTGATTGGATCTACTACAGACAGATATTGAGCTCTTAATCGAAATTGACTTCATGCATATGTAGATGCAACTCCATCAGTTCATTTTGTAATCAGATGTTTTTGTATTAATCATAAAGTGAGCCCACCAGTAGTGATTCTTACCTACAGTGAGCATTTTGATAGTGAGCCCTTGTAAAAATCACCTTAACCAGTGTTTTATAATTGAGAATAAGAATTCTCCATGGTTTTTCCCATCTTGGGTTTCCACGTAAATTCTGGTGTTCATTGTGCATGGTTTTGTTAACTTCTGTCATGTTCATAAATTTTTTAATTATTATCTGATTGATTTAAGATTTCTCTGGATTAATTAAAGGAAAAGTATTTTATGATAACTGATTCACCCCCCCTCTCAGTTATCCAGACTTTTCAACTATTAGGATTTTCCCTCATCAAGAATTTCTTAAGGTATATCTCATGTCATCTTCATGGAATTTTGGTCTATTATTTTACATGATGTATTATAATTACTTTTTTGCATATTTTTCTCTCTCTCTTTTTATGTTGTAGGAATCAGAATCGAGTAGCCTCCCCCTATAAATTGCAGTGCACTTGGTAAAAAAAATTCACATGATCGGTGACGCTAGCACAACACGCCCTCTGGTACCACGGGGACAGTGGGAAGACTATACCTTGTGGCCTCTTGCCTACAACAAGATGCTTTAGCCAATTGAGTTAGGCCCAGTGCCCCGCATATTTTTCTCTCATGGGGTTATCTATAAAAAAATTATATTTATATAATTTTTCCATTCAATAAATAGCTACGAGAATAAAATACCACATTACACAAAGAGTATTATCTAATGTAATAGACATCTATGAGAAGGAAAATATAATCTTTTTAATGTTTAGGTTTTTTTACTACAATCTCTGTGATTATTAGATTTTGTGAGAAATTACTAAAAACACCATTATAAATGTCCTCTCTTGGTTATTAATGCATATCACCCTTATAATAAACCCAAATATAAGTAGAAATATTCATGTACTATAGATATTATATTTACATATGGCTTTTAGTGATTCATATATGTGTCCCTTGGGTCTTCATTTTAATGTTAGTTCAGTCTATAGATATGTTAATTACTTAAGACATTACATAGCTCCACTATGAATTCAAGGTAAGATTCATTATATTGTGTGTTGTGTGATTCTAACTTTATTCTTAATTTTTGTTGTGTGATTCAAATCTTCATATAGGAATAGAACAATACAATACATTATGTGTGAACCCCTAGACCTGCAAATGCACAAGAGCAACAAAACACGTTAAGGTTGTTAAATCAAATGCATGAAAACAAGTATGAGAGATTCCCGATGAAATCCATTTATTCAAACTAAAATTAGGAAAATGAAGAACACAAAACAAGAAATTAAGCTAGATCCTAATTAAGCCAATAGACTAGTGATCCCATGGGGGAATTGGTGCCAATGAAGTGCTACAATTGGCCCTTTCCCAATTCCTAAGTTCCAATGTTGAATGTTTGAACAATGGTCAAATCTCCAAAGAGATTTGAGCATAACCTTGTTACAATTTGTGAAAATGGTGAATGATTGAGTGCAATGGGAAAAATTAGCTCTCAATGTGAAGAGAGTAACTTTGCATGAGGATTGTGGATGAGAAATGAGGAGAGAAGTCTTCAATTTATAACTTTCAATTTGGAAGAGAAAGTAAGATTTGAGCAATGTGGGACTAACTTTCAATCCAATGGTTGAATGCCACATGTCAAGATGTGAATGGTTAGTGGTTGTGCACATTTTGGCCAAAGTGCCAATAAATGCATAAATTTGAATTTGAAATTTGTGAGATGACTTGTTGAAGAGGGAAGAGAAATGAAGTTAATGTCACTTGGCTCAAGGCCAAGGACATGTAAAAGGCCTTAAATGCCTTGTTGGAAGGACCAAGTCCACTTGGCCTTTTTGAATTCAAAAGAGGGAATATTCCTTTTTGATGCCATGTGAAAGAAAATAGAGAATTAAATAAATAAAAGTAATTGATTTATTGTGCAACTTGCATTTTTTAGAGGATTTTAATGAGAGGGATTAACTTAATCATAGTTTTGATTAATTTAATGAAGAATTAGATGATGTGACAATTTAGACTTAAATTTATTAATTGATTTAAATCAAAATGAGAGGAAGGGATTAATTAAATAAATTATTTGATTTATTTAGCTAAGGAGAAATATATTAGATTAAATCAAATAAGGTTTAATTTATTTAATTTAATAAGATGACTTTAGAGAATTTAATCAAATAAAATGATTTATTTAATTAAACAGAAATGCAAGGTTAATTAAATTAAATTGATTAATTTAATCAAAAGGAGGTGATAGACCTGATCAGATGAATAGTGATTATGATGAAATGTTGAGAGTGTGATTCTAGAGGAAATGATGTTAGTGATCGGGATCAAGCGTGCCAAAATGAAACTGTACATTTTCCATGTCTACATTTTGCCCCTCTTTGAAGCAATGTACTTGTTACATTGATTCAAAGAATAAACTGCTATGATCCAAAGTTCAAAAAAAAATTCAATTTTTTCAGATGCCCCACTGCTGCCCCAGCAGAAGGATAATGTTGGATATTGTCCCCTTGAGAGAGCAAACGAAAATTTTGATTTTTTGGATGATCTCACGAAACAAGATGACAAGGTGCTCGACAGGCCAGAAATGCCCTAGAATGCCTAAAAATAGGTTAAGATGCAAGAAAAAGATGTAACTCCGCCCTCAATTGGATGAAAACGGGATCGGGGGACCAAAACCCTAGCTGAAAGGTCAAATTAGGTCAAAAAACCCTAATTTTTAGGCTTAAATGGACCTTGAGGGGTCACTTTCAATACATTTGCAATCTTAAACCTTGAAAAATTTGACACTTTGAGCTCTGAGACTTGGTCACGATTGCACAACGACAACTTCGTCTGCACGTGTCAGAGTGGGTATGAGTATATCAGTGACCAATCACCGCAGGACCCGTGGTATGTACCCCTATCCGACCTTTTGTTTTCTCGTTATTCATGCATTAATTAAAGCTTAGGTATGATTTAGGTGGTGCAGCGCGATATAGCACCGTGGAAAATGCAATTTCGGGGTCGCGCGGTCCTATACAGGACCACTTGTGCAAAGAGCACCGTGCGAGCTAGTTTGGGTTTGAGGATTCTTGGCCACCAAACTCGGCCGCTTGCGCAAATAGCACCGCATAGTCCAATTTGTCAAAATAGGGTGCAAATTCCATCGTGCGGTGCAGTTTGGAACATTACAAATTGTGCCACTTTTGTTGTTTCAAATGCGAAATGCGCTACGAGTAGCAGATTTTCTTTAGGTAAACTGATGCGGCTTCTTTCCTTGCGTAGGAAAGACACGAGGTCATTCATTCGAGGGAGCACCAGTGGCCAGTATTTGAGAGATTACAGGATATGCATGTATTCCTTTAGGAGCACCTTGGGATGCTTGGTTTATGGCACGCTACGTACATCCATCCTGTTTGAGCACATTTGGGTATGATGCATGCTTTGGCCGAGCAATGGCACAGCGAGATGTCATCCTTTCATCTTCCTACCGGTGAGGTCACCATTACTCTTGAGGATGTTTGGCGCATCCTGCAGCTACCTATTCACGGAGCCCGAGTTATCTATGATTTGGAGGAGGGTAGGGATGCCTGCTTTGGTGTTATGGGTGTTGACAAGATTATCCTTTCTGATGGCTAGATAGATTTGAAGAGGTATCGGGGTATAGCCCCTACTTATACCCTGATTGTGGCCGCCATTATTTCTGCTCTTGTAGCTCCTGATCGGCGTGGCCGATACTTCAGTCCAGGTTGGGGGTTGGCATGGCAGCAAATGTGCGCTCGTCGAGTGTACTTTTCCTGGGGACCAATATTGCTGGCCTCTTTGTACCGAGATTTGCACGAGTTTTCCTATTTGGATGGTCGGGCTCTTGGGGACGAGTTGACTCTTCTACACATTTGAGCATGGGAGCGGATCCCAGTGCTTTGCCCACTTGTGACACCAGTTGTTCTAGATATTGATGACCCCATGGTGTGGTGGTATGGCGGGGTAGAGATTCACTTCACTCACATGGGTACAAATGGTATAGCCCACTAGCGGCGGGTTATAGATGAGATGACAGTGTTTATCTAGAGGCCATGAATGGGTATAGGGCCAATGGTATGATGATTCTTAGCAGCTCTTCTTTGCTCACCAAGATAGATTTATGTAGGGTTAGGAGCACACTATGATAGAGAGGTACCTTCTTGACAGGGTAGCCAGGTAGTTTGGTGAGGTGCAGGATATACCAGATGATCAGTATATGGCCCTCTTTGCCCGTACGGCAAAGGAGATAGCATGGGGGCAGCTGATTCTAGCAGAGGAGGTAGTGTCCTCCTTTAGACAGTTAGTGGCTCAGTCGTGACCATATGATCAGGGGCCAGTAGATGCAGGGGTGACTCTAGCATATAGGTTATGGTTCAGACCTCCATTGAGATTGACAGTTCCTGAGATAGTGCTCCACATCGGAGGCCCAAAGGCAGGTCAGCAGGCAGAGGTTGGGGAGGTGTGCCACCTCCTCAGCAGTTACCTTTGAGGGATCAAGCACAAGAGGTAGCAGGATAGGATGGGTAGCCCCAAGTGGCACCATAGCATCAGCCAGCAACACAGCCAGCGGGATAGCCAGATCCCCGTGATACATTGATTCAGCAACTACAGGGCCAGGTACAGGTGCTGACAGTAGAGCGAGATGAGGCCCAACAGTAGGTTGCTTCAATTACAGGGTGAGAGATATCAAGCCTGATCCGAGAGGGATTAGGAGATAGGCCGACAGAGACAGTTAGAGAGTGCAGCCTCCACATCCCGGGGTAGATTAGTTGACATTCGGGAGTATAGAGATGTTATCAGAGAGGTCGAGTACTATCGGCAGCACTATCGACAGGTAGTGCCATCAGCAGACAGAGTGCCAGATTTCTCCCAGTAGACAGGGAGGCGGCCGGCAGAGGATCATGGTGAGAGATAGGATGGGGAGGGCAGTAGCCAGCAGGGCTAGCCCCTTTTGATCACAGACATTTTTGCATTTTTGATTTATGGGCTGTACTATTTTGGCCTTACTGTACCATGTATTCTATGTACACTTGATCTGATTTGTACCATAACAGTGTATTTTTTGATGATATATATGAGATGATTCACCTTTTATGACATGTATGGTGCAAATGTATGATATGCAGTTTTATTATGATGCTATGAGATGTTCTTATTCTTATGCTTATGCAATGTGATGTATGCATGCATTTCTTTTTGTATATTTTCCATGTTTTTTAATGATGATCCTATGGATGAAATGTATGTTAATGATGGTGTGATGATATGCAAATGGAAATGGATGCAAATGATTATGTATGCATAATGATATAATGTTTTCTTAAGATGCTTAGAATAACAAATTTATATTATTCCTCATAACTTAAGATAATGATATGATGTAATGTGCTTTCGATGCTAATGATCTAGTGGATGCAGGATGTATGCATTGATGATGTTTTGATTACTATTATGATACTATGTTAGTGTGGAAGGAAGACAAAATAATTTAGAATTAATGAGTTAGTTAGGATGGTGATGGTGATTTGCATTGCTAGGAATTGGGATTTTCAAAGGGGTCAATTGCGTTATGTTTGATAACACACAGGTACGATGCATCAAGGTACAAAGGACCAGGATGGAATTTGTACTTAGTGTGGTGTACTTTGACTCAAAAAATAGATAGGAGTACTCTTGTTCACACTTAGCATACATAATTCGTTCAGGATATAGTTCAAACATTCTAAATATCTCAGGCCAAAGCACAAGAAAGCAAGCTTTCCTATGTGGTCAACAAGATACCTAAAACATCTTCTCTACAAACCAAACAAAACATGCATGACCAAGTTATTTTACAAGCGTATCCAACAAGCATAGCAGATAAAAAGATAATGATCAGTGCCCCATTCCTTTCTCTCTAAACCCTGTTTTGTTTAGGCATCATTGAGAGGTCCTTGGAATGAGCGCAAAATAAGATAAGTTAATAAAAGATTAAATAAAGCAAACCAAACAAGCTAATGTTCTTCATACCACTAGCCAAGACTAACTACTGTGAGGGGTACCTGATGCTTATGTCCATCATAGGAAAGCTTCATCCTAGGACATGTTGTGATCAGGGTTTGGTGGGACTGATTTGGGTGATAAGCTATTGATATTCCGAGTTGACCAACTTGTTTGCTTACTGACTTTAGACTTTCAAGACTTTTGACAATTTAGGTGTTCACTTTGGAACCTACTAGACTCGCTTCCGACTGACTCACCAAGGGGTGAAGGCGATCATTGGTTTTATTATGAGTGATGACAATCACGGGTGAAAGTGAGATGAAATGGATGTACCATTTTGGATTTTCAGATATTTTGAGGCCGTTTTTGGTATTTTCAGATTTTTTACAAATGTTTTTGGTATTTTCACATTTTTCAATGTTTTTGGTATTTTCAAGATTTATGACGAAGAGACTAACTTAAGGACCTATCCTAGGGGTCTCGGGAGCTGATCCATAGATTAGCCTTGCCTACATTATACACGTAGAGACCACGTAGTTTGACTGACGATGAACTGACTTGATGATAAGATGGACAAACGGATTGCCCTTTTTATTGCTTAAAGGACTGACTTAAGATGCAGACTAGATGGGCAAACGGATTGCCAATGCGACAGACGCCTAAAGGACTAACCCTAAATGTCTCAGGGGATGATCAAAAATCAACCTTGCCTATGTTCAAGCTCAGTGATGACGTAGTTCGACAAGGTGAAATACTGACAAGACTCAATGATGAATTTTTTCAAGATTTTTCGATATTTCGACATGTTTTTGGATTTTTGAATGATTTGGATGTTTTTGGATTTTTTGAATGATTTGAGAAGATTATGAGAATATACATGAATCCAATCCGATGCATGTGGGAACATGCCCCCAGCGTGGTGTGATAGAATACTTCGATGAAGGCAGGACAAACTGACCTTAGGAATATGCCAAGTAGTACTATGGTGGAATATGATATGGGCATCAGCTCATGCTACTAATGAATGTGAGCAGATGGGTGGATGGATGATTAATGAAATGTGATGGAATGGATGAGTGAGTCATGCAGATCCTAGTGGATAGAGAGTGTTTTATTTATGCTTGGTGCTTGTTTGCCAGGTTTTCACCAAGGTACTTGTCCAAAGTGCCACCGAAGTGGTTTACACTAGAGGACGATTTTTTTTCTTTACTGTTTTCAATCCTTTTTCTGATTTTTTTGGATTTTTTATTTTTTTTTATTTTTTTGTTGTCGCCAAGACACCTGTTTGCTAAGTTTTCATCAAGGTAACCATTTTTTCAGGACTTTTTCTGATTGTTTTTGTATTTTCTGATTTTATACCTTGCAAGTTCTTAGGCATAGAACTTTTTGAGATGACAACTGTAAATGGGCTCCTACAGATATTGGCCTTCTGGTGTCAACAACTGATATGCCCCTAATTTGTAGTTTGCGGTGATGATGAAAGGTCCCAGCCAGTTAGGCTCAAACTTTCCTTTTGTATTCAAGTTTGGTACATTCTTTTGGTTCTCTTTTAGTACAAGGTCACCATCTTGGAAGGTGTGTCACCTAATCTTCTTGTTGTAGCTCTGTTTCAAGCGGTTCTAGTAGACCTGTAGATGATTTAGGGCATTCATTCATCATTCATCCAGTAACTCTAGCTCGTTTAGTCTTGTAACCCTATATTCCTCATCTGTGATGAGGTTTTGCAAAGATATTCTCAAGGACGAGAGCTCGATCTCAATTGGAAGTATGGCTTCTGATCCGTAGACCAGGGAGAATGGGGTGGCGCCTGTTGGTGTGCGGATGTTGGTGCGGTAGGCCCATAAGGTAGGGTTTAACTGTAGATGTCAGTCACGACCAGAGTCATTGACTATTTTCTTAAGGATCTTCAAAATGGTTTTATTAGTAGCTTCTGCTTGGCCATTGCCTTGTGGGTAGTATGGGGTGGAAAAGCGGAGTTGGATTTTGAATTTTTCACACAAATCACGGACATCCTGATTCTTGAAGGGTGTCTCGTTATAAGAGATAATGGATTGAGGAACACTGTATCGGCAAATGAGGTAGTTCAGGATGAACTTGGATATATGTTTACCCGTGATGTAGGTCATGGGAATTGCTTCAACCCACTTTGTTTAATATTCGGTGGTGGTGATAATGAACTTATGGCCATTGGATGAGGTGGGCGAGATTTTACCTATGAGATCAAGCCCCCATTGGGAAAAGGGCCAAGGTGTAAAAATGGGATGTAATTCTTGAGCTAGTGCATGAATGAGATCTCCATGTTGTTGGCATTATAGACATCTTCTAAAAAATTCATGTACCTCTCTTTCCATTTTCGGCCAATAGTACCCAGTTCTCAGTAACTTCTTAGCCAAGGCCATACCACTCGAATGTGAACCACAAGTGCCATTATGTACCTCAGTTAAAGCAATCAAGGCCTCCTCAGGTTTTAAACATCGTAACAAGGTTTCATTGATACTTCTACAGAAGAGGGTCTCTCCTAAGATGAAAAATCGTAAGGACCTTTTGACAAAGGTTCGCTTTAGGTTCGAGGTAATGTCAGTTGGAAGGATTCCTAATCTCAGATAGGTATAAATTTCATGGTACCAAAGATCATCAGGACCAATGAGTTCGCACGCATATTCTGATTTTGGTACCTTGAAATTTGGTACGAAAAGCTGCTCTACAAGGAATTCGTGTTTCGAGACATTACGAGGGATATCTAGCAAGGATCCAATTGTTGCCATTGCATCAGTTGCTTTGTTGTTTGCCCTCGGTATTTGCTCAAAGGTGATGTCGATGAATGATTCCTTGAGGCTTTCTACTACCTTTTTGTATGGTGTGAGCTTATCATCTTTAGTTTGGTATTCACCGTTGACTTGGTTAATGATAAGTTGTGAGTCTCCATATACTTTTAAGGCCATGATTTTCCATTGTGCCACAATCTTGAGACCTATGGTTAAAGCCTCATATTCTGCAATATTGTTTGTACAGGGGAATGCCAACTTGTAAGATCTCGATATACAGTCCCCTTGGGGGGTGATGAAGACCACACCGGCTCTCGATCCATGTTGTGTGTGGGAGCCATCAAAGTATAGTTTCTAGTGGTCGGCTGCACTGAGATTGAAAAGGGACTCATCTGGAAACTCTGATATGAACAGGTTGTCTATGTAGAGGGGAGCTTCTGCTAGCTGGTCCGTAATAACTTGTCCTTTGATCGCCTTTCGCTCGACATACTCAATATCATGTTCAGATAGTATCATCACCCATTTATCCATTATGTTTGTAAGCATTGCTTTTGACAATAAATATTTGAGGGGGTCTATCTTGGCAATTAGCTTAATTTGATGAGCTAGCATGTAGTGTCTGAAATTTTGGGCCGCAAACACCACTGCTAGGCAAGCTTTTTCTATTGATGTATAGTTGAGCTCATGCCCCACCATTGTTTTGCTGATATAGTAAATGGCCCGCTTGGTTCCCTTTTCATCATGTTGGGCTAAAAGGGCCCCAAGGGTGGCTGTCGTTGTTGAGATGTATAGAATCAATGGTTTCCCTATGAGTGGTGGCATTAATATAGGTGGTGTAAGTAGGTATTCCTTGATCTTTTTGAATGCTTGTTCGCACTTTTCATCCCACCTGAATGCTACTCCCTTGTGGAGTAGGTGTGAATAGGCAATCTGCTTATCTGCCAGTTGTGCTATGAATCTTCTGATGGACTGAAGTCTACCTTGTAATCCTCTGAGTTGCTTTAGTGTTCTTTGTGCTTCCATATCAAGGATTTCTTTTACCTTTGCATGATCCACTTCTATCCCTCTCATTGAAACTATGTACCCAGCAACTTTCCTGATTGTACCCCAAAGATACACTTCTTTGGATTGAGTCTGACCTTGTATTGTTCTAGCCTATCAAAGATTGCACTTAGAGTCACTATGTGGTCTTGCCTTTTCTTTGATTTAGCCAATATGTCATCCACATAATCTTCGACAATTTTATAGATCATGTCATGGAAAATCAGTGTCATGGCCCTTTGGTATGTAGCTCCTGCATTCTTTAGCCCAAATGGCATCACATTCGAGCAATAGGTGCCCCAAGGACATGTAAAGGTTGTCTTATGCTGGTCCTCTTTTTCTATCATTATCTGATTGTATCTTGAGAAGCCGTCCATTAGGGACAGCATCTCATGTTCGGCCATCATGTCCACTATCATCTCAATGTTGGGTAGTGGAAAATCATCCTTAGGACATGCTTTGTTTAGATCTCTAAAGTCCATGCAGATGTGGATTCCCCCATTCAGTTTTGAGACTAGCACAAGGTTAGATACCCACTCTGGATAGTCAATTGGGCGTATGAAGCCAACATCCAAGAGCTTTTGTAACTCAATCTTAACGAGCAAGGCTATTTTTGGGTGCATTTTCCTCAACTTTTGTCTGACTGGTTTCGCTCCAGGGTAAATAGCCAAATGATGAACCACCACCTCAAGATCTAGGCCTGGCATGTTAGCATAGGTCCATGTAAAGTTTACTTTTCTTTCTTTCAGGAATGCTGCTAATAGTTCTTGTTCCTTTGTCAAGAGAGACTCGGTGTAGAAAGTGATTTGTTGTTCTGCTTTTGTTCCCAAGTTCACAGAGTTGCACTGCTCTGCCAAGACTGCCAACTTTTCTTGATGTAAAGTAGTAAGGGGGATATTGGATCCTTCATCCTCCGATGCCTCAAAGAGGTTTTCACCATTGGATGCATCCTTTATTTTTACTATTTTGTGGTTAGAGAGCGCCACAGTGTGGTTTTCACTCAATAACGTTGAGCTTATTCTCGATATTTTCCTTTTGCGACTAAAGGACTCAATCGTCTCCCCATAGTATGCCTGAGTGTCTAATGTGATTTTGAAGCCTGCCTTATGATCCCCACACGGAACTGTATCCCTTAGTCCCATGAATTCCGAGAGTGCCTCATCATTTTTGAATGATTCTAGAATTGGCGGTCCTTGTTGATTGTGATCGATGAGTTGCAGGTGTACTAAGGTGATTCGATGGGTTTGTTGGTTTGACTCAGCTGTGGAGGCACTAATCATTAACAGGGTGGAATCTTCAAAGAGCCTAAAGAGACCTGCTATGGTATCGTCGTCGTCACTACTGGCACAAACCTCGGTGATATCAAATGTGAAAATATCAAGTGGGATGCCTAGGCATACAGGTGGTCTAGGAGTGGTTGTTGTTACTTGAGGAGAGGCCCTGACTACCCTTCTGGGAGTAGCTCTACCATGTACGGTTATACTCGGAGGAGTATACCCAAGGCCAAGGTTCCGCATTCTTCTTTCTACAATGATGGGCTCCAGCCATCCATCACTATTTCTTCCAAGGCTTTCGTTCCTGTTATAGCCCATACCAAACATCATTTGCAACCCTCTGTTAGTTTCATCCATGGATAGGGTGGGGGTGGGCCTTTCATCTTGGTATAATTTGTTTGAGATGTCTCCCTCATCCACATTTTCTCTACTGAGATCCCCCAACGGTGGAATCCAAAGGGGTTTTCCCTAATAGCATGGACAGGTGTTTTAGCTGGCTGAGGTTGTCCATGCGACCTAGGAGATTGTGGTAACTCTCCTACAACAAATGCATTCCTTTTCATTCTATAGTTTCCGCATCCATTGTCCTAGATCATGTTTTTGATTTCGGATATGTTGGGGATGGCAGGTGTCTCTGTTGCAGAAGTGGAAGCGAGGTTGGCTGGGTCGATGTATGAAGTGGACGAGCCTTCATCATTTTTTGGCACTTGGGGGATCTTATAAAACTTGGCTTCCAAGTTTTTGCAATAGGTGAAAGGTTCAGGATCCCCATATATAGTGACCTCTTCATTTTGATGTGAGAACTTGATACATTGGTGATACGTCGAGGCCACTGCCTTCATTCCATGGATCTAGTGGCGTCCAAGGAGGATATTATATGGTAGGTCGAGGTCAAGGACCTAATAGGTGGTCTCCATAGTTGCCAGTCCCACTTGGATGGGGATTTTTATAGTGCCCTGGGACACTCTTTCTTGGTCATCATACGCCCTTATCGTGATGCTTTTGTTTTTATTAATGGAATCCTCGGTGAATCCCAATTTCTTCATGAGCTTTAAAGAACAGATGTTAAGGCCTGCACCTCCATCCACCAGGACTCATTTGACTTTATTTTTATGGACGAGCACTTGAAGGTGGAGTGCACGGTTATGAGATGGTTGCGGGGGGAAATATTGGTTAGAGAATGTAATGAGATTTGGGGTAGCGATGTTACCCACCATAGCCTAGAATTGCTCTGTGTCAAGGGTGGTGGAGACGGTGGATGCAGTTAATGCTTCATCAAGGATATTCCTATGGGCGGCAAAAATTTTCAATAGTTCCATGATGGAGATTTGGGCAGGGGTTCTCTTCAGCTGGTCAATGACGTTGTAGTCATAGGGGATGGATTTTGTATTAGAAATGGGGGTCTTAGTTGGTGCCCCGGTGATGGTGACCTTTCTGCCACGTGTGGTGACTCCATAGTCATATTTGGCTCCTTTGACATTTATGATGGTGACCATCTCATCGACACATCCGACTATCTCCTCATACACTAGATTAGTCCTAGCATACTTTTTCTTGCCCTTATTGTTCCCTTGATTATTTCCTTGATTGTTCCCTTGATTATGGTTCGGCATTGGATTCGTGTATATTTTCAAGTCTTGGTTTTCGGTTCGCTGTTTGATATTGATGATCTTATCCTCGATGAGGTCTTGGATGATGTTTTTCAACCTCATGCAATTGGTGGTGGTATTTCCTTTGATCTTGTGAAAGTCACAAAGGAGATTTTCGTTATACCATGGCGGTTTGGTCATGGGTTTTGTTTATTGCTCAGAGTTAGAGATTTTGATCAGGTTTTCCTTGACCAATTTCTTCATGATGGATTCGATAGATTCACCAAGAGCTGTGAACTTCCTCTTGGGGGGATACTTGCCTCGGGGAGATGGTCCTCCTTGATTACCCAATTTGTTGATTTGATTGGTGGGAGTTGGTTGTTGCTGTGCTACTACTGCATTAGTCTGCACATTATTGTGATTATGATTTTGCGGTTGATGGGTTTGGATGTTCTGCTTAAAGGCACTGATGACCACTTTAGCATCGACCATGCCATCGTTTGTGATATTTTTGTTCCTTGACCATGTTCAAGGTTTATCATTATAGTTGTTAGAAGGGTGGTTATCCTGTGGTGGAGTGAATGTTGATGTGCCTCCTCGCGCAGTAAGGGCTCTTTCGATGTTGAGCGCCTTTGGGATTAATTGATCATAGGATGTGATGCATTGCATTTTCAAATAGAACACCAAGTTTTCATCTAGATTGGATATGATGGTGCAAACTTGTTGTTCTTTCGGCATGGTCCAGTTGCTCTGATTGGCCTTGGATTGCCATCTTTGCAAGAAGGATGCGAATAGCTCTCCTTTTCTCTATTTGAGTGTGGATAGTTCTTACAAACTAACATCCGCACCCATATTGAAAGCATAATTTTTAAGGAAAGCTTCCACGATTTTCTCGAATGTTTTAATGCACGTGGGTAGGCGAAAAAACCATTCCATGGCTGGACCAGTCAGACTACGGGGGAAGAGTTGCATTAGATACGTGTCATCGTATGCGAACTCCATGCAATGCACCTGAAATTCCCTGACGTGGTTTTTAGGGTTACCCATTCCATTATACTTGTCGAATTTGGGGATCTCGAATCCCTTTGGGAATGGTATCATGGTGAGACTTCTGTCCAAAGGATAAGGGCACAAGTTGCCTGGTGTCCTTGTTCTTTTTCCTGCTTGTAAGTCTCATTTGCTATGAGAGCAGTTTGATTTGTGTTGTGACATCTTTGCTTGGGTTGGGAGGGGGAATGAATGAGTTGTGAGGTGTTTGAGGTGTTTGATGGGTGGGAGGAGTACTAGTGGGCATTTGTTGCAAGCTTTGTTGTGCGTTCAAAGCCTGTTGGTATGCTTGCATTTGTGTCAACAATGCTTGTTGTTGATCTTGCTACTGTTGTTCCAACAACGCTTGTTGTTGGTCCATCTATTGTTGTTCCCATGAAGCCTATTGTTGGTCAATCTGTTGTTATGCTAGTAAAGCTTGTTGTTGGTCTAGCTTTTGTTGTGCCAACAAAGCTTGTTGTTGGTCAAGTTGTTGTTGTGCCAACAAAGCTTGTTGTTGGTCGAGCTGTTGATGCTGTGTTGCCACCTGGGGCTGCCCATCCTATCCTGCTACCTCCTGTGCTTGATCCCTCGGAGGTGACTGCTGAGGAGGTGGCACACCTCCCCGACCTTTGCCTATTGACCTGCCTCTAGGCCTGCGATGTGGAAGCACTATCCCAGGGACTATCAATCTCAACGGAGGTCTGAACCATGCCCTATACGCTGGAGTCACCCCTGCGTCTGCTGGCCCCTGATCATATGGTCACGGTCGAGCCACTAACTGTCTAAAGGAGGGCACTGCCTCCTTTGTTGGAATCAGCTGCCCCCATGTTGTCTCCTTTGTCGTATGGGAAAAGAGGGCCATATACTGATCATCTGGTATATCTTGCACCTCACCAAACTGTCTGGCTACCCTGTCAAGAAGGTACCTCTCTATCATAGTGTGCTCCTGGACCTACATAAATCTGTCCTGGCGAACAAAGAAGAGTTGTTGAGCATCATCATACCATGGCCTTATACCCATCCATGGCCTCCAGATAAACACTGTCATCTGATCTATAACCTGTCGCCAATGGGCTATACCATTTGTACCCATGTGAGTGAAGTGAATCTCTGCCCTGCCATACCGCCACACCATGGGGTCATTAATATCTAGAACAACTGGTGTCACAAGTGGGCGAAGCACTGGGATCCGCTCCCATGCCCAAATGTGTACAAGAGTCAACCCGGCCCCAAGAGCCCGACCATCCAAATAGACAAACTCATGCAAATCTCTATACAAAGAGGCCAGCAGTACTAGTTCCCAGGCAAAGTACACTCAGCGAGTGCACATCTGCTACCATGGCAACCCCCAACCTGGACTGAAGTATCAGCCACACTGATCAAGAGCTATAAGACAAGAAATAATGGTGGCCACAATCAGGCTATAAGTAGGGGCTATACCCCGATACCTCTCCAAATCTATCTAACCATCACAAAGGATGAGCTCGTCAACACCCATAACACCAAAGCAGGCATCCCTACCCTCCTCAAAATCATAGATAACTCAGGATCCGTGAATAGGTAGCCGCAGGATGCGCCAGACATCCTCAAGAGTAATGGTGGCCTCGTCGGTAGGAAGATGAAAGGATGACGTCTCACTGTGCCATCACTTGGCCAAAGCATACATCATACCCAGATGTGCTCGAATAGGAAGGACGTACACAGCGTGCCATAAACCAAGCATCCCAAGTTGCTCCTGAAGGAATACATGCATATCCTGTAATCTCTCAAATACTGAACACCGGTGCTCCCTCAAATGAATGACCTCGTGTCTCTCATGTGCAAGGAAAGAAGCCGCGTCAGTTTACCTAAAGATAATCTACTACCCGTAGCACATTTAACCTTTGAAACAGCAAAAGTGGCACTGTTCTCAAAAGCGGTGCAATTTGTAATGTTCCAAACTGGCCCGCGTGGTGGACTTTGCACCCTATTTTGACAAACTGACCCATGCGGCACTATTTGCGTGAGTGGCCGAGTTTGGTGGCCAAGAATCCTCAAACCCAAACTGGCCCACGCAGCGCTCTTTGCACAAGCAGTCTTGTATAGGACTGTGCAGCCCCAAAATTGCATTTTTCGTGGCGCTATATCATGTCACGTCGCCTAAACCGTACCTAAGCCCCAATTAATGCATGAATAACGAGAAAACAAAAAGTTGGATAGGGGTACATACCACGGGTCCTGCGGTGATTGGTCGTTGATATACTTGTACCCGCTCTGACATGTGTAGACGAAGCTGTCGTTGTGCCATCGTGACCAAGTCTCAGAGTTCAAAGTGTCAAATTTTTCAAAGTTTAAGATTGCAAATGTATTGAAAGTGACCCCTCGAGGTCCATTTAAGCCTAAAAATTAGGGTTTTTTGACCTAATTTGACCTTCCGACTAGGGTTTTGGCCCCCCGATCCCGTTTTCATCCAACCGAGGGCCGTGTTACATCTTTTTCTGGCGTCTTAACCTATTTTTAGGCATTCTAGGGAATTTATGGCCTGTCAATCACCTTGTCGTCTTTTTTCATGAGATCATCCAAAAAATCAAAATTTTCATCCAATCTCTCGAGGGGGCAATATCCAACATTATCCTTCCACTAGGGCAGCAATGGGGCATCTGAAAAAATCAAGAAAATTTTTGAACTTTTGATCATAGCAGTTTATTCTTTGAATCAATGCAACAAGTACATTGCTTCAAAGAGGGGAAAAAATGTAGACATGGAAAATGTACAGTTTCGTTTTGGCACGCTTGATCCCGATCACTAACATCATTTCCTCTGAAATCACACTCTCAGCATTTCATCATAATCACTATTCATCTGATCAGGTCTATCACCTCCTTTTGATTAAATTAATCAATTTAATTTAATTAACCTTGCATTTCTGTTTAATTAAATAAATCATTTTATTTGATTAAATTCTCTAAAGTCATCTTATTAAATTAAATAAATTAAACCTTATTTGATTTAATCTAATATATTTCTCCTTAGTTAAATAAATCAGATCATTTATTTAATTAATCCCTTCCTCTCAATTTGATTTAAATCAATTCATAAATTTAAGTCTAAATTGTCACATCATCTAATATTTCATTAAATTAATCAAAACTATGATTAAGTTAATCCCTCTAATTAAAATCCTCTAGAGAATGCAAGTTGCACAATAAATCAATTACTTTGATTTATTTAATTCTCTATTTTGCCTCACATGGCATCAAAAGGGAATATTCTCTCTTTTGAATTCAAAAAGGCCAAGTGGACTTGGTCCTTCCAACAAGAAATTTAAGGCCTTTTACATGTCCTTGGCCTTGAGCCAAGTGACATTAACTTCATTTCTCTTCCCTCTTCAACAAGTCATCTCACAAATTTCAAATTCAAATTTATGCATTTATTAGCACTTTGGCAATAATGTGCACAACCACTAACCATTCACATCTTGACATGTGGCATTCAACCATTGGATTGAAAGTTAGTCTCACATTGCTCAAATCTTACTTTCTCTTCCAAATTGAAAGTTATAAATTGGAGACTTCTCTCCTCATTTCTCATCCACAATCCTTATGCAAAGTTACTCTCTTCACATGGAGAGCTAATTTTTCCCATTGCACTCAATCATTCACCATTTTCATAAATTGTAACAAGGTTATGCTCAAATCTCTTTGGAGATTTGACCATTGTTCAATCATTCAACATTGAAACTTAGGAATTGGGAAAGGGCCAATTGCAACACTTCATTGGCACCAATTCCCCCATGGGATCACTAGTCTATTGGCTTAACTAGGATCTAGCTTAATTTCTTGTTTTGTGTTCTTCATTTTCCTAATTTTAGTTTGAATAGATGGATTTCATCGAGAATCTCCCATACTTGTTTGCATGCAATGGTTGAATGCCACATGTCAAGATGTGAATGGTTAGTGGTTGTGCACATTTTGGCCAAAGTGCCAATAAATGCATAAATTTGAATTTGAAATTTGTGAGATGACTTGTTGAAGAGGGAAGAGAAATGAAGTTAATGTCACTTGGTTCAAGGCCAAAGACATGTAAGAGGCCTTAAATGCCTTGTTGGAAGGACCAAGTCCACTTGGCCTTTTTGAATTCAAAAGAGAGAATATTCCCTTTTGATGTCATGTGAGGGAAAATAGAGAGTTAAATAAATCAAAGTAATTGATTTATTGTGCAACTTGCATTCTCTAGAGTATTTTAATGAGAGGGATTAACTTAATCATTGTTTTGATTAATTTAATGAAGAATTAGATGATGTGACAATTTAGACTTAAATTTATGAATTGATTTAAATCAAATTGAGAGGAAGGGATTAATTAAATAAATTATTTGATTTATTTAACTAAGGAGGAATATATTAGATTAAATGAAATAAGGTTTAATTTATTTAATTTAATAAGATGACTTTAGATAATTTAATCAAAAAGATGATTTATTTAATTAAATAGAAATGCAAGGTTAATTAAATTAAATTGATTAATTTAATCAAAAGGAGGTGATAGACCTGATCAGATGAATAGTGATTATGATGAAATGCTGAGAGTGTGATTCTGGAGGAAATGATGTTAGTGATCGGGATCAAGCGTGCCAAAATGAAATTGTACGTTTTCCATGTCTACATTTTGTCGCTCTTTGAAGCAATGTACTTGTTGCATTGATTCAAAGAATAAACTGCTATGATCAAAGTTCAGAAATTTTTTCGATTTTTTCAGATGCTCCACTGTTGCCCCAACGGAAGGATAATGCTAGATATTGCCCCCTCGAAAGATCAGACAAAAATTTTGATTTTTTGGATGATCTCGCGAAAAAAGATGACAAGGTGCTCGATAGGCCAGAAATGCCTCAAAATGCCTAAAAATAGGTTAAGATGCCAGAAAAAGATGTAACACGGCCCTCGGTTGGATGAAAACGGGATCGGGGGGCCAAAACCCTAGCCGGAAGGTCAAATTAGGTCAAAAAACCCTAATTTTTAGGCTTAAATGGACCTCAAGGGATCACTTTCAATACATTTGCAATCTTAAACCTTGAAAAATTTGACACTTTGAGCTCTGAGACTTGGTCACGATGGCACAATGACATCTTCCTCTACACGTGTCAGAGTGGGTACGAGTATATCAACGACTAGTCATCGCAGGACTCGTGGTATGTACCCCTATCCGACCTTTTGTTTTCTTGTTATTCGTGCATTAATTAGGGCTCAGGTACAGTTTAGGCCGCACGACGCAATATAGCACCGTGGAAAATGCAATTTCGGGGCCGCGCGGTCCTATACAAGACCGCTTGTGCAAAGAGCATCATGTGGGCCAGTTTGGGTTTGAGGATTCTTGGCCACCAAACTCGACCGCTCGCGCAAATAGCACAAAATGTGAACCCCTAGACCTGTAAATGCACAAGAGCAACAAAACACGTTAAGGTTGTTAGATCAAATGCATGCAAACAAGTATGAGAGATTCCCCATGAAATCCTTCTAGCGCCAAAAATGTGAACTCCTAGACCTGCAAATGCACAAGAGCAACAAAACACATTAAGGTTGTTAGATCAAATGCATGCAAACAAGTATGAGAGATTCCCGATGAAATCCATCTATTCAAACTAAAATTAGAAAAATGAAGAACACAAAACAAGAAATTAAGCTAGATCCTAATTAAGCCAATAAACTAGTGATCCCATGGGGGAATTGGTGCCAATGAAGTGTTGCAATTGGCCCTTTCCCAATTCCTAAGTTCCAATGTTGAATGATTGAACAATGGTCAAATCTCCAAAGAGATTTGAACATAACCTTGTTACAATTTATGAAAATGGTGAATGATTGAGTGCAATGGGCAAAATTAGCTCTCCATGTGAAGAGAGTAACTTTGCATGAGGATTGTGGATGAGAAATGAGGAGAGAAGTCTCCAATTTATAACTTTCAATTTGGAAGAGAAAGTAAGATTTGAGCAATGTGGGACTAACTTTCAATCCAATGGTTGAATGCCACATGTCAAGATGTGAATGGCTAGTGGTTGTGCACATTTTGGCCAAAGTGCCAATAAATGCATAAATTTGAATTTGAAATTTGTGAGATGACTTGTTGAAGAGGGAAGAGAAATGAAGTTAATGTCACTTGGCTCAAGGCCAAGGACATGTAAAAGGACTTAAATGCCTTGTTGGAAGGACCAAGTCCACTTGACCTTTTTGAATTCAAAAGAGAGAATATTCCCTTTTGATGCCATGTGAGGGAAAATAGAGAATTAAATAAATCAAAGAAATTGATTTATTGTGCAACTTGAATTCTCTAGAGGATTTTAATGAGAGGGATTAACTTAATCATAGTTTTGATTAATTTAATGAAGAATTAGATGATGTGACAATTTAGACTTAAATTTATTAATTGATTTAAATCAAATTGAGAGGAAGGGATTAATTAAATAAATGATTTGATTTATTTAGCTAAGGAGGAATATATTAGATTAAATCAAATAAGGTTTAATTTATTTAATTTAACAAGATGACTTTAGAGAATTTAATCAAATAAAATAATGTATTTAATTAAACAGAAATGCAAGGTTAATTAAATTAAATTGATTAATTTAATCAAAAGGAGGTGATAGACCTGATCAGATGAATAGTGATTACGATGAAATGCTGAGAGTTTGATTCCGAAGGAAATGATGTTAGTGATCGGGATCAAGCGTGCCAAAACGAAACTGTACATTTTCCATGTCTACATTATGCTCTTTTTTTCTCAAAGAACTTGAAATTTGTCATTCATATATATATATATATACATACATACATATACATACACAATTTTGTAGTGATATGTATATTTTTATTACAATTAATTATATATTGTGATGTGAACCATTTATAGTATTAAGCTAAATCTATCCAGCCTTACTATTGGAAGAATATAAAAAATATAAAAAAATAAAATTTAAGCTATATTTCTACTATGTATAATGGATTATTATTAGACAAGAGGAGGAAAATACATACCTATGTAATTGGTTGTGTAGAAACATATATATCATTGTGTTTCTCTAAATATATGAATTATTATTTGAATTACTTTGGATGATATGGAATTGTTGTTTCTTAGTAAAATGGTAAGCGGATTAAAATTCTAAGACTCAATACATATATTAACTAATGTTCATCTCTTATGATATTTACAGCTATATTTAAATTTTCCTACCTATTTTATTGTAGCTACATGAAGAGAATATATCACAAGTTTTGAACCTATATCATGAAAATTCTGATTATTCTATCATATCACTAGGCTACTATATCAAATTGACTTGGATGATATTCAAGATATTATATTTTTAATATATGGTCCTTTACTAGGAATCACATAACATAGTGCATCCCTTACTCCTAAAAATTAACAATGATTGATCACAAATATTATTCTTTACATATTTTATAAATACAAGATTGACACAACAATAAGATGTTTCTTTTTAACTTTATAGAATAAATAATATTTATAGGTATTTTATTTGGATATGACATTATAATTTATTAGATAAAGGTATCTAATTTATTTTATCAAACTAAGATATATAAGCTCATAATGGATCGCACGACATTATGAGCTTATGAGCGATTAAATAAGCTCATAGAAAATGAAAACAATGTATTCAATTCATTATGCACTTCTTCATCAATTTTAGCAACTTTATCGTCATTGTCCAAGTTAATCAAAATGGAAGGTTGAAGATAATGTCCAAAGAAGGATCTATCTCTTGTTTTATTTGTGATATAGGACCTTTTCGTTGTGGCAAAGAGGAAGACTCATCCTGTATTGCTTAAGTCAATTTTGGATGTTGATTTTCTTTGTTGTTTTCTTCATTTAACCTTCAAGCAATAACATGATGTATAAACGACCAAGAGACAACCAAAGAAAATTCATCACACCTCCTAAAATAAAACAAATTTACAAAGCTAAAGAGAAATTGGTTGAACAACCTCCTATGGTTTCCTTTGTTACTCCTCTAAGGGAAGAAAATAAACCTATATTTGATAAAACCGCTCCCGCATAACCACAACTTGAAAATCATACCAACTAACATATGTATACACACATATATATTAATTGTATATATATTTGTGTCATCATTTATATATATATCGAAACCTACTATATTCCAAGTATATTATCGATCTCCATTTAGAGGTTATTACTTGCAGATTATTGGCTTTACATGTTTCTTGTAGAATCCCGATCAAGCATCATTATCGATGATCATTTCCAAATTGGATATTATTTATTTGTGCAAGATAAATTCAGATCGAACTTAGTAGGCATTTATGTTTATTAAGTAACTAACCCCAATTAGTGATTGGGTGTTTTAGTTAGACAAAAAGGCACAAATTCATGAGATACGTCCCATGAGCGAACATGCCTCCACTTTGTGGAGACATGTCGGCTCATGGGACATGTCGCCCCATTGATATTTAATATAGATCCGATCCACAATTGAAGACATCGAAATAAATAAATGTTCTACTCTTGAGGATCGAATACCATAAAAGAAAATTCGGACTTGTAAATTCATGATCAATACTTCCAATATTGATCTGTCATCAACTTCATAGTTATTAAGTTCAATATTTTGTTTATAATCTAAAAGAAATTTAATTTAAACAACAAGTATTTTCCTCCAAATATTAAGTTAAAAGTAAATATTATTAATTAAATAATATTAAATTTAAAGTGACTTATTAAATGCAGATTCAAAATTGAGTCACAATTTGGAAATTAAAAGAGAAGAATTTGAACAGACATGCAAGCAGAAATCCAAGGGGCAAGAAAAATTTTATTAGCGTAAGATATATAATTTGTTTTATTAATTTATAATGAAATTTTTCTTCTTATTTCAATTTGGAAAATATTTAACATTATTAAAAGAAGCTAAGTAAATTTTAATTATCTAATATTTACTTACCTCTAATAAATAAAGTAAACTATAATTTCCTCATGTCTCTTATTATTGAAACATTGAGTCTATCCCTAATTGTGATCAATTTGTAGTTATGCATGTACTTGTAGTAGAATTGTAGTAGAATGGGATGAATCATAATGGATTTCCCTTGGTTAGCATTATTAGTGCTTGTGTTAACCTAGTACATTTTTTATAACCAAATATTTATATTAATATGTATATACTAAATGTTGGAGCATGTGAGACTCTTAAAATCAAAGTACTTGAAAAACACTTATCATGGAATATGATCTCATAGATTCCAATGACTCCATAATATACTCATTAATATCTTACAAAAGAATTTATTGTGTTTGGAAAGTAGTATATTTAATTATAATCCTAATATATTAATGTTACATCACCAATAATCTTGGAAAGATTACTTACAACCATACTGTTGAGATATTAGTATATGTATATACTAAATGTTGGAGCATGTGAGACTCTTAAAATCAAAGTACTTGAAAAACACTTATCATGGAATATGATCTCATAGATCTCAATGACTCCATAATATACTCATTAATATTTTACAAAGGAATTTATTGTGTTTGGAAAGTAGTTTATTTAATTATAATCCTAATATACTAATGTTACATCACCAATAATCTTGGAAAGATTACTTACAACCATGTTGTTGAGATATTAGTATTTCAGTATCCATTCTCCTTGTTGATTTGAAATATTAGTTGTGACTATTAATGAAGGAGATAAAGAATAATGGTGGTAGGTAAAAATTTATTTGGACTAATTTATTATACTTTCTCAATTTTAGACACAAAAAAGAGATTAAAGGATCTTTTTATGATAGATGGGTCATTCCCTATAATAGAGCATTATACTTGAAGATGTGAGCCACTAGAGAAATATTGTTCGAGGATTCTTTTGGAGTTATATTTTCTAATCATGAATTAATTTATTCTACCCATGTAAATTTCATCTAAATTAATTCCTTGTGATTTAATTACTTTGAAAGGTACTCTTCAAGTGGGGCATTTTTTAACATGATACTATGGTTTTGGTTTAATCCATTTTTTTGGAAACTATTTATGAATTTGTACTCTTATCATTATTCTATATATTAGATGCATGAGATAATGGTTGCATCATGTTATCATGTGTACATATATTTTGTTTGGGTGTTATCATGTTCAAGAGAGATATTGTGCGTTGCATGTTATCTTGTATTTAAATATTAATACATACTTGAACCTCTCTTTGATGGTGGATTTTTTCCACAACGTTTTATCCATGTACATCTAATTTCATGTGATGATTCATTATGGTTTGATAATTTTAATGTTCTATCCATTTTATTTGCAAATTATTTTATAAATGACCACTAAAATTTGTACATTAAGTTTTTTGTTATCACTCTAATAATTTATTCTATTTTTCAATATTTGGTATCAAATATTTTGTTTTAATTAAAGGGGACGCCTTTCTAAAAAAATTGTGAGTCTTTTATGTTGTGGGAGCATCATGATTTTTGTGTTTCCAATTATATGTTTGTATTGGAATCCATGGAAATTTGTATCTTAATTGGATATTTACATGATTTAGAAACTCAAAATGGAGGATCTCCTTAAAAAGAGAGATTATTGGAGATTTGTTTCAAACAAAGAGAACCCAAATAGTATTTCTAATGATAATTTGAATAAATTAGACAAAAACAAATAAAATTAATTTAGTTGTGTCTTGTAGATTCTATCACATTGAATGTTTCTAAGGAGGCAATTGTGTAATCTCAATGGAAGAGGATTGTTGAGATCTACCAAATAAAGAGTTTGACAAATAAATTGTGTTTTAAAATAAAATTATTTTACTTAAAAATAAAATATGGGGACTTGGTGATAAAAAAAAATTGAATACATTTAATTTAATCCTAAATTAGTTTAGATTTATTGATTTCAAAATAAATAATAAATATAAGTGTATATTGTCACTTTGCTCTTTTCCTTGATTATGAGAAAATGCGATCCTTTCTCTAATCATAGATCCAAAGGTGTATGCCCTTGTTATTTTCTTGAAATTCAAATAAGTAATAAAACCATGGATAAGATATCAAAGGGTGTAGTACATGTTCAAGGAATGCCTAAGGCTAAATAATGACCTAATGGGGATTAGAAAAGGTATAAAAAGAGGTCTACATATTGTAGCCATTCTAAGACTTCAAGAAAGAGTGGAATGAAGTGCTAGAATTATTATAAATGAGGGCATGTAGAAAAATTTCCTAATGAGCATGACGAATCCTTATTTATTTCTAATAAGATCATTTCTTATGAAATATGACTAATTAAATTAGGTTATTCATATCATATGACTCCCCATAAGAATTAGTTATCTTGCTACCATGCATATAATGGAGTCCCAGTAAGTATAAGGAGAAGGCAGATGGGAAAAGGAGACATAAAGAGTTTTTTATTGGAGATGAAGTAATGGTATATTTGAGGAAGGAGAGATTTCCAATTGGAGCATACAATAAGTTTAAGATAAGGAAGTTTGGACCGTGTAAGATTCTAAGGAAGTTTGACTCTGAAAATGTATATGAAGTGGAGTTACTAGAGACATTAGGTATATCACATATTTTTGATATTTCAGACATCTATGAGTATCATGATGGACAGTCAAGTGGTAGTAGTAGCAAAGTGGATTTGAAGGAGCAGCTACCACATCAACCATCGGAGGAGATTGAGCAGATTTTGGATACTAGAATTGGAAGGAGCACTAGAAACAAGCAGTACAAGGAATATTTGGTGAAGTGGAAAGGCAAGCCAGTGGAAGATTAATCATGGATTACTCGGGTTGAGGTGGACCATTTTGGTTTTCCTCTTAGCCCTAGAAAGTGAGGGACTCATTTTTCTTCCAACCCCAGGTGTCTGATGCAAAAACATCCTTGGTTGTAAAGCAATCTTGTATCAACCAAAAACATTTATTTTCTTGTATTTTAGTTTGTAGCAGTTTCAACATTTCATTCCACATTTGACTTCATAAGAATTTCTTAGCTCGCAAAGTAGGATATAGCATCTACACATCGACATCTATCACATATCCAGATTTCAGATCATTTGCATTTGTTTTCTGAAAGTTATCACTCTTAGAAATTCACCATTTTTTACAGTTAGGGCATTTAGGGCCAACCTGGTCCAGATTTCTTAGTGCGGACCTATTCCAGAATGTGCAAAGCTTAATGGGGCATCATATAAGAATTTTGGGTCCAATGGGATCTATCTTGAAGATTCACAAATCATTTCATTTCATGAAGGATTATCTTCTTATGTTTTGAGGTCGACTTTCACATTGATCATCTATCGAGTTTTGTAAACCCTTGTGGCTAATGTGGACCTTTGTTGGAGCTGGAGAATCATATTTAAGGGCAATTTTAATTTGTTGTAATCATTCAGAGAGAGAGTAGTTAGTCTTAGAGTTCATGAGTAGAGTTTAGGATTTTTGCATCAACCCTTTGGGGGACTGTAATAAGGCCTTTGGCCAATTGTGATGTTGAATGCCCTTGCTACAGGCCTGTGAACCCTGGTTATTCACCCATGAGGCATATGTTGCATGTCAGATTGCCAATTCAATAAAGATTCATATTTGTCCATCCATTTCTTGTATTATTTTTGTTGTGTTGACTCTACAATGCATGGTTTGTACTATTCTTTTTGAACCCTCCATCTATGACTACACCACTTAGCAACCCATGCATCAAAAAATGTGTGGCTTATTGACTCTAATGCATCTTTCCATATGACCTCACATCGGAGTATGTTTTTGAAGTATGAAGAATTTGACAATCAATAGGTGTACTTGGGTGATGACTCTCATTTAAAGGTAGTTGGTCATGGAAGAGTCTTAATCAGATTCCATAATAGTAGAGTGAAGGGGATCAACGGTGTTTTGCATATCCTTAGTTTGACACGAAACCTTCTTTTTATAATTAAGTTGAATGTTGTGGGTGTGCAAGTTGTTTTTTGATGGAGGATGTAGGATGATTAGAGGAGCTATGGTGCTTGCTAAGGGTGTTTGGATTGAAACTCTATTTTAACTAGATGTATGCATGGTTCAATGCAATAGTTATTCTCTTGATTTGAAGAAAAGAGTTTCAGATTCTTCATCCTCTCCATTCGAACCAACAACGAAGAAGTGTGTTGTGTCTACTTTTAATGGTCATTCTTTTTGGGTATCTAAGGATGTTCATTCTTTAGAAATGAGACTTCTCGTAGAGAAGACAATGTTATAACACCAAAGACTTGGTCATATTGGTGAAAAGGGTCTTAGAGCCCTAAAAAATAAAAACCTTGTTGAGGGGTTATATGATTGTAATCTTGAGTTCAATTTTTACGAATATTGTTATATGAAAAACAAAATTGTATTCAATTTTATTCCAATTCTCACAAAAAATTTTGGGTGTTTTTGATAAGATAAGCTGCATTTACAGGGTGTAGTACCCTTTACACGAAGGAGCCCAAGCGGCCAAAATCAGATCAAAAACCAAAAACTAACATAATAGTCCAGTTATAGTGCAACAATAGATAGACACCAAAAACTTATAGAAACAACGGACACACAGCAGAAGGAAATCACACCCAACAGCAACACACACCCCACCCATCACTTAGCTAACCCTTGCCACTCCTCAAAGAGGAGTTTCATTACATCGTCCCCCACCCATTTTTTGTTGGAATCCTCCTCCGCAATCTTCTTATCAACCTCCTCTTTCAGCACACCGAACAGTGTAACAACTGAGCGGTGTATTACCTTGATCGTGAAACGTGTCAACCTAGCAAATTTCTTTTCCAGTTTATCAACCCAAGTTCACATATTATTGAGCTCTTCACCTTTGTCTCTTTCCTCCTTGTTGGTCCCCTCAGTTCGAGTCAGATGATCCAAGGACTCCGGTATGGATTCCTCAAGAACCATCTTGTTTAACTCAGAGAAATGCCTTGGACCTTCCACAAATTCCTCGGTCTTTTCCATAGTGTCATGCTTTCTTTCATCTTTGCCGCCCTTTTGCTTCGAGCTACTGGAAATATCGTCCACTAGCACCTCCTTATTTTTTACCAGCCTATTTGATCTCCTAACACTAGTCTACTCAGCTCCCATATCCACACTAGTTGCAACCACTGTATCACCCTACAAGTCTTTGTCAATAGAGTCCCTATCCTCATTGTTTTTTGGTGGTTCTTCAACCTAGCAAGGGGTGCTCTTCTTACCCTTTTTTTATTTCAGCTCGGTCTTGGCTAACGGTTTGTTGTCTTTCTTAGAGGGTGTTTTTTTTATCTTGCAGAGCTTGATGGTAGATTTTAACTGAGCTAAACCTACACCACATTTTTTATTTTTGGTCGGGGGTTTGATTTTAGGATCCTCAAGGGGTTGACATGCCACAAACAGAGTCTTTCTTTTAGGCCCAACAAAAGCAGGCGGAGAGGGTTTCTCAGGGGAATGATCAGAGGTTTCTTGTTCTTCAATTCTAATGGCCAAGATGGGTTTAGGAGGACAGAGGGCCAAGTGAAAGTGGTACAGGTGCAGAATGAGGCCTTGGTGCAGGGGCAAAGGGGGCAGTTTGTTAGGGTTTTTGGCCGCTAACTCTACAATCTCCCTCACAGAGTTTTCAAGAGAAGAAAGTAAGAAGAAAGGAATGCGTATGAGCATCCTATGTCTAAGATGGTGTTGGATCTGATACATTCTAATGTTTTTAGCCCTACTACTATTCCTTCAATTTATAAATATTTATTTTGTATCATTTATTGATGACTAGAGTAAAAGAACATGAGTTTATTTCCTCATAAGAAAATGTGGAGTCTTTAGTTGGTTTAAAGAGTTTATTTTTTTTGTAGAAAATCAAAATGGTAAAAAGTAAGTGTTTGAGGATTGATAACAGTGATGAGCTTTGGTCAAAAAATTTTGACAAGTTTTGTAAAGAACATGGGATTCGGAGGCATAAGAAAAATCCATACACCCCTCAGGGGAATGGAGTTAGAGGATGAACATAACATTGATGGAGAGGGCTAGGAGTATACTAAATGGAACTAACCTAGAATAAAAATTTTGGGTTGAATTTATAACCATTGTCGGCTACCCAATTAACAAGTCTCCTACATCAGCTCTTGCTAAGTCTACCTATAGAGGTGTGGCAAAGAAAAGGCTCTCATTGAGACATCTTGAAGTATTTGTTTGTGAGGCATATGCACATGTCGAGGGAGAAGAGGTCTGAGTTGGAGAACAAGGCAGTTAAATGTATCTTCAACAACTATGGAATTGATGTGAAAGATGTGAGCTTTGGGATCCAATGGTCAATAAATTTCTATACAATAGAATTGTTATTTTCAAAGAAATGAAACTTGCTTCCATTGTTTTGTAGTCTACAAAAGAATAAAAGAAAGAAGATGTTCATCTTCCCTTTACACCCAAGGAAACTAAATTGAAATCCCATGATGGACCTAATGATGAAGAGAGTTCTAGCAACTCTGAAAATTCAAAAGAAGATGAAAAACCTCGACCTCAACTTTTGAGGAGGTCCACTCGAATAAGGCAACAACCTAATAGGCTTGGATATTTATTGTGTGGATATAATTGCACTTTTTCTTTTATTGCTAACATTGATGAGCCAAGGACTATAAAGGAGGCTATGGATATGAGTGATGTAGATTTTTAGATAAAAGTCATGGAAGAAGAGATAGCTGCATTAAAAAGGAACAATACATGGGATCTAGTACTTTCTCCTAAAGGACCTAAATTTGTTGTATGCAAATGGGTGATCAAGAAAAAATTTGGTCTTGATAACAGTGTTGAGAAGCTCAAGACAAGGTTGGTCGTGAAGGGTTATGCCCAAGTGGGGAGAATTGATTATGGTGATATACTCTCTCCTATTGCAAAGCTAACATCCATTTGATTTTTATTATCACTTGTTGCAATGTATGATCTTGAAGTTGAGCAAATAGATGTGAAAACAACCTTCCTTCATGGTGATTTGAAAGAATAAATTTATGTCACAACCTATGCACTACATTGAGAAAGGTAAAGAACATTTAGTTTGCAAGTTGTAAAAGTCTTTGTATGATTTGAAGCAATCTCCTATGATGTACCAAAATTTTGATGCCTTTGTGTTGAGTTTGAGATTTCTGATATCTAAATCCAATCATTGTGTTTATTACAAGATTGATAATGATCACATTCGTGTTATTGCATTGTATACTAATGATAGGTTGTCCTTTGGGAATGGTAAGAATTTGATTTCTAATTTTAAGTCTTGACTCTCAACACAATTTGAAATGAAAGATTTAGAGGCAATCAGGTACATCTTGGGATGGAGATTAGAAGAGACAAATCTAGCAAAAAAATTTGGTTCAGTCAGAGTAAGTATATAAACTCAATGTTAGAGAGATTCAACATGGTAGCTTGTAGATCAACATATGTTCCTATTTTGCAAGAGAAAGTTATATGTGGAGGACAATCAAAAATCTCTTGTTGAGATGGAGGACATGACAAGAGTACCTTATGCAAGTGATGTTGACAGTTTTATGTATGATATGGTATGTACAAGGCTAGACATTGTCCAAGCAATGGGAGTCAGTCAATTTATGGTTGATCTTGAACAAGTACATTGAGATGTTGTAAAGAGAGTGTTCAAATACTTGGATATTTTTGAGTATTCCCTATATTTTCATGGTAATCCTACATGACCTCAACATTCTATTTGTATCATGGATGTGGACTAATATTGGGCAAGTGACATTGACAACAAAAAATCCACTAATGGATATTTTTTCAAAATGTTTGGTGGTGCTATTAGTTGGATGAGTATGCCACAAGCTATAGTCGCCTTGTTCATGACAGAACCAAAGTACATAACTACTCATGCTTGTAAGGAAGCCATTTGGCTTAAGAGTTTGTGTGCTAATGTTGGGCTTGATATAGGGAACTGATTACTAGCTGTTGTGATAGACATGTTTGGCGAAAAATCTAACCTTCCACACAAAGACAAAGAACATTGATCAATACCATTTTATTCATGACATGGTAGATGATGGGAGGGTAAAATTGAAGAAAGTTGACACTCTAGTGAATGTTGTTGATTCTCTAACAAAGCATGTGAACACAAAGAAGTTCATATGGTGTTTGGAGTCTATGGGCCTCACGGCCCCTAGTTGTTGATTTCATGTTTTTCTATTGGCTCTTGAAAGGTGTTCGACAAGTGAGTGAATGTTGGGATTAAGATGTCTCAACCTTTGCATATCTTAACATTGATTTATTAATTATTTATTTGTCTTCCTATGTAAATTATTTATGTTCATCTAATGATGTCACTTTTTGGGAGTTGACACGGTGATGTGTCATCCTACATGGAAGGTGACTAGGATGACATGTCCTTATTTTGAGATTGGTGTCCCACTTTGTGGGCCCCATTGTGAAGCTTAATTTGTTGCATTGTTATAGGTTGTAAGAGTCGATGACAAAAATCATGATTGATTATGACATATGATAGATTATAACATTTGTAAGAGTCAATAATAGAAAAAGCAATAAATTGCATGCATGTTGAGGAGGTGATTAGCATGCAAAGATGCAGTTTTACATGCATGTAAGCAATCAAATTTTGCCATGTAGCCTTCTATGGCATCCACTTCTAGAAGCTTCATATTTTATAATGTAAACTCTATAAATATGATGCTTGTGGAGTAGTTTGTATTATGAGGTTATTTTGCAAGTACTATTATGTTGTTGGAATTACTCCAAAAATCCTATTGTGGTGAACTCCTATAAGAGCTAGGCTTTGGAATTGTATTGTAACCATCTTGTTTACAAATTAATACATTAGGTTGTGCTTTGGAGGGGTTTTCTCTTGTAAGGGTTTTCCCCATGTAAATTTGTTTTATGCTTTATTGTTGATTTGTTTAAATTTTATGTATGTACATCTTTTCACTATACTTGTTAAGGTTTTGTAAAAAATTGCACTCTCTCCTCCTTAGATTGGTGTAGGAAGTGTTTCCACATATCTTGCTTCCTTCACCAAAGACATCATTGTGTGAAGAGTTGCATGTTACAATTTGTGAAGTTTGCAATCTAAAAATAGAAATGAGAAGCCCTTGAGACTTGATTATGTGATGAAAAGCATCAAATTCCAATACCCAATCATCACTAAATGCAACCAAAGCACATCTTGTTTATTTTCTACTTAAATTGGTTTGAAAATGGGGTCTTAGAGGTAAAAGACTTGGATGGTAGGTTAGTATTTTTAGGATTAGGCATCAACTTAAACGAGTGAAATTCTACCATGTTTAGAAATGTTGGCAACTAAGGCTTGGCTATTGGAGCTAAAAATGGCTTCGATGAGCCGATCCCATAAAAAAAAAATTAAAAAAACAAACAAACTAAGATCAAAATCGATAAGCAACACAAATAAAACAATTGATCTCAAATTTCATGAGTCAATGTAAACCATGAAATGGCGAGCTATGAAACCACATCATGACCTAAAATGAATGACATTTTCTTTGAAAAATGATCTAAACAACCAAACCCTATCATACCAAATTGTTTCCACTTGCCACTCTAAACTCACCATAGAAATAGCTTTATAACACCGCCAATCCGAACTCCTCAAAGAAATATTGCTCACTTCAACATAGCAAACTTGGTTAAAAAAAATCTGAATGACTATTTCTCTTAGAGAGAAATTAGATTTTACAAGTTTTCTTTTGGTTTGAGTATTTCATACAAAAATTTAAGTGTTTTAATCTCTTGGAAATTAGGGTAGAAATGAGGCGTTTAATGAGGAAATATAGAATTTGAATAAAATATGTATTTCCCAAATGTACATTGACATACTAAAACATTGATGTATTATAAACGTGATAATGAAAATAATTGTCAATATAAAAGTTACGACTCAACTATTTTTTTATTTTTTATTTTTTACATAACTTTTCATATTGATCTTTTATAAAACTTGGATATGTCTAAAATGAATATTTCATCTTTATATATTACTACTCTTCAGATGTCTCATGGAGGGGCTTCAAGATCTATTTTATGGGATGGAAGGTCTTATGAGATGAAAATAAATCTGCTACAAGATAAATTGGAATCTTGTCCTTGAAAATAGGAGCCCCTCCTCTTTTGTTCTCAATTTCTAGCGCATGACTTTAGAGTGGGGTTAGAAATTTCCCCCACTAGCTTAGGAGATTTTTTCCCTACATATCAAACATCTACAATTTTTAGCAGTAACTAATGCTAAAAAATAATTCAACAAATGTTTTTTACATTAATTGTCACAAACTACAAATAAAAAAATCATGGGATCACCAATTTCCTAAAAAAATTAGCTTAAAATTTTAAGCTTGCTCATTATTATAGATCCACAGATCCAACTGGTTGTGAAATGCTCCTAAAAAATTTCAGTAAATGCTGAAATATATTAGGAAACCCCCCTCCATGGGAACATAGCCTTATTATTACTAACTATGAAAATATAAAATGCAGACTACCTTCGGACAAATGTTTGTGTGAAGAGGCAACAATGCCGACTGCATTTGCGGATGGAGAACAAGTCATTTTGTTCTGCAGATACTCTATGGGTGCAGGGGATAGACGGTATCCAAGCAGCACACTTCTCATTTTTGTATGTTTATATTTATGATGACAAGTTTAACAACAAACATTGTGTAAAGTTTAATGATATCATCTAATGCTTTTCAGACAGCCCAAAGAATTGAAACCCATGTCTTGATAATTTACAACATTGAGAACACAAATAAGAAGCAAACTAATAGCATGCATGTAGCATCTGCCTTTTCTCTTACAACCAGCAAAGAGAAAATTGGAATAATTTAATAAAATGATATTCATATATAGTGAATTCATCTTCATAAAGCAATAAGATAAGACTCTTAAAACCCTCATGCAAAGTTGGTAATTAAACTGAATTGTTTTCTTCAATTTTTGCTTGAGAGCTCCATACAACATCTCGTAATCCAGGTGTAAGGTTCTTGTAAAACTGCATCAAAAGTCATCCCCATCTAATCAAATTCAAAGGCATGTCAAGATGAAACATTGGATAGTTACTATATACTCAGTCCAAGATACTTAACTAACAAAACCACAACTATCTTTAAACAATGGACAGAAAAAATGTCCAATTTTTAGTTCATGGCCGTTAACCCAAATTTACCTCTTGAAATTCCAGAGTGTCACCTGCAGCCTTTTGGAAGTTGACCATTACGAGAGAAGGAGCTATTTCAATAATCTGAATAAAGAGCAGATGACATTTTGAGACACTATGGAGAAAAATTGGTGCTTCTTGTGATTAGGAAACAATGTGAAGACCTAGATAACATTATCTCTTTAAGTTTACAAGTCAAAATCGCTCTTCTTTAAATATGGCATACAAAGAAAAATATTTCAATATTTAACACACATTGACATTCCATATAGGACGGTTATATGTTACCTCTGTAGCTATTGCCAGGTTGCCCTTTCTTCCAGCTTTCACACATCGCAGCTTCATCTAAGAGCACATGAAAAAAAAGTTATGAGAAGCAGAAGAACAATCACAGACCCATCTTATTTGGATTCAAGTTGAAACTAGCACCTGATACACAAAATCATATTTACACATCCTATAAGAAAATCCCAATGTGCTAGCATAGAGAGCATTTTTAATTCAAAATCGCCAGGTTCCATATGACTTTTTTCACCTTGTGATTCTGCTTTTGTACATTGAAGCCAAGGGGTATCACAGCTTTCTCAATTTTGGATAATATATTATCGGGGGACTCTTTAGAGATGAACCTTTTCTCTCGCTTAACAATGCCCTAATAGCAACAAACAATTACCAAAATATTAGCAGGGGAAACAACATTAGCTCAATGTCAATATATGTTAAAACTTCAACATGCTAATGTTAGGAAAGTTTCCATTTGTGTCCAAAAAACACTTCTTAAGCTATTTTTTCAATATAAGATGTCGGTACATTTTCATGGTTTGCACACCAACCTAGTGCCTAGTGATGGTTACAAGTTCAAACCCCAAAAAGGGAGGCCATGACATGAACAAAATCCCATACAGATATGCCACATGCAAAAAGAGAAACCACACTCTACCTGCGAATTGTTACTGAGCCCAAACGATTGGGGAATTCCCTCTACCTTTGGCACTATATAGAATTGACGAGGGAAAGAAACATTCTTTGTATTGAACAAAACGCCACCCACTTGAACATATAAACATAATCCAGTTCATGAAATTGTACAAACACTAAGAAAAGAGTCAAAAAAATTTCTCAAATATCATGTACGGTGGTTGACCTTTATCCTAAGATTCTATTCCAATTGTAGAAATTTTGGTTCAAATACTTGTGGAATGGAAAATGTTCACGAGAAGAATAAATAAAGCACAAACTTGAATAACGAATTAAAGCATGGTCATTTGCTGCAACTTCTATAGCAGTTTGCAAATAAATCAAAGTAGTGAATTTTTATAGAAATTAAATCCTAAAGGATTAATTTAGTGGAAATTTCCTCCCTGCCTTGCTTCTCCTCTCCCTCCTTAGGCAGCTGATTGTTGCTATCATGAACCTTCATAACGCTCAGGTGCACCCTTATCAGGTAGTAGCACAAGGCCTTTTTGATCTTACGGAGAACCCCTTTTGTGTCAAATAGAGCAGCCCACATTTACATTGATGAGTGTGACAATTTCATTGAGAGGATATGAATGGAGATAACTGTTGCATCCAATATCATGTTTTGAACCCCATGCTCTTGTCATTTGGTGATGTGGCTCTTTTAGCCTCCACAATTTGAGGGTTTGCAAAGACAATTGACTCTTCAACTTTCTTCCAATGGTCTTTGCTAGCCAATCTATTTAGTGGGGCTGAATCAACTTGTACCACATATGGATCTAATTCATGCAGTATTTGTTTACTGTTCTACACAGTTGTTAAGTAAGATTTGCCATGCCAATCAAGTTACACAAAAATAATCAATGGAACAGAACAAACTTCCAGATAATACAATACATGCACCAACCAATTCAAGTATTTCCAATTTTCCTTAAATAAAAGATTTAATTAATATGAATTCAACTGAACAAGGATGACTTTCACACTCAGTTGCTGTAATAGTCTAAGAGTTCTCTCTCCTTGCAATGTTTCTGCTGAATTGCTTCTACAAATAACTAAACAATGTACATAATATGTTATAATATTATTATTATGTCACATTAAGGTCCTTAGCTATCTCCTCAAAGCGTCAAGAGAATATTAGCACAACCACTACATTTTTCTCTATATTCCTAGTTTTTGCACCAAAGTTTCCTTTGGAATGATTCCATTCTTTGTCAGCATGCATTCTTTCAATAAATCACAATTTTGACATCCAATGTTGGTAATATGTTATGCCATTTTGACCTTCAGCTGTGGCAAATCTCCAACGTTTGACATCAATTTTCACCTTGGCTCAATGTGTTGGCATGAGATTTGGCATTACATTTTTATGTGGAGTTTGTCATCACTTGTCAAAGATGTGGATTTTGGTGCAAGCCCAACAACACTAAAATTAAAAATTGATTGATTGATGTGGGTTTTGATGCATTCTGTGAGGGGTTGTTTATGCTCCTCTATTATTTGTGTATAGCTTTACCGCCAAATAAGCACATGTTTGGTCATTTTCAGTTTGGCAAACTGCAGCTTTTGTTGATCACAAAAATCTTAGCAAACACCCTCCTAAGTTCTAAACACTGCAACCAGTTGGTTAAATTTGCAGCATTTGTTTGTCCATCATTGGGCAATACTCTAGTCAAGCCTCCTCCACATGCGACAAGTAATCAGGATTCAAATTCAACAACCCAACCTCCCTTTTAAAATTCCAATCTCAGCCTTAGAAGCATCCTCAATAATAACTTTTTCTTGAGCACCTTTGCCTCTTTCCTTCAACATAGCATACATGACTTTTGTTGTACCCATACAAAAAAAATTGTATGGAGTCAATTTTTTGAGTCAAATCTTTGCCATTCCTTGTTTTACAAATCATTGCAAAATCCTTGTTTCCCATGTTCATGAATGTTGTACTTGCAGGATATAATCCACATCTTTTTTGTAGCCAATTGAAGTAGCTTTCCAGCACATTGAAGAACAGAGCTTGGATATGAAAGAAGATGCAAAATGGTCCAATGCAAGAAACTAGACATCCCAGTGCATTGAAAAGCTCCAATACAATAAGTATCCCAAGATCAGCATTTAAGTCAAAAAGTGTTCTAGACCACTGGAGCACACCAGACCAAAGGGTGATCAAGACTCAATCAAAAATGTCAAAAAAGTTCTCTTAGACCCTTGGCACATGCCTAATCAAAGGGAATCCAAAAGTTAAAAAATCATCAAAAAGGTTATTTAGTGCACCAAAGTGCGCTATTACAAAGGAGAAGACAAAAGTAAGACTTGTTTTAAAAAAATATCTCTTGTATTAGCATGCACGTGTCAAAAGGAGAGGCAAAGTTTAAAACTTTTCAAAAGGGGAACAACTGGACCAGTGGTGTACACTTTTCTGAAGGATGGTCTAGAAGTTTCAAAGGGGCATTAATGTTCAAGAAACACGCTCATACAAGGGAGAAGTGTTTGAAAAAAAAAAACACACCAAAAGCATTCATTTTGCTAGAAATACATGCTCAGCCAAAAACAGTTCCAAACGGTTGAGCGAACAACATAAAAAGTGCTATCCACAGCTAGAGCATGCTCCAGCTTGGAGAATTGCCTGAATGTTCAAAAAAGGACATTAAAAAATAGAAAGGCGTGCAATCTATTAAACCTCTTGGGCTTGTATCATTCATTCACTCTTTCTAAGTAATATGGTGTTAGTAGGTTTGTCCAGCAGCTTGGTGACAGGTTTCCAAGAGTTTCACTTTCAGCAGGTGAAAGATTGGGGCAGCATTGTTTACAGACATACAACTGGAAGCACATTGTAGAGCATTAACAGCAGGATAACAGCAGGTTTCAAGCATCTGTAGTGGTTTTCACATCAATGAACAGCGGTTCACATGTTTGACACCTAGGGTTTTCAGTGTTTTCTCAAGGGTTTCCAGCAGATTTTCAGAAGGGTTTGTTTATGACTTTTTCAGCTGACTTTTTAGCATTTCCAGCAAGGTTTATTAACAGATTTTTATTCATTCCAAAGCATATAGACAGCAATATATCCAAACACTACAGTTTTCAAACATCAATTGTAATGTCCCCGTTTTTGGCACTTCACTTTTTAGTGATTGATAGCCTTTTTCCAGTGTGTTGTCGGCTAGTCAGTGGCAAAATTAGGGTTTCGCGTTTTGGAGGATGCTTTTGCTCGAGGTTGGGTGTTTTAATGGCGGATTCTTTCTGGGTTTCCAGAGAGCTACACAGTGGTATGTTTTTCTTGGCATTCCAAGCACCTTCACAAATTTACTATTTTTAGTAAATTCTATTTCTGGCAGTGGTCCTCTTGGTCTCGGCACAGTTGACTTTCCTCTTCAGTCGACTCATTTGGTTTATTCAGATTCTGGCTTCGGGATGCAGTTTCGGAGAGATAAGTTCATTTCAATTAAATAACATTATATTTTAATGTTATATTACCCCTTGGCCTAGTCTATTGACTTAATGTTGTTTTAAAAGGTGGTCTTTAAGGGTGGCGCCATCATTGAGTTAATTTTATAATTATTAAGGTTGAATTAAAGCCTTAAGATTGGACGCCAATATTAAGTGATGCATTCAATTAAAAAAAGTCGAAATTGAAGCTTTGAAGAAAGGGACGCCATCTATTTGGAGGATTAGAGTTTGACTCTGAAAAGAAGATTAGGGTTTCAAGAAGGTCAACAGCAAATTATAAAAGGAAGCCTTTGGTTCTCTTTTCAGGATCTTATGTTTTATGATATTGTTATGCTGTCGGAATGGCTTTGGGACTGCTTCGAGGAATGAATGCCTCCTAGCTTGGCTCTTCTTCTTGCTTGAAAGATAGCAACTAGTTGAGAGATAGTTTGTAATAGGTTTGTCTTGCATTTCAGTTGAGTATCTTGCATTTATGGAGTTCTAGATTTGCATTTCAGTCTCATTTTGAAGTTGCTGAAGTCAAGCTGAATCTGTAGTTTCACTCATAAATCTGAAAATAAAAATACAGTCGTTCTGGGTATTGATTCATTGAGTTTCCTTGATAGGGGCGACCCTTCTTGCAAAAATTCAGATTTTAATATTGAGTGTTTATTTTTTGAAAGCAAAATCGCCTCTCTCTATTGGCCGTACCATTCTGGTCTGCCTGGCAAATGTTTAGAAAAAAGAATACTTCGATTTGTTAGCTATATCTTGGTCTAGTCCTCATTGCCATCATTATAGCTTTCGTTTGCATCAGGTCTCATGTCATTCTGGCAAGTATTGAGTGAGTTGTGAGCATTTTAGTGGATTCCAGAGTTGCTGGTCATGATTGCTGAATGTATGTTTTTGTTCACAAGTCTCAAATCATAAACATTCTCGTTCTGGGTATTGTCTCATTGTGTTTCCCTGTTGGTGGCGACCCTTCATGAATATTTGCAGATTTTAATATGAAGTTTATGATTTTATAAAGCAAATTCGTCATTCCTTGAAAGCCGTACTTCCTGGAGTGCCTGGGGATTCGTACCAGTAATTAATAACCACTTTTAGTTGCCATTTCTTATTACTAAACTAGGCGCCATCATTTTGAAGGTCTATTGCATCAAACTTGAAGTCATTTGGGTCGGTTTTGAGTGATATATGAGCAATTTAGTGGGTTACAGACATGCTGGTTATATAATTTAAAGTGCAGGTCTGTCATAACAGATTTGAGGAAATCTGCATTCTCCTTCTTGGATTGGTGTTAGGAAATCATTAAAGGCTTTGTGAAAGATTCCTTATTGTTGCAGCAAATTGAAGAGCTCTAATACTTGATCTTGCAGGCATTATATATTTCATTGTAAGCTGAACAGTAGTACTGTCAGCACTTCTCTTAGTCTTACTTTACTTTCTGTAATCGCAATTGTATTCCTTTGATCTCCGCCATATGGTCGCCTCATTTCCATACTGGAATTGGGTAGCACATACTTGGTGTTGAGTTTGCTTTCAGTATATTAGATGGTAGGGACCCTCTGACCACATGCTCGTCGTTCGCCGGCGCATCCTTGGTTAGAGTTCTTGTATAAGCATTTCAATTAAGACCCTCTGACCATATGCTCGCCATCATTGGCGCCATCCTTGGTTAGAGTTCCTTCCAGCTTTGTTTCGGCATTCAGATCCTCTGACCAATGCTCACGCCTTGCCCTCATCGGGATCCTGGTGTACATTCTGGTTAGAGTTGCTTCAGCATCGTTTTGGTTTAGAGCTAACCTTAACGGGTGTGTTTGTTTGTAATTTGCAATTGAAAAAACAAAAAAAATTGGTTTGGAATATTTCAGTGGTATCAGAGCCAAGATCCTGCCATCCTGTGAAAGTAGTCACTGATTTAATTGTCAGATGAGTGATAGAGATACCAAACACTACATACAGAGAGAGATGACTACAGAAAAGTCTGTACTTGAGTTAATGCAGGAACTGTTTATGGTAATGAAGGATCCTGACATAAGGTGGGGAATCAGAAAGATTTATGCTAAGTCTGAAAGTCGGGATAGAAAGGTGCACATGTCACATCAGAATGATCGTGAGCTTGATGAAGATACCTTGACAAATGAAGAGTGTGTGGTAGAGCCTCATAATACGCCCCTTGACTTGCATGCGATAGCAAATGAAGAAGTGCAAGTTGAAGGACATACTATTGGTGTCTTTGAATCCGCTTATGTCCGTTACCAAAGTAATGATGCTGGTAATGATTCCAATGTGTTTGTACCTCCTCTTGTTGAAGATTTAGTGATGGATAATTCTCCTTTTGTTGCTGTTCAAACTCCTCAAGAGTTTTCACAAAATGAATTTATGACAAGTGATCAAGAAGGCCTTTTTGGCATGCATATGACTGTTCATGATGAGATCAGAAAGACACCTATAGATGATGGGTTCATTGAAGATAAGAATGATAAAGTTTTCCAAACAGCTAGCACTAGAGATTCTTTACTTCATTACAGTGATGGTGTCAAGGGTGGTTTTGGGTTTGATCATCAAACCAAACCATTGGAAATAAATATTAATGAGGATGACAGTTTAAAAGAATTGGGTGGTGACCTATTCAAAGAGTCGACACTCCAAAAGAAGCACGAAGAGCTCATTCCTTTTGATCAAAACAGTCAGCCTCTTACTATTTGGGATCCAGGTGTGGAGTCATCTAGTGAAGATAAGGAACTAGTGTGGGATGAATTCCCTTTTCCTCCGGATGAAGATCAAAAAACAGATTGCATTGCAAACTATGAGGTAGCCCTTGGAGGAAGAGTTACCTTTGAAGAAGAAGACTGCCTAGCCAAGCTCCATCATGATCTCTTTGAAGTAGTTGCAGCCACTAAAGAGGAATATGTGGTTACAAAAACCTTCCGAACAACGGACAAATATGATTACTTGAGCAGATTGGATGCTAGCATAATGTTTGATCAAGGAGGCAGTGATGAAGAAGAAGAGCTAGAAGACCATATGGCTCTTGAAGATGTAGAGTTTGAAGGTGTTACCAAGCCCGAATCTGATTTTTCAATGCATGAAGTTGGTTGCAAACTTAGGGTCGAAGAAATTGTGGAATGTGTTCCTCTCCATGACATTGAGCATTTTCCTCTAATGGAGGGAGAAAGACATGAAAGCTGGAACAGCTATGATGGCAGCGAGGGCACAAAACAAAGTTCTGATTTTGAAAATCAGTCAGCTTGCAATCCGCCATCTTTGCATATTCTTGAGTGGGAGGATCAAGTCAAAGAGTCCCTTAAGAGGCAAGTGCGAGTTCTATCCCAATTTGATTGCACTCACAGTTTGATTGAAGATTTCTACTGGAAGGCCCAACTTGAAGAAAGAAGAAGAGGAGTTAAGGATGAAGTTGCTCTTCTCAACTTGCAACTTATCAGAGACTCTTGGGAGACATTGAAATCAGATTGCATACACTTGATTGCAGATCGGGATCATGCCGTTGAACTTGCAAAGAAGACCTTCAGTGCTTTCCAAGGGAAAGAGAGAAAGGTTGATGAGCTTACTCATGAGCTTGAATCAACAAAGGCTATGCTCGAAGAAACTCTAGTAGCATTAATGGAGGTAGAAGATCAGTTTGCTGATTTCAAACCTTCTAAGGAGCAAGAGAATGCACATAGAGCTGAAGAAATCGAGCAAGTCATTAAAGAGCTCGATAGTCTTGAAAGAGAGTTTGATCTTGTAGGTTTCACAAGAAAGTCAGAAATTGCTAGTGCTGATTTGGAGCAGCAAGATGGAAGGAACGAATTCCTAGTGTATGACAATCCTCTTTTTGAACCGGGTGAAGAGGAAGCTTATGAGAAACATTCCTTTGTGGTAGATGATGGGACTTCAAGCCTTGAGGAAATCACTTTTGACACCATTGTTGAAGAGGGAAGTTCTAGCACTTCTTCTAGCAATGGAACAAGGATGCATAAGTTGCATAATGAGGACTTACCTGCTGCTCCTAGTCTCCCCATTCAGGAGGTGGAAAATCAAGAAGCATGGTGGAATGAGGTCACTAATCTTGATGGTCAACAAAGGGATGATTGGCACTCCGATGAAGAGTTCATTCATTTTCTGATGTGGATGCTTGTCAGATTCCTATCGGACTTCCTGCTTACACCATCTTCTCTAAGAATAACTAATTTCATAATGGAGTTTGATGAAGGGTCCATTGAATCCTTCCAGCAATTCTTCTCTCATGATTTTGAATTTGACTTTCTCAATGAATTCAGATTTGTTGAGTACTTCTTGGAGTTTCAGGGTGCGATGATTCAAATAGAACGTATTTCCCAAAGCGTTCTAGTAAAAGTAATTCTCCATTTGCAGAATGGCTCTTCTTTACTTATGATGTGGGGCCCTGGTATCAGCTTGCTTTTGACATGTGTCAAGAAGGTATGTTGGAGTGATGAGCCTCAAATTCACTGTCCTTTGGATGTTGTTACCTTCTTTGTCAGTCATTTGAAGTTCACTCCTAATGATCAATGGGAGTTTTGGAAAGTAAAGTTGAGCAAGGATTGGTACTTGGCTGTGATGGGATCTTCAGTGGGTTTATTTTCGGCTGTAGATATGAGCAGACATGATTTTTTGGGTGCTGATTTTCAGTTTGGCAACAGCTATCTATCTCCTTGGATGCTGATTTTCATAAAATCAGATTTCAAGTTGATCATTTCAGTCTTGTTGGGTTGCTGGTTCATTCAATTTCAGACCTTCCAATTTCTTTCGAGGGACAATTTATGGCTTCAAATGAGAGAATTGGTGGTGTGGACTGAGCACGATCAGAATTTGGAAAGAAACCATACTCATTCTAATGGTTTTCTTGGTACATATTCTTGTACAAATAATTGGAGCAGCAGACCATCGCTCGACTTGGCTTGGCATTTCGAGACTCCTACTGCTGAGATCCTGTTCAATGTCTTGATTCTACATTCTGAGACTCTTGGGGTTGGAATTGTGAGAAACTTCTTCAGACTTCATAGTTGTGCCATGATAATTCAGCGGAGGCATAGGGAATTCATGTGGAATCATAAGTTTGAGTTTGTTGAGTTCTTGCAAAGGATAGCCTTCCTCTTTGCAAGAAGAGTTGAAGATGTCACATTTGCAGTCATGGTTTCGTTTGTTACCATGTGGAGGTATGCTGAGGAGATTAGTTATGAGTTGAGTGACCTATCCTTCTTCTTGCCTAGAATTGTGGTTGACAGTGGTATTGTTGTTACTGTTGACTCTGGGCATCTTGGACGTGAGACGTTGCATGATATTGATCTTAGTCCTTTAAGATCTTTCAGTTTGATTATCATGGATGGTAACACCTTGGAGTTACAAGGGAGGTTAGTGCAGCATTCGCATGATGTGATCAGAGTGGTGCAGCAGTGGCATGGTGGGTCCTTCCTGAGATGGATTTGGGAACCTGGGATCATACTTGTTTTGGTATGGATTAGTTTTAAATTTTTTGGAGTTATGGCGATATTGCTTGAGGACAAGCAATTTTGGGAAGGGTGGACTGTAATGTCCCCGTTTTTGGCACTTCACTTTTTAGTGATTGATAGCCTTTTTCCAGTGTGCTGTCGGCTAGTCAGTGGCAAAATTAGGGTTTCGCGTTTTGGAGGATGCTTTTGCTCGAGGTTGGGTGTTTTAATGGCGGATTCTTTCTGGGTTTCCAGAGAGCTACACAGTGGTATGTTTTTCTTGGCATTCCAAGCACCTTCACAAATTTACTATTTTTAGTAAATTCTATTTCTGGCAGTGGTCCTCTTGGTCTCGGCACAGTTGACTTTCCTCTTCAGTCGACTCATTTGGTTTATTCAGATTCTGGCTTCGGGATGCAGTTTCGGAGAGATAAGTTCATTTCAATTAAATAACATTATATTTTAATGTTACATTACCCCTTGGCCTAGTCTATTGACTTAATGTTGTTTTAAAAGGTAGTCTTTAAGGGTGGCGCCATCATTGAGTTAATTTTATAATTATTAAGGTTGAATTAAAGCCTTAAGATTGGACGCCAATATTAAGTGATGCATTCAATTAAAAAAAGTCGAAATTGAAGCTTTGAAGAAAGGGACGCCATCTATTTGGAGGATTAGGGTGACTCTGAAAAGAAGATTAGGGTTTCGAGAAGGTCAACAGCAAATTATAAAAGGAAGCCTTTGGTTCTCTTTTCAGGATCTTATGTTTTATGATATTGTTATGCTGCCGGAATGGCTTTTGGACTGCTTCGAGGAATGAATGCCTCCTAGTTTGACTCTTCTTGCTTGAAAGATAGCAACTAGTTGAGAGATAGTTTGTAATAGGTTTTTCTTGCATTTCAGTTGAGTATCTTGCATTTATGGAGTTCTAGATTTGCATTTCAGTCTCATTTTGAAGTTGTTGAAGTCAAGCTGAATCTGTAGTTTCACTCATAAATCTGAAAATAAAAATACAATCGTTCTGGGTATTGATTCATTGAGTTTCCTTGATAGGGGCGACCCTTCTTGCAAAAATTCAGATTTTAATATTGAGTGTTTATTTTTTAAAAGCAAAATCGCCTCTCTCTATTGGCCGTACCATTCTGGTCTGCCTGGCAAATGTTTAGAAAAAAGAATACTTCGATTTGTTAGCTGTTTCTTGGTCTAGTCCTCATTGCCATCATTATAGCTTTCGTTTGCATCAGGTCTCATGTCATTCTGGCAAGTATTGAGTGAGTTGTGAGCATTTTAGTGGATTCCAGAGTTGCTGGTCATGATTGCTGAATGTATGTTTCTGTTCACAAGTCTCAAATCATAAACATTCTCGTTCTGGGTATTGTCTCATTGTGTTTCCCTGTTGGTGGCGACCCTTCATGAATATTTGCAGATTTTAATATGAAGTTTATGATTTTATAAAGCAAATTCGTCATTCCTTGAAAGCCGTACTTCCTCGAGTGCCTGGGGATTCGTACCAGTAATTAATAACCACTTTTAGTTGCCATTTCTTATTACTAAACTAGGCGCCATCATTTTGAAGGTCTATTGCATCAAACTTGAAATCATTTGGGTCGGTTTTGAGTGATATATGAGCAATTTAGTGGGTTACAGACATGCTGGTTATATAATTTAAAGTGCAGGTCTGTCATAACAGATTTGAGGAAATCTGCATTCTCCTTCTTGGATTGGTGTTAGGAAATCATTAAAAGCTTTGTGAAAGATTCCTTATTGTTGCAGCAAATTGAAGAGCTCTAATACTTGATTTTGCAGGCATTATATATTTCATTGTAAGCTGAACAGTAGTACTGTCAGCACTTCTCTTAGTCTTACTTTACTTTCTGTAATCGCAATTGTATTCCTTTGATCTCCGCCATATGGTCGCCTCATTTCCATACTGGAATTGGGTAGCACATACTTGGTGTTGAGTTTGCTTTCAGTATATTAGATGGTAGGGACCCTCTGACCACATGCTCGTCGTTCGCCGGCGCATCCTTGGTTAGAGTTCTTGTATAAGCATTTCAATTAAGACCCTCTGACCATATGCTCGCCATCATTGGCGCCATCCTTGGTTAGAGTTCCTTCCAGCTTTGTTTCGGCATTCAGATCCTCTGACCAATGCTCACGCCTTGCCCTCATCGGGAACCTGGTGTACATTCTGGTTAGAGTTGCTTCAGCATCGTTTTGGTTTAGAGCTAACCTTAACGAGTGTGTTTGTTTGTAATTTGCAATTGAAAAAACAAAAAAAATTGGTTTGGAATATTTCATCAATTTGCAGATTTGTCAAACACAGCTAGAGTTTTGGGGTGAAAAATCAGAGAAGAGGAAGACTTTTTCATAGATTCAAGTCACCAAGATTGAATAAAACAAACACCTAGGGTTTCATCCTGTATCTACAAATGTAAAACAGCCATTGATTCTAGGTATATAAGCAGAAAAATGGCTAAGTTCAATTTCAAGCTTTTCTTTGAAAAGTGTACTTGTATTCCAAGGGCATCATGTTCGAGAGGTTGGGGAGTAAATTCCCACCTGTGCAAAACAATGAATATGATGTGCAAAGGAGAGAGTGTATTCATGTGACTATTAAGCAGTTGGCTGATATCACCACTGAGAAAGTACCCGAGGGTCTTACAAATCCAAAATTTGAGATTCTATCACCCAGATTTATGGCACTGCACATGTACAAGCAGCCTTTACCTATGGTTGGCAGGTCTTAAGGAGAGCTCTTCAATTCTAGATAAGACCAAACCTATATGGACCAGAGTAAATGATATTTGCAGGCAAAAAGTTGCTCACAAAGCTTCAGATACAGTAAAAGATAAGGGTCAAAAATCAACCAACACATCACAACCTACTCAAGGAAAAGCGGTTCATCTTCTTTGCAGACAGTTACAGGTACAAGAGCTGTTGGAGGCAATGGGGGTGATGAGAAAGAAAGAAGAGAGAAACTCAAGGCCCTACTTATCTCTAAGGAACTTCTTAATAATATATTTCCCCTGAGTATTCTTTCTAAAGTTTAAGAATTTTCCACCCCACTAAAGAGCATTCAAGCCCTATGAACAATGCTATTGTGTTGAATGATAAGAAAAAATCAGATCAATATTCAGAACTTTCCATGAATAACAAAACTGATAATTGTATTTGCTTGAAGGCAATGACATCACCAAAATACAAGATTCTTGTGGTTGGTAAATCAGAACAATGAAGAAATGCAACAGTAGAGTTTTGAATAATTTAAAAGATATAATTACTGGCTGATTCTTTTCATCATTTGATGTTTTCATGGGCTGTTTAGTTTGGAAAAATTATACCTTTCTCAATCCAGAAGGCCAGTAATAGATATACTTCTAAAGCTTGGATGACTTACACTTTGGCAAGCACAATTTGGTACTGTGGATGTTAGGAAAATTCAATTTAAATTTTGCTCTAGAATACGCGTATAGCCAAACATGTCTTGTTTACTTTTCAACATCAATGATAACGAGTGAACGAAACTAAATAACCAAAAAAGAGATCAAACACAACATAGTCAGAAGCATGTAAAGATTTTCCGCAAGCATCCTCTAGGTAATGATTTTTAAGAGATGGTCTTTACAAGAAAACATGGAGATGCCAAATATATGTTCCTCTTAGAAGAGTGCAGTATCCACATTTTAGTAAAGAAAGTTTCAAAGTCATTGCCTACCACATACCATTGGCTTCTCAAACAAGGTACCAAGATCAAGACCTTGTGACATTGTAATGAGCTCAAATGCATTCCTCAACATAACTTGTGTCTCTTTCTTCTCAACAACATGATATTCCTGTTTATTCAGAATCCAAGCATGCAAAATTAGTGGACTCTGGAGGCTCTGCCTAATAATATAATTACTTTTTCAAGACAAGGATATAGATCTATAGGCTCTTACTTCTGAATCACTAAAAATAGGATGAATGTCATCCATAATCACATCCTCTTTTGGGAACTTGGGTGGCTTGTAACCTTTCTTAAACCAGGCATCCTTTAAAATCTCAGGCATTGGTATACGCTGCCAGAGAGCAAAAAGTATTTGAAGTGAGTTACATTGTAAAAAATAGCAAAGAACATGTAATGAACACAAACTAGATACTGGGGCAGGTCAATCAGACATCTAGGAATAGATACTACAGGACCATTACAAATGCATGTTTATCTGATGAGCAAGAAAATTTAAAATTCAATAGGGAAGCAATGCCTAAATAAAGAGAAACAACAAGAAAACATCATCCACATTAAAAAAGCATAAACAAGTACCATTAATGAATGGTGATCTAGAATGATGAGGCATGATTATTGAAAAGGTTTTGATTAAAGCAAATGGGATGAAGGGCGGCACTGCAGAAGGAAGGTCCATTTTGCATTAATGAAGATGGGAGGTTAATAACTTTTGAGCATGGCAAATGCCTTCAACAAATCAATCCACTCCAAGGTAAGATACTTCATTATGATAATGTTTAGTCGATTTTAAATATGTTCATTTTGGCATACCGAAGATGGCCACCCAATGAGATATTGGCAAAACAAGATCTTTTGGGTAAAAATTATCAACTTAACATGGCTGTTTGGAATTTTGGTGACAAGAACTATGACCCATGGATTATTATGAGTGTTGTTTCCCATTCTAGAACTGTTGTTACCCACATTTCCAGCTTCCCACACATTCTATTTGCAGCCATAAAGAAGTTTTTAATCACAAAAAGAATGCAGTTCCCGCCTATCATCATTAGTGAGATGTTTGCAGCTGATATAAGATAGTTTCCAGCCACTACTATTCTGATTTTGATGAAGAGAATGCAATGCTACAGCCATGGAACCACTTGGGGAAACATGGAAAGGACTTGTTGAGACCAAGGTGATGATTATAACAACAATATAGAAGAGGAGAGTATAGTTGTTGGCATGCATTGGTTGCATTTATTTTGGAAGTTCGTTATTAAGAAGGGACTCAAGATGAAGGGAGTTGTGTGTCAAGGCAACTATCTTATTAAGGCGGTCATGAGCATCACATGGAGACTTCAAGGAGAAGTTTACACAAAATCAGTGTGGTGCAGCATATGCATGGTGAGGTAACATTGAACTTAAAAGCTTGTGCAAAGATTCACCCCCAAGGAAAGAGGAGAGCAATTGTTGATAATCTCCTACTACCCAAGGAAGGAGGGAACATACCCAAGACAGCTATGAACCAAATTGTCATCATTAATGCTACTGTTATCACCATTATCAGCCACCATATTATTTATGTTACACTCATACGAGTGGATATGCAAGTGTTCTAAGTCATGGGAAGGAGTGTTTTTCAGTTTGTGACTACAAACAAAGAATTTTCAGTCTTTATAGGGATGTTTTCAGCCTCTACATTGCTCAAATTTTTTATTTTTGCAAGTTTCAGTATTGCTGATGAGCACACACACTTATACTGAGAGCAGGGGGGAGGTCAATCTTTTACTTTTCAAAACTTATTCAACCACGACAATAACACACATGGAAGATCTGACAATTAAGAACACAGGAAGAACACACGATTTACGTGGAAACCTTTGTGGGAGAAAACCACGGCAAAATATATTTTATATTTTGATCTTCTTTGTAAGCACTTACTTCTTTTACAAGTCTTCTTTTGTAGGCACCAACCCACTGGAGACTCCAATCCCCACAACTGAGCACCAACTCAGCAAGAGACACCATTCTCTTCTAATGAGAGGCACCAACCTCCAAACAAACAAAATGATAAATATTTGAAACTTCTTCTTGAATCAATTCTAATTCACCTTCACAAATCTGCTCAAAATGTTTGCTATAAATCAGCCTCTAAATCTGCTATAATTCTTTCTCAAAATCTGCCTCAAATCTGCTATAAATAATCTTTTATATTCTTCACACAAATCTGCTATTATTCTTCCTCAAAATCTGCCTCAAATCTGCTATAATTTCCTCTTAGATCTGCTATAAATAATCTTTTATATTCTTCACACAAATCTGCTATTATTCTTCCTCAAAATCTGCTTTTTAAATCAAAAAGATATTCTATTTGTTGCTTGCCTTCAAAAACTCTTTGCAACAACTTCTTATAGCTTCTCCAAAGGGGGGGCAACTTCTTGAAAAAGAAATGTCTTTTACAAAGAGAGGCAACTCTTTAAATATACACCCTTCCATTATGACCTAGGGCGCATCACTTGAGGGGTCGGCCCCTATTAATAATATTATTTAATTTTTATTTTAACCCATAAAAATTGGGTGCCATATTAGAGGGGGTCGGCCCATACATGGGAATAATTTAATTTAATATTTTGCAACAATGAGGGCACTAAAACACAAGGAGGTCGTCCAGCATTACCTTTGACATCAATGACAACATTTTTCCAACAATTGCAACTGCTATATCATTGTCTTATTGCTGGCCTTGAGAATCTCAGATCATGAGCTGCTGTCATCAGTCATGAACAGCTACAAGTTTGCACATTTTATAAACATTTTATCACTAGCCGATGTTAGTAGAAAGTTTCAGCTGAAGGGAACAAATATTTCAGCAATCAGAGTTCTGATTTGGTTGAGATCCTAGGTGATTTGTGACTCTTGTAACTTGATTCCAGCCCATACACAGTCTGATTCGCACTATATTTTGAGAGGTACAGCTTGCCATCTCATTGAAAGGTCTATTGGAACTCATGGTTTTGGTATTTCAGATTCTTCATTACATAGGAGGACCCAAGTGGTGCAACACAAACACAAAGGTGAAAACATATGGTAACCCTTGTTTTAGTGGGAGTTTGTGGATATTTTCTTGCATCATCAAATCGAAGAGGATCATCTTGAGATCAAGTCGTTTTTCAAAGAGGTGATCAAATTACATTAGTTGTACAAGGATGATGTGAATGTTGGAGATGATAGAGCTCACAGTGTTCTTTGGCAGGGATTGTCTCATAGACATTACAATTTGATTCATGACAATGGCACAGTGACACTCAAATATTTGGGTTTGATAGACCCCATAGTGCTTTTTGGCAAGAGATGTCATCTGACAAGTATAGGATCTAGACACTATGGGCATCACAGCATGATTCATCATTTGGGTTTGCAATTGCTTGTGGGCAACCAATTATGGAAAGGGAAAGCTCGCATGTCCCCTTTTTTTGAATTAAGATAATGAATAATATTATTTAAGTTGGGCCCAATAATCTCTAATTTTAAGGGCAACTTAAAAATTATATTATAATTAACATAAAAGTTGTTTTTAAACAATAGTATTAAAATAAAAGTATTTTTAAATACTTAAGATAAATAAATAAAATAAAAAAGATTAAAAAGTATTTTTAAATACTTGCAGGGAAATTTAGGACCCAAGGGCCTAATTCAAAAAGGTATATCAAGGAGGGGCCTATCTTCATTTTAGGATCATGGAAGCTATCATTTGCATACTGTTTACTCATTGGGGTAACTTCAACGTACTACGAGAGTAAACAGATGAAACTTACATAACATAGAGCATGTATAGAAATCATTCACGAACACATAGTGCACAGAATAAGATATTGCATTTATTCCTCAATTAACAGCAAGTACAATAGTGTGTCATCATCAAAATAGCATAGTTGTCCCGATTACAATAAACCCAAGTACATATAGTCACTGTCAGTAGTTGAGAAACCAACCATCGCGACGCTTCGTAACCAAATCACTAATCGGGACTTAGTTTCCCAAAACAACATATGACATCAAGTGTATGAATTATTTGCTATTTGACTATAGTTTTATTTAAATACAACCAACTACGGCCGACTATGGCCGACTACTGCTACGACCGACTATGACTATGACCGACTACACATACTACTTTCAGATTTGACAAATTGTTCAATCTAGGACATCCAAGGACGAAAACCCTTGGCGTGTTCAAATTCTAGAGGACGAAAAAAACCTCTTGGAATTCATCATATTGGATTAAGGACGAAAACAGTTGCTTGCAATCCGAGTTGTTGCAAATTTCCAAGGTATCAAGCATATTCCAGCAGTGACCCAGTGTGAGTTGTAAACAAAATTCCATTTTTTTGGTTGTCAAGATATTCCTTCTTTGCAAAACTCATAGCAGCCAGCAAGGAGGGCATCAAATAGTCAGATCTAAGCATTTCCAACCTGTTGTACATTTTTCCAGGTGGTTGTGCAACATAGTTGACCAACACCATACAGTTTAGACAAGGACAGAATCTGAAAACTTCATTTTCTAGGGTTTAAACAGCAGCAGAAAAAATAATATTAATTTTCCCAAAAACCGTGCAGCAACAGGAGCATTCACAATTGTTTGTACAACCGAAAAAAACCATAGCCATACAGTGGTACAACTGCTGCAGTGAATAATAATTTTGTAAATGGCTATTCCTATTTTTCTGGAATAAAATAAATTATTTTGAAGGTTTTCCAACTAGTTTCTGCCCCCTAAGGTTTATTCTAAATTTTCTACAGCGGTTAGGGTTTGCTCCAAAAATCAAAAACTTATTTTCAGAAGCAAAATAAGTCATTTTGAAGAGATATCAAGCAAATTTCTGCCTATCTAGGGTTTACTTTAAATCTTGCAACAGTTGGGGTTTAATTTGGAACATTTTTTAATTAATTAATGGCTGTTACATTCCAATTTACTGAAAAATCAAAAAGGAACCAAAAATTTACATTTTCAGAGTTAAATATTGGTTGGCACATTCCATTTTCATTTGAAAATCAGAAATAAAAATCAGGGTTTGCTATTAAAATATTTAAGGGACATTGCAGTTCCAATGGCTATAAGAGTAATCCATTTATCAATTGAAAATGGTACATATTCTAGATTATTTCCCTCTACTGTTGAGATTTCATATCCTAGGGCCATTCTCTCATTGCTAAGTAGCTGCCAATACGTTCATGCCACCTTGTTAACTTGGTAAAATAGAATAAGTAAGCACCTAGAGATTTCAACATCCATCACCAAGTGTGGTTCTCCTAGTTTACTACATAACATCTGATCTGCTATTGCAATTTTCTTTGCCAGCCTCGGTATCATGGAAAAGGTTAAAATTTGTATCGCAACCATCCTGGCATACTACCATGAATAACCAGCTTGTTGGTTAAATATAACAATTCTTGATGGCCCGCATAAATATAGAAGCATTGACCAGCAAGTAATGCCTAAGCTTCTGCACCAAATGAACCATTCCTAAGGCTTTTCTTTTCATTATTGTATAATTCTTCTTGGTTTTGGTAAATAGTTTACGTGCATATGAAATTGGATAGTCTTTATCTTTTTGTTCTCCATTTTCAGCTAAAGCATATCCTATTTCCCATCTTGATGCACCTATGTCGATGACAAATTCCTTATTCCATTTGTAGATAAGCTAAAATAGGGGCCTGGGTCAGTAAGGTTTCCAATTTATCAAAAGCAAGTTCTTGCTTATATTGTTATTTAAAGAGAATGATTTTCTTCTTCAAATACTTCAAGCATAAGAAGCATACACATATCATCTTGTGAATAACCTAGAGTATCTTGAATGACCCAAAATTGATTTCTTGCACTCGAAATATTTTTCCACATCCAACATTCTATTAATCTTCAAATTTACACAGAGGAGTTTGCATTTTTTAGTACAGATGATGCCAATATTGATGTTTTTAAAAAAGTGTTAAATCATTAAGCATAGGTGCAAGAGATGACATGATGGCCCTTCTTGTGTATATTGGATAACTAATCCTTCAAAGTGTATATTTATAATTTTATTGTATCTATAAACACTTAATAATACCCACATCCTAGCATTGCATGTAGTTGGCCTAGAGTGTTATTAGTCGACCGAGTATTGTAATTAAATAAAACTATAGTATAGGCAGCAAATATTTTATATACTTTATATTACATGTTTCCAGAAATTAAGTCCCCAATTAGTTGGATTAATTGTAACAGGGAGTCGTGATGGTTGGTGTTCTCAACCACCGCCAGCGACTACATATACTTTAGTTCATTGTAGTCGGGACTTATGAGGAGACATTATGGCATTACGCTTCATTGTGTTACATTCTGACGTTGACATAGTACGGATGATTGTACTCTAGTTCTATTGCATTAATAAATGAAGCACTATTATGTCCACATTGTTCGTACATGAATGTTTACTGTACATGTTGTGTATGTGACTTTATTTTTGTTACTCTCGTAGTACATTGAATCTATTTGTGTGAGTAAGCATTTGGCGTCGTTGCCTGAGTGAACCTGGTAAACATCACCCCGACGGGAGAATGGCGTCGTAATGGGTCAGCCAACCGAAGAGCCAGTGCAAGCGAACAAAGATAGGGAAGATGCGCTGACGAAGGATCTCATAAACCTCTGGGACATCTCATTGAGGGATCACATATGGAGGGAGGCTCTCAGGCGAGATCCCTCAAGCGGTCATTTGGGAGAGACTGCACATCAACCTAGAAGTCGACCACCTCCTCAACCAACTACCAAGGTTGATCGCACGTCACTACATCATACTGCAAGACCTTCAAGGTGAGAGCGACCAAGAACGACGAAGGAAACAAATACTACAATGGTACAAGGAAAGAACACGACACTAGTCGTAGGTGTACTCTCGACAATTAATGCCTGTACGACCCAACAAGGACAAAAACCGAACACCAAGCGGGCAAGAAACACCTGAAGAACGACTAAGAAGATCATTGAGATTAAAAGAGCAAGAAGACTGCCGAAGAAGATTGAAACGAATCGTTGAAGAAGCAAACAAAGACTTTAATGAAATAAACAAAGACATCATTGAACTAAACTGAGACCTTGACGACGAACAAAACCAAGACACCTTTAGGACACCATCTGTAGCAGACAATGAAAAATTTAAAAATGATGAAAATTAATTAACAAGAGAACTTGAAAGCAACATACGCCGCATTAGAGAGTTGTCCATATCGGACGATGAGGAACCGAGAATTGGAGGATCCGAGCCAAAGACCCTCAGACGAAGGGAGTACCGGAACGAATCCCAAGAGACTCGAAGTGCAGAGGACGCTGAGAGGGGACATGTTGTAGACCAGTACATGCCTAAGAGTGCAAGAGAGGCACCGAAACGTCAGGGGAGAAACAATCCAATCAGGTCCAACACACAAGGAGGGCATCGAGGAAGAAACATGGTGACTCTGCCGGCCATTCCGAGCGTGGAAAGGCAGAAGCTGCCAAAGTTCATGGGATACAGTTCAGAGGATCCAGTACGTATTGCAAAACATGTGAGACGATATGGATAGCAAATGGGCAGGACGATGTGGATTACTGGTTAAGAGCATTCTCAACGATGCTGAGAGGCATAGCCATAGACTGGTACACTGAACTTGAAGCAGCACAGAGAGTCTAATGGCGAGCACTAAGGAGAGCAATTGAGGAAGAATTTAAACTTCTCAGGGATGACAATGAAATAGTAGCAGAGATTTACAACACGAAGCAAGGAAAGCATGAAAACGTATGAGCCTATAATCGTAGGCTCAAGGAGTTGTTGGTGAAACTGGAGACTTAGTCGGACGACGGTTCAAAGAAAGGATGGCTCATCGAAGGGTTACTCTCGTCATTGAGGAAAAAGATGAAAGTTGTACCTCCATCCTCGTATGCCGAAGTACAATCGAGCGATGGATATCGAGAGTGAAAACAAGACATCCTCTCGAGGGAAGAAGAAAATAAATGACAATAAAAGTATGGAGGAGAGCAGCGAAGACGAATCAAAAACCGTTTGAGCTCTTCAATGGGATATGATGAGAATGATGGAGTTGAAAGATGAAAAGGAGAGTATGAGAGAAACCAAAGAATTATGGTGAACCGACTACAAGGGAGTAGGTCACACGAAGGTAAATTGCCCAAAAAAAGCTATTTTGCAATATCTACCAAGTGATGGGACATTCCATCTGTTGATGTTATAGCAGCTTAGGGCTGCACTTCATTGCACACGCCTCAAGAAGGAAGCATAAATTAAATGGTAGCCATTCGGCTATTTAATTTATGTTAATAATAATTGTCAAACATAAAAGGCCGACCCTAATGGTTCACATGTATTGCTTGTTGCTTGGGCCGACCTTACTTGTAATTATCATTTATTATGGTTCTTTATAGAGGGCCGACCTAAGTTGAAGAGGCGCCTAAATTGTATATATACAAGGTCTTGTATTGTCATTATGATCATTCAAGTTCATCAAGTAAATTCGCAATTAGAGCAGAAGTTCGCACCTTCATAGCAGCAGTCCGAATTCAAGGAAGATCTCATTCATTTGTATATCTTGCATCTAGGAGAGGTGTGATTTCATTGTATCAATTATTGGCCATTGTTGGGCCCAAGTTGTAAGCAGATTTCTGCTCTTGTTCTACCTTATAGAAGAGAAATATTTGCTGGGTTTTTCTCCCTCAAGAGGGTGGTTTTCCCAGGGTATCTTGCTGTGTTTATTGTCTTATGTGTTGCAATATTTTAAGTACTTTCTGTTTATGATCTGATCTAAGAAACACTAACACCATCAAGGAATGCTCATACAACTTGAAGACAAGAAGTACGCAAGTGCTTTTTACACAAGGAGAACAGTCAACCCCGCCAAACACACCACCGAAACCCCAGAATAACTTCAATACATCCCTTGGAGGTTACCGAAACAACAAAAGTCCAAGAAGCAGAATACAATATGACAACAAAGGTCAACCCATGATACAATGCCGGAAGTGCAACGAATGGGGCCACTTTGCCAAGGAATGCCAAAATGGTCAAAGTTAGGGGGGAAAACTATGTAAATGGTGTGGACTAGGCGACCACGAAGACACCGACTTCTCGAAGCAGAAAGGCATCAATATGATAGTCGTGGAAGATCAGAATGAAGAGGTATTGGTGATCACGAGAGCACAAACAAAGAAAGCCACCTACCCTAACCAACGTACAGAAAAGCAATGAATGAAAGACGTCAAAGCAGAAGCGGAACAAGCGATGGCTAAGGAATGAAGAACCCATCAAGAGATTCCAAGTGCCTTGTGGCAGTCGGAGTCAAAAAAGAATCTCATACAGCAGGTACTGCAAACCATAGTACCCATCAAAGTGGCCGACCTCCTCCAGACTATGCCACAGTTGGGAATGACAATCACGAACGTAGTCAGTGATGAACAACGCCAACAACAAGAAAGCCGAAGGAAGGAGATGGTAGCAGAACCTCCACCCGAGAGTGAACAAGTCATTGACCCAATGTTGTTGACAATAAACGTCGAGAAGAGACTAGCGATCATACAAATGGAGATCAGAGGAAAGAATTTAACAAACACGATCGTCGATGGAGGATTAGGAGTCAACGTACTACCCAAAGATACATAGAAGAGTCTCGGGAAACCTACGCTCTAGCCACTGACGTTCCAATTGGTGAGCGTTGACCAACATGGCATCAAGTCGTTGGGAACACTGATGGCACAAAAGGTGACAATCGAGACTTAACCATTCTTGTTGAACTTTGTCATCATCTCACTGCAAAAGAAGGCGTACGATGCAGTACTCGGAAGAGGATGGTTGATTGCCACCAAGGTAGATCATAATTGGAAGCGAAACACACTCTCAATCGAAAGCAATGGGAGAGAGTACGTCATCAATTTGAAGAACCAAGTTGTGAGCGAAGAATAGGCTTCCTTCGGATCAGAATCCGACAGGGGAGAGTTAGATGCAAATGAAGGAAGGCTATGGAGTCAAACAATGAAGGCGTACTTGAACTCGATAGTTGTTCAAAGGATGAAACAAACTCACTGAATGGCCTATTTCATTGACAAATGGAAGATTATGAGGTATTCCACCGAGAGTGTAACATGCTACAGATCGAGGAAATCCAGGAAGAAGAGAAGGGCACATCCAGTCAAACACTCCCGGTCGAAGAAATCCAGGAAGAAGAGGAGAAGGGCATGTACAACTAGACACTTCCAGCCGAGTACGAAGAGTACATAGGAGTAGCCAAACTAGAGGATACGTCATCTCACAAGTTCAAATGTGACAAAATAGTCAAAATACAAGGTGACGAGAGAAAAATAGAGAAAAGAAAAAGGAATGAGAGAGAAAATGAAAATTATAAAAAAGCCAAAAATGAATGGAGAGTCAAAAATTGAAAAAATTACAAAGGTGAAGTCAAAAAATGAAAAAATTGAAAAAAATGGAAAAAATAAAACAATGGAACCAAAACAAGAAAAAATCAAAAATCAAAGGAGAAAAGTGAAAAATATAAAACACGAGGGAAAAGGGAAAAAATAAAGTAGAGGAATTAAAAAATTCAAAAAATGGAAAAATAGGAAAAAAGGACGAAAATAAAAAATTTGACAAAATTAAAGGAGAAGAAGAGAACTAAAATAAAGAGGAAAAAAATTTAAAATTTTGAAAAGACCAAAGTATCAAAAGTAAAAATTAAAGTGGGAAACATTATTAAGTTAAAAAATAAATGGAAGGTCATACGGCCAAAAGACAAATGCAACTCTCAACAAAATGAAAGTTACAAGTATCGGCCAAGTAAAAGAAAAAACACATTACACAGGGTGAAGACAACCTCATCATATGAACATAGATGGGAAAGATAAGGGAAAACAGAGGTTGTACGCCCTTTTCAAGAAAGCACCATCAAGTACAAGAAAGAAGGTACGACATACGACGATTCACTACAGCTAGCAGAAGCAAAAGACAATGCGAGGGAAGTGTTCGGCGAAACAAGAGGAAAGAACATAGGGCGACAATATGGTTGAAACCTTATGTAGCGAATTATCCTGGAAGATGGTATAAGGCAGACAATACACAGAGAAAAGGGACCATATGAAAAATTAAAGAAGACAAAGAAAAAGATGGCAGGAACAAGAAGGCATACCAGGTGAACAAGTACGAGTTGCTCGAAGGAGAGGAAAAAGTCAAAGGGCAGTTAAAATTGTTGTACGATTTGAAGAAGCTTGCAAACAGAAGAGGAATAGAATTTATACCATACGGCCAAAGATTAGAGTACGGCATAGGAAACCTCAAGACCTCATACTATGGTATAAAGTGCATGGCATATGGAATTTTACATGGAAGAAAATACAACACAGGAACCTCATATGACAAAGTAAGCAGTCGAGAGGAAGGTTGACCGTACAAAAGTTGATCGTACGCTCCAAGTAGGCACAAAACAATCTAGTACGACCAAAGAATAACCCAATACGGCGGAAATAGTTGACAACGAGAGCATCGGCAAGGTCATACGGCTATATACGATACAAGAGACGGGTTAAGATAACAAGGTGTATGAAAAGTGAAGGGGGCAATTCAGCACACCAAAGCAAGGACGTACAGTTCAACACCGTACGACAAGGAACTAAGACATTCATACAGGCATGGCAAAAGTAGTTAAGCACTCAAAAATATCTAAATTGTCTCTGTCAGCATTGGTGGTCATCACTTAAAAAATCATGAGTGAGGTGTTGCCCCCAGACCCCCACAAGGGTTGCTGCCCCTCGCTGCCTCCAAACCCCCACAAGGGGCATTGCCCCTTGACCCTGTTGGGGGCGTTGCCCCCAAACCCCCATCAAACTCATTTGAATTGCCAAATCCCAATGCAACCAACCTCATGGCCAAAAGTATCACAATCACTTTGCACAACCTCACAGCCAGAACCACATCCAAAAAAGTCAGGAAAGGAGGAGTCTAATGATGAATCCAACAGAGTGTACATTGAGATCAGTGAGCCAGATGTCGATGACCTTCGTGGTACAATCCAGAGGTACCTAAGTGAATTGTAGGAGATGGCGAGAGTTACGTACGAAGTCGGTGCAATTGAACAACAACTGGAGGTGGGACATGATCCCTTAGTGGTACATGAAGCCGAGAGGATCTTGGCATTTATATAGCCAAAATGCAAAGGCGGGTGGCCAATAGTAGAGACGGTTGAGACTACCAAGCAAGAGTTGGCGGACAACATTCAGAAGTCACAAGAGTAGCTAGCCGCCAAGCACACGAGAGTCACAACTCTCAAGCAGACAGTGATTGAGAAGGAGAGAGTGCTAGAGGAGTGCAATGTGCAGTTGGGTGAGAAGGAACTACACACGAAGGATAAGGAGTTGGAGGGAAGGCGTCAGCTTGCCAAGGCAATACAAATGATGCAAACAGCACATGAGAGGCAGCTGGCAACCAACCAGAAGCTTCAACATCTCTAGCAACAGCAGTTAGCGACGATGACCCCTACATTGTCAGTACACCCAGGGGCGCCCTCTCACCTCCCCTCTTCTTGATTTTCCCTTTCTATGATCCCCGTTTTTGTTTTCTGTTGTCAAGAAGACTATTTTTGTGGGGGGGATGATGTAGTCGATCGAGAGTGTTATTAGTCGGCCGAGTATTGTAATTAAATAAAACTGTAGTATAGGCACCAAATATTTTATATACTCTATATTACATGTTTCAGGAAATCAAGTCCCCGACTAGTTGGATTAGTTGTAACGGGGAGTCATGATGGTTGGTGTTCTCAACCACCGCCAACGACTACATATACTTTGGTTCATTGTAGTCGGGACATATGAGACATTATGACATTACGCTTCATTGTGTTACATTCTGATGTTGACATAGTACAGATGATTGTACACTGGTTCTATAGCATTAATAAATGAAGTACTATTTTGTGCACATTGTTCGTACATGAATGTTTCTTGTACATGTTTTGTATGTGAGTTTATTTATGTTTACTCTCGTAGTACGTTGAATCTATTCCTGTGAGTAAACATTGCCTACAACATATTCATTTTTTCATTAATTAAATAAATTAAAACAATTTATTTAATTATTTTGCCCATTTTCCTAAAGACCTAAGTAAATAAATGTCACATTTATTTATTAGTTATCCTGTTCAGAATTCACATGATTTAATAAATAAATTCCCTATTTATTTATTTAAATCCCACTTTCCCTCCTTAAATCCCTAATAGGTCCTAACTCGTCACTAACTAGTCCTTTACACATAAAAAACATTAAAAAATTATTAAAATTCCCCTTTTATTCACCCTCCATCTCATAACCAAATAACCAGCTTAATTCTACCCGTTAATCCTCTCAATTAATCTTGACTGTTGATTCACTCGATAAAAAACTTACAAATTTACCCTTCCATAAGTCATTTGAGGGGATCATCAGTTTAAAATACAACCTCATGCTACCGCAGAGAGCAACCACATTCCATCCTTCCTCAATAGCAAATCCTTTGAGCACAACCGCCATTGGCGTATAAGGACCATGTGTGGGTGAGAGTTTCTTGATTTATTTTGTTCACGTTTTACAGTTTCCTTGCTCAAACTGAGGTGTAGGTAGATGTGCAATGGGGTTTTAATCTTAGGGTTTCATCTTCATTTTTATTTCATATTTTTCTGTAAATAGTATCATAACTTAATTTAAGATGCATGCATTCAAAGAGGGGTTACCAGGGCAGGGGAAGTCCTTTGCTCCTTATGATACATATTGAATAGATGGAGGATAACAAACCAGAACCTAGACAATACTCTATTCAAACAAGTAAGAAAGCTAGCTTAGCTCTGATATTTGAAACACTATATGGATGTCCCACATTACCTGCAACAGAACGTGATGTAGATAAAGTATGTTTCAAAAACAAATGATGAAATTCAATACAAATCATTGCTAACAACACTACAAAATGTAAAAATGCTTCAATGAATGAGATCAACAAGCCTATTATAGATTAAAAAAATAATAAAGACGCAACTCACAGTATTGGGATTTGGGTCCAAAATTCTTGATATTAGACTTTTTGCCCCTGGAGATAGACGTTTAGGAATGTGAAACTCTGCTTTGTTAATCTGTAAAGCATTCGTGTTAGTTAGGAGAAATAAACCCTACTATATTGATGAGAAACACATTTGTAGAGCAAAAAAAGTGCTCAACGGCATAACAACTTGCAGTCTTTCTATACTCACTTTTCTGTACAAGGCAATAATGTTTGACTCATCAAAAGGCAAATAACCAGCCAACAAAACAAACAGGATAACACCACACGACCACAAATCTGCACTTGTGCCATCATAACCCTTTCCACTGATGACCTGCAGACTTGAATTTTCACAGTTTATTATGATATATATGCAATATGAACAAATTCATGTAGAACTACCAAAGTACATTCAAATAATTGAAGCTATACCTCAGGAGCAACATAGTTTGGTGTTCCACATGTGGTGTGAAGTAATCCATCGCTCTGTGATTTACACCATCAGATCATCAAAATGTACCATATCTTTAGAATTCAAGAAAAAAATCAAATGAATATTGGAAGCCATGCAAATCAAACCAGATCAATAAAGTAGGGATGAACCAACAATTGTATAAGCCAAAAATAGCATAACAGTTAATACTTCATTCCTTTTGGAACAGTTGTGCATATACAATTTATAATTCCGACATTTTAAGTCATCTAACAACTTATTTTCAGAGCTTAATCGTTGTTTGGAAAAAAATAATTGAGTATGAAGATCTGTTAACAGCAATTTTGGCATAACACAAAACAACACTAAAGCACTAGAATAGAAACACAGAAGAATCTTGGAATCCTATATTGAGAAAAAAAAAATGAGATCCTCGTAGCACCACCAGTATAGGAAGCTCCTTGTGAACATCATTGGAAGACTTTCTACAAATAATGAAAAACATCCTCACCATGTAAAATCTTGTGAAATGTAACCCCCATCAAATGTGAGATACAACCAAGCCTATTGTAGCATTTAATGTTACAACTAGTCTTGCTCTGATATTAGAAAAGGTAAAGAACCAAAAAAAATTAGTAATTATTAATGTGAAATAAAATAAAATGAGAAGTACACTTTACATAGATCTTGACCTTGTAGATTGCAAGTTCAGTGAAATTTGAATGAAAGGTTGTAGTGAATGCAAAGCATATATAAGGGCAGACACATTTCCAAAGCAGCTCAATCTTAAAATGGAAATAGTTTAAGTACAGAAGGGCATAAAGATCCAATATTGAAATCTATTATCTCTATATTGAGCTGAGCTTTTATTCAATAACAAGAAGATGTCTGACATCAAATGGATTAAAACCACAACGATTAATCACTTAATAGTTTACCTACTTCAACCTAGTAAATATGTCATATTGTCCTTAATCATCAATTTTATTTTTATTGTATTATACATGGCTTAAAAACTCATAACAATATTGTTTGCATGAAATCTACAAGAAAATTTGAATTAAATTATACTTATAACAGGATTACCTTTATATCCCTTGAAAGTGCACTTAATCCAAAGTCAGAAACCTTAAGATTCCCAAACGTATCTAGGAGCAAATTTTCTGGCTGCAAAATATACAAGGAATGAATAAAATTCAACTTTTCCATTGAATAACTACTTATCTAGACCATGTAAATTCTTTAACTCAAGAATTTCAACTGAAAGAGGGCACTAACAAGGAGAGTTACTAATCGGAAATAACAGGTATTAAATCAAGAAAAGGTTGACCATACCTTCAAGTCTCTGTGATACACCCCTCTACTGTGACAGTAATCCACAGCATTAATTAGTTGCTGGAAATACCTCCTTGCTTCATCCTCTTTCAGTCTTCCAAGGTCATTCTGACAATTCGGAAAAAACAAAAATATTAAGTACCAGATTCCGTTATAAAACAATCCTTAAAAGTTTAACCACTAAAAATTAAAATACAAAGTTATCTTGTTTTGAAAATGGAGCAAGAATTAACAAGCATATGTGACATCCAAATCTCAATACAAAAAAAAGGAACATTTTCATCATTCTTACAATTTTGTCAAAGAGCTCTCCTCCAGTCACGAAATCCAACACAATGTAGATCTTTGTCTTACTAGCCATGACCTGACAGCCACAATATCATTACATCATTCAAGGAAACAATGAAGCCACTACATTATTCATTATAATCAGATCCAAAAATAGTTGCCTTCAATAAAAGAGTTTGTATATTTTGTGCAGATAATACTCTCAGATTAAGCACTACTGTTCAATGGGTTTTTCCATGAACTCCAATGGACCAGAAAACATAATGAATTCTTTGTCAAATGGCACTGAAACATCACATGTTTTGAAACTTTAGATATCACAACACAAGGGAAACAAATTACTCCATTAGGCATGCATGGTTTATTACTAGCACTTGCAACTTTAGGGGGTGCAAGGGATGTGTCGATAGGAAATTCAAGGTAATGTCATCATCAACTTCTCCCTACACCCAACCATTATTATCCTCATCCTTAATTCCTTCAGGATTTTCTACAAGCCAGAGTATTTTGTTACACCTGAAAAATAAGCACATGCAGCTACAGAATAATTAGAACCATATAAAGATAGGAACTACAAAATACCATTCAATGTTATTTTGTAATGAAATACATAAAAGGCCAGGTCATGTCAACATATACAAATATTACTCACCCAAAAAACTTAAAACAATTATACGTAGATCTAAAAAACTAAGTTGCCGGTATGCCCAGAATTGGCCTCGGGTACAAAATGAAACGGTACAGATACGGGGTACAGTACAGATACATTACAAAAACAGCCAGGAAACGGTTTTCAGACTGTGGATACGGGCAGGAAACGAAATGCCACCTGTGGGTACGAAAAGTTCATTTCCGGTTCAAACCCAGACAAAATCCATGTCAACTTTTTTGGATATTATCTGATTTTGTCCCTTCCAAAGGCTGTAAATTGTGATTTTTTTTCTCATTTCAACTTTGCTCACATTTTTCTCCAACAAAACAGATTTTTTTTAGGGTTTCTCAAGTGCCGAATATTTTTTATATCTTTAGGATGGCTGAGATATTTGATGAAGAGCAACCGAGTCAAATTAGGCATGAGTAAAATGTTGGAGATTCAACATCAGAAACTGTATTATATTCCTTTATGGGATTGTTTTGTGCTCTTTGTAAACTTTGCATCTTGTGTTATGGTGATGTTAAGGGAAGCTCTGTTTATTCATTGCTTTGTTAGAATTTATAATTGGGACTTGGAAGATATCACTGTTTGGGAGGACATATGACCATAGTCCATTTGACTTCCCTAAACTTTTGAGTGCAGATTCTGATGTTCTCAGTGGAAGTAAAGCGTGAACTATGCCAGTATCCTTGAACATCTCTTCGGAAAGATGTTTTGATGGTGGCACTAGTAATATAGAATGTTCTAAGCACCATAGAAACCAGATCTCTGTTGTAAGTGATGGTTTAGGATATTGAGATGGCATTGTGTTTGGTCTTCATGAGAAACAGGTTACCTTGCTATTTCTCCTTTCTACTGATTCACAACATTGAACCATAGCATGAGGATTGTTGTTGTGAATCATAGCATGAGGATTGAGTAAAAACGTACTGGCTTTACATCAGATTGGGAGTATGAAGGCCCTTGTATTGTATTATTAAATTGACTATGAAAGTGGTGGTGTATTTTTGCTATGTTATTTGACTATTAATATGGTGGTGTATTTTGAACTTAATAGTTAATTACTACTGCAAATATGTATATATTTTTCTGATTTTTATATGTTTTTGTATTAACGTACCCAAAACGAACCCAACCCCAAAAAAAATTTTGACCGAATCCACATACCGGAATCTTGTACCCATACCCGAACCCAAAAACGAACCGGTAACTTAGCTAAAAAATATGAAAATGTCCATTAATATTTTGACAAGTCATTCCAAGCCACAACTGTTTAGATTAGCATCATATTTTTTTACTAGAAACATGACAAAACAAAACCAACAGAGCTAACCAAAAAAAATAATCAAACAAGCTCACATTTTTAAAAATAGCCCTTACATAGGTCCTTTAATTGCTCACCAGTTCCGCTAAACTTGGCACATAATAATCAAATAGCATCTCAAAATGATTTGGGATTTAAACTAAGTCACCGCACCACACTATCATAAATTTGTATATACATCCTAAATCTTTGTTAAACTAAACTCCATCCTGAAAGTTCCTAAATGTCACAAGAAGAAAGATAACCATCTCAACAATTTAGAGGTCACTGATGTAATATAAACTAAATGTCCTTCAAGCATGCCATTGGAATTATCTTAATTTTGGTAAGTGTTAGAAGCAATAAGAGCTTTAAAATAATCAAATAACACTTACACTTACAGTCACTTCAAATCAAGATTAACAACTTCAATCATTTTCTAATTTTCAAGAGTAACCATCCATTATGGTTCCTCTTTTTTCCTAGATATGAACCTTATACAAGAACAAATTACTTTTCTTATGCATGCCCCATAGTTACTGACTTTAAGGGATAAGATGAACCTTTGAATTGAGTTGTAAATGTATCAAGCACAAGACTTGAAAAAATATAGAATAAAGTAATTAAATTCTAGAAATATATTCTATCCAACCTACATATCAAGATCTGTTGAAAAAAGTGAGTTAAGCCTTGGGGTCTCATGCAGAGTACATGAAACAATTTTACGTGCAGGCCAATTTGCATACAGAATAAACAAATTAACTTAGCTGAAGTTGTTGCAAACTCTTAATACCCCACTGCTAGCTTGGGCTAAGATTACTCTTCCTAATCAATCACTACTCCACATTTTTTTATTTAATTTTTTTATTTTTAGTTTTGAAATGCAACAAGTTGCATATAAATGTATTTAAGATGTCTATACTAGTTATATCTTATTTGACTTCTTTCCACCAAGCAATCAAATTAAATTATGAGCAAGTCATACCAAAACTTTTTTATGCAAACAATTTATTTGTGCAGAGTAAGGAGAACGCAAAGACTAGTGAGGAGCAACCATGGGCCTTTTACTAAATTATAAAGTCATTTTAAAGTATTTTTATTAAATAGTAAATACTTTTTGTTGTAAATAAGGCATCTTTATTTTCCACTCTTATTAAATGGACAGTTAGTCATATAGAGTATAAATATGGTTTTGTGACTAGGAAGGCACTATGCTGAATTCAAATCTTCATGCCATTTACAAGTAGTTTGTAACCCCCAACACAATTTAGAAAACAAAAAATAATTGTCTTGAATATTCAATATTATTGTGGTAGTATTGGGGCACAGGCCTGGGTACTTTGAGAGTTTTTCTGTCTAATCTAAATTTTAAATCATGTATTTTCTAGAATAAAGTAAAATCACAAAAGGGTTTTGTAGAGAGTAATCACGGGAGGTTTGAGCCTTGCAGTAAGGTGGCTGCTACCACTACATGATTTATGACCATGGAGTTTGCAGAGTAAAACAAGATTTGTTAAGAGGAACAAGATTTGGCAGAGCTATAATGTTTGACAAAGTTTGGACTCGAGGGTTATGGGATTCTATTATATATACAAGCAAAATTGGTAAACTCATTGTATTATAAAAAGCACCGCCTACTTGATCATTGTATTGTGGTTTATCTTAGTTTCTAAAATGTAAATCTAAGAGTCATCAAACAACCAACGCCCTCTAACTTACACTCTGTGATGGCTACCAAAGGTTGCTCAATAAAACATCCTTTTGCCCACCACCTAGGCCCTATAGTTTGCAATCTATGCTAGCTACCAATGGTATTTCGTAGCCATTGGAAACAAAACTTCTACTCAAGGTATTATATTGCCTTCCTGAGTTCTCCAAATGCAATGACTTAATGGTTCTAATTAGACTTGGAAAATTTCCACACCTAAAGGGAAATTGAGCAAGCACACCAAACTAGAGTGGAAGCACTTGTTAAGAGAATGGTTCTTTTCCAGGTTGCTGAGATAAAAAGAAAAATGCTTTGAAATTTGAGGACAGCCCATCATATCCAAAGACATGTAAAGAGTGTACAAGCTAATTTACCTAGTGCTTGCAAGGTTACTCCTCCAAAGTGTTCTTCTAAAATGCAAATATAATTTTTGGGGCCTATTTGGAGAGATTGAAGATAGACTAATACGAATCTTTCTTCTTTAATGCAACTAATGTTCTGTGCAACAAGCATGGATACAAGTTTCATATTTTCTAACAATTGAATAATGAGCAGGGACCCAAGACCTAATGATTAATGGTTGCATAGTTGCCAAAATATAGAGGACTAGAAAGTAAAACTGCTTTAAGCAAAAAGTATCAAGTTGATTACTTCTCTATTAGAGCTCATTAGTCATGATAAGACTGAAGAAGCTAAGGCTCACAAACATTACATGCATTAAATGACACCAAGAAGAAACAATGGTGTTAATCTTTCTGCAGTGAAAAGTAGCTAATACTTTTTAAGGGTGCATAAAAATCAGATTGTAGGAGACTCTTTGTGTACCCTGCAATGGAAAACCATACTAGAAGAAGAAATTTGGATAATCGGAGACCACTAGAGACAAATGCCAAACTATGCAATTTTTTTGCATAGAGAAGACTTAATCAAATTTTTAGAGAGAGAATATTTCTTTGCAGTTACAGAAACCTGATACTTTAAGGATAGACCTATCACACACAATCATGTCTAGAATTGCTTCTAAAAGGATGTTGAGTCATTGCAAATTGATGCAAAAGCAGAGATGCTACTCTATTTGTCTGTGGGAAGATGATCTTTAAAATATAGCACCTTTGTTTGTGTTGAAATAACATAGACACGCGATTTCATAAAAGAATGTAATAATATCAAAAGCATGTTGGTACCTAATTGTATCACCGAGTCCTAACCAAGTAACCAACCATGTGAGAGGATGTACCCATCTGGAAAACCAAGCTATTTGTCATTTATCAACACAATCTTTTAAAATTTTAGTCATTTTGTGTCACTGCAATCCCTTGCCTTGTGACATTTGGTCTTTAAAGTACAAGAGCCAGTATAATGGCACAAAACTATGAATAAATATACTGTACAACGTACAAGGTTTCTAAAGAAGAATCTAATAAGTTTAACATATGAAGATGGTCCGATCTCTACTAATCACTCTATGTGGAAATAGTTCTGGCAACCATGGCATTTACAGCATTAGCATAGCTGGTATTGATTTACTACTAACTTAGTAATCCTCTCAGGAAAATTCTCACAAAAATAACCTCAAGAATAGGGAAAATAAAATATTAAAAAATTTAAAACCACCATATAAATGTAAAATTTATTTCACAGTTTAAAATATCTCTACACAAAGAAACAAATAGGGATCTAATACAAGGAATTACAGTAATATCATATATGAAACAGCCATAGATAAAACCACAAACCAATATCTTCATTTAACAGATAGCAACAGAATTTTTTTAGAATGAAATAAAACACAACAAAAAATGATCCAACCATGTACAGATTCCAAAAAAAACTCACAGAAACCATGGCAAGTGACTTACCTAAAAGATTTTGCACAAACTGTGTCATGTTATCAATGATGCTGATGAGAAAAAATGGGTAGGGCTTGCAGAAACAATATTACGAAACCCTGTCAAAGAAAAATCTTTTTTAAAATGAGAATGAGACGAACCAAAACCAATCTCCCTATACTTGTTGCTTCAATCTATTCACAATAAATGAAAAGTGGAACTAAAAATATGAGATTTTTAGAGCTACTAAATTCTTGAGCTCGAGACAAGAGTTTTGCAGCCTTTTAAATGAAAAGTATTGAATGCAAGTTAAAATTTGTTTTTAACTGCTCGAAACTTGCTTTTCCTTGTGTTCCACAGGGACGCACGCACCCTCCCCCCCCCCTCTCCCCTCCCGCGCAAAATCCCCACGTTTCCAGGGGACATCCCCCGCCGTCCCGCCACCGCTGCTCAAGTCTCAAGGATGTTTCTAGGACACCCCCTAGTTTGGGAACTCCAAGATGTCCCCGAGATGTTCAAGAGACTTCAAGGAGTCTCCCAACCATCCCAACGAATTTCAAATGTTGCAAAACATTAAGTGATTGAATTGTGAAAATGACAGCCACCATAAAGGTTTGTAAGGTTTTGAAGGCCTTAATTTGTGCTTGGTGGCAGGGGCTCCACCCCTCAACCTTGACCTATATCACGACAGGGAACACACCAGGGGCACTACCCCTCAATCCCACTGGGGTCTTTGCCACCAAACCCCTATAAGGGGCACTGCCCCTTGACCCTATTGGGGGCTTGGCACCCAAACACCCACAAGGGGAACTGCCCTTTGACCCTACCAGCGGCTCTGCCTCCAAACCCCCACAAGGAGAACTACCGCTCAGCCCCAAACCTCCACCCACCATTGTTAATGTTCGATGCAATCATTGCCATGTTTTAAATGTTTATTAGTTTAAACTTTACTTAGTATGCTAAAGTTTCATTTGCAATTCTTATACTTATTCCTAATTTTCCCCCAAACCTCTACCCACCATTATTAATGTTCAATGCAATCATTGCCATGTTTTAATGTTTATTAGTTTAAACTTTCCTTAGTATGCAAAAGTTTCATTTGCAATTCTTCTACTTATTCCTCACACATCTTTTTACAACTATTTTTTCAAGTACCATATGTATTTGCACCACCCCCCGCTACCTCACTGCCCCTATGTTGCCATCCCCAAACTTAGGCCCTTGGTCCCCCTGTCCCCGAAACCCAACCTATCACCTCCCCATCAGGAAACTCCATGGAACTATATTTTTTCCTAGTGTGAGACAACTTTCCAAGTAATAGCTGCTACAAGATATAGCCTATTAGCTAAAAATCTAGAAAATAGCCATAATTAGTTGGCCTCCTCATCTCACCATAGAATCGGGGGCTAAGCACTTCCCATTGCCCACACTCATGGAAGCAAGACCCATTGAATAATCACTAGCATTGAATTTAAAAGATTCACTTATGGATGGATATTCCTTCATCCTTTTGGCATTAACATGCGAGGAGCTTTCGAGGTGAAACTTGTTTACAGGCAGGAAGAAGACTTTATACCGGCAGAAGAAGACTGTATACTAGCATGAGATTTGTTTCCCGTCAAAACCTCACACATACCATAGCCTATCAGCCAATTAAGTTTACAGTGCATTGATCATTTGTGGAATTTATCATGGGTTATCCATTGCCTGTATGGTATCAAATATTATAGTATTGTAGTCTCTACTTTCAGTATTAAGTAATTTGATCAACCTGATAAGCAGAAAGGTAATAATCAGCCTTCACTATGGGCCTGATTGAGAGTGTCATACTGCTGTCAGAAGTCATAACAAATAGCTTACTTATACTATGTTCTCCTTATAAAGAAAACGAAAGCAAAAGTAGTTGTGTATGGAATATAGGACTAAAACAAGGGTGTTGTACCCAAACCAAATTTTTTGCTTCATTAAGGCATTTTGCTTAAAATGGTCTAAACCTTGTTAAAATGATGTCAAAACATAGTTTTTGGGCAAGTCAAGTATGGGCTTTGAGTCAGTATCATGCCACGGAGATACTGGCAAAATTGAAAACATTGAAAATTAGGGTTTATGGACCCCTATTTTTAGGTCAAAAACCCTAAAAATTGAAACTTGTCAGAATTGGCTGAAATTTGTTTTTATTGGCTTATTTTGCTTCACAGTCACAATGGTGAAGTCGGATTCAGTTAAAACTCAATTTAAGCCTGGTGGGTAGTTTTCGTTTTTCAAGTGAGAAGTTAGGTTTTCTAAACTCATCATTGGCAGATGGCCAGGTACCAGGTGTCGACAGCTAAGCTCAAAACGCTTCGATGATGTTTCCATGGCAAGTTTCGTCCAAATAGTTACTTCGTCTCGGAGGGATTTTTCAACGAGGTGAAGATACTATAAAATTGACTAAGTCTGGAATGAAAAAGCGCAACTCTGAGCTAGGGGCGCCCATCATTTTGGAGGCTTTAATCAACTTTTTGTGACTTATCTCTTCCAAGATGACTTCTCCAGGTTCTTAATAGCTTCGCGATGAGCCAACCAGCCAATCCAACGGAGGAGTAGATCGCCTAAAACCGGAGACTCAATGCAGAATGAGGGAAATGCAAAGGTGACTACTCTAAGGTCAAAAAGCGCCCCTGGCCCATCTTTTTGAGGCTTCAGATAGAGTCTTTTGATCGAGTGACACCCAAGAAGTCTGTTTCCATTTTTGGTCCAGCTCCGCAACGCATTTGCCAGCAAGTGAATCTGAGTTGTCGTGTTGCCATCATCAGTGGTCAAACTTGAGGTTTCAGACTTGATCAGAAACTGTTCAGATAGGACAAAAGCACCCCTGGAGGCTAGGGGCGCCCAAGGTTTTGAAGCCTTTAAAGGAGTTTGTTTGATGATTTCAGATGCTCATCTTGTCCATGTCAGCTCCAGCTTTCCGTTGCCTGTCTCAGCCGGGTCAGAAGATGTCTTGGCAACTTACAGCCGGAAGATTAGTAGTTTTTAGCCAGTTGCAAAAATGGCTAACACTGGTTGGGAAAAGCACCCCTGGAGGCCAGGGGCGCCCATGATTTAGGAAGGTCAAATGATGTTTTTATACGAAGTGCTCTCCAGGAGCCCTTGCTCAGAATTCAGCCTGCTCCGCGGTGAGCCAGTCAGCACGTTCTGAAGTTTTGCCAAGTACTGAGAAAAGTCAAGTGAAATAAGGTCAAGTTATCAGTGAAAATAATGAAAATGCCTGAAAATATTCTAACACTGAGGTCAAAAAGCGCCCTTGGAGGCCAAGGGCGCCCATCTTTTTGAGGCCTCAGATTGATGAATTTTGGATTATCACCTCAAGGAATCTTCTTGTCAGATTTGGTCCTGCTCTTCAACGGAACTGCCAGCCAGTTGATCTGATGCGGCAGTCAATTAGAATCAGTGATCGAACATGAGCTTCATTTGAGGTTTTTAGATTCAAATTTTTAGGAAAATGTCTAAGTATGGAAGGACGCCTAAAAGTCAAAGGTTGACTTTTTAAATTCAAAAATAGAAGTGCGCATGAGAAGAGTTTTCAGTTTACTAAATTTAGATCTTCAGTTGAACTCTTTTCAAGTCAACTTCTGGTAAACCTATTTTTGGTCATAACTGGCTAAAATTAGTTTGCATGTATCAGTTAACTGAATTTTTCGAAGTGGCGCCCTAATTAGGGTTTATGGTACATCCAGTTAACTGAGTTTGAAGCCAAATATAGGCCATGCGTGAGTTTTGAAGGTCCAGTTGTACTTCAAGTGCCATTTCCAACACTTAGCATGCATTTCACACGCCTTAGAAGATATTCTTCTATATATTTTGCTAATGGCGTCCATTATTCTTCATCAAAATTGACAAGAAACATCTTTTCTTGAGCATAAAATTGATCTGAAGGTGCTACAAGTGTCAAATTTCAGTGTTCTTCGTCGCTACGGATTCAGATTGTTCGAGAGAAGATTATTTCAGACTTCGTTTTCCATTTGCATGCAGGTGTTATCAGTTCTACTTCAAGCATAGGCGAATTTTTACAGAAGAAGAGAGAAAAGAAACAAATAAAACTTCTATTCTTCTGTCTTATTTTCCTCTATTCTCGTCTTAGATTTTCTTCACATGTCAAAGAAAATGGCAGATTTTTCAGAAAAACATCTGGGTTTGAGTATGTTAGCATCAACAAAAATACCGATGTCTTAGATTATTTTGTGAAAATTGCCCCGCTACCTCTTTTCTAGAGCACTGTGTTTTTTTCCAGAATTATCTTTGCATGTGGGCCTAAATCACGTTTTTTCGCAAATCTGTTGATCTGGGTTGTCTTAGGATTCATTTCTACACAAGACCCATGTTCCAAATTTTCGCAGAAAAAATTGCCCCCAATGCCCCTAACTGCCAGTTCAAATCTCAACCGAAAACTTTTTGCATGCAAGCCTAAATCCCATTTTTTCGCAATTCTAACATTCTAGGTTGCATTAGAACTTGATTCTGCACAAAACCCATATCTCAGAATTTTTCTGAAAAAAATCACTTTCACTTGCTATTTTTAGCCTATCCCCAAGCTTTTTCAGTTTTTCCGAAGTTGTCCAAACATATTCGACTTTACAGTCAAAAGTCTAGTTTTTCAAAATGCAGTATAATCCCATAGACTATAAGGCCAAACAGGTCTTTCTTCATAACTTTCTGAAAACTACCGATACCGACTTAAGTCATGTTTTTCCCATCGTCAATCTGAACTCATTGGAGGGTATCAGCACTACTACAATCAGGAATCTTGAGCGTTCAGGGATACTTACAGTGGCATCCATTCCCATTTCAGTCTTTGATCTCGAGTTCATACTTGCTTGTGTCAAGCATTATGACTCATCTACCAAGCTAATCAGGTCGACAGATGGAAGGGATGTTTGTAGCCTTAAATCGAGGGATGTAGAAAAATGCTTTTCTATTCCTCCACGCTCAGATCATTTTGTTGTATCCATTTCAGATTGTGACAGAATATGGGAGGAGGACAAGGATAGATCGCAGAAGAAAGTAGCTCAACGATGGTTGAAAGTTCAAAAAACCAACATGCCAAGGAAAATTGGGCGTAGTGATTTCAAGGATGAGATCGCTATTTTGATAACTTTCCTCAACCGGTTAGCAGGTTCTAAAGACGCAAGCGTGTTCCGACCATGGATGTTCTACCTCATCTCACGAGTTATTGATAAGAAAGAAACCTTTGACTGGGCCATGTTTATCAGTGAGTGTCTTCACCAACAGATTACAGAGTTCCTAAAGATGCATGAATTCCACATGGTGACCTTTCTGGTTTACTTGGTTGCATTTCAAGGCAGTTTTAAACTATTAAAGACCAATGGAGTTTTGGGCGTTCAGCGAGTGCACGAATACTACCCTCAGTTGGAGTTTTCGAAAGCTAAATAAGACTTTATAGCGGTGAATGATCACTTTCTTATGAGGACAGTCAAAGATTTGGATAACGAGATGCATGTGAGGATTTCTGCAAAGGCACAATCAGCAATGGAGAGTTGGGCAGATTGGTTCATCCAATTTCCTACTTTCACATATATTCGTGTATATGGATATACAGGAGAGCCTCTGATGCTACCGAGGTACCCATCGGACAAGGTTCTTTTCATGGAGTTCATGAGACAGGCACATGAGGTTCACACCTTTCCTTTTGAGTTGGGTATTTATAAGTGCAAAACAGCTGCTGATTGCAAGTTAATGGCGCACGAGTTAGAGAAACTCCAGCTTGAGTGTTTTCCTCAGAAGCGTACCTATGATCCGTTGGGTCATTATTCAGCAAGGTTGGAGCGAAATGTTTCACATTCGGCAGCACTTGAGGACTTCTGGGTCAATTGTGAGGATGAATTTGAGGTGCGTCGACGTCATTATTGTAGGCTTACTATTCCATAGATTGCTGATTTCTTGTCAGACGATGTGGAAGGCTTGTCTGATGATGATGGCGAGATACTCCTTCATTCATTCATTAAAGACCAAGTTGCTCGCCAGCCACTTCGCCAACCTGATTGGTATGTCCCAGTGAACACTTCAGTGAAAGACTTGTCCAGGTTAGTTATCAAAACAACCATGTACTTCCTTGAGAGCAAGCGGAAGCGAAGGGTGATCCCAATTACAGAGCCGCCAGCAGTGGTGGTTTCTTCTTTGCCTTCTACTTCTAGGGTGAGGCCTCGAGTTAAGGTTATCATGAAGCCGCCTGAAGGGGTTAAGATTGGGGTTAATTCAAAAGGGAAAAGCATCACCAAAAGGAAACAGGTTGAGAAAGAGCCAGCACTTCCAATTGCAAAGCCGGCACTTCCAGTTGCAGAGCCAGTACTTCCAGAGTCAGTCATTTCATCAGAACCAGTAATTCAGGCTGAGGCCGGTTTGTCATCTCCAAGTCCACCTTTCTCACCACAGTCGTCTCCTATAGACATTGATTCGGAGCCTGGGTCTCCAACACATGAGACCTTCATACCAGTGGATCCGCCAGCAACCGATACAGTAGAAGCAGCTCCACCTCGAGAGGATAGCATTTCTTATTCATCTTGGCTCGAGAGGTCATTGGGAAGAGAGAGACGTATGCCTTCGTATGATCTTGATTTATCTGAGTTTGGTGAACCCTATCAGAACAGGTTGAATAAGAGGGTCAGAAAGCAAATTAACATTGAGAAGAATCCTGAGGCACAGATCATCATAGAGGTTGCTATACCTCCAGAAGGCAAGTACTTAGATGAAGTTCATGTTGGTGACTTTACCTTCGTCAAAACTAATCTAGGTAAGAGTACTCGACACACCGACGTGAGCCTGTTCAGGGTCGTCGCGAGTAATCTGGAGGAACGCGTCATGAAGGATGGTGAGGATAAGGCAGTTCTCAAGGCTGAAATCAGGCAACTCCGCATGTACATCTCGAGTTTGCTTCATGGTAGCGAGGGGCAAGCACCTTTACTCCCACAGCTTCGAGAGACCACCGCAAATCAGTAGAGGATTCACCACTTGGTTAATCGAGGAAAGTTGTTGGATACCTGCATTGAGGACTTCATCATTGTCAATCGACACCTCCTCACAGAGTTGTATCACTTGAGGGTTGACACACATAGTCTTCGCCAGAGGATTCAGGAGCTCGAGATTTTCATAGTCGAGCGTAAGCCGAAGGATCTGATTCTGATATCACAGCTTGCGGGAGCCTATGACGCCATTGAAGCAAATGGAAATCAAAGAAGGTCTTCACTTGGAGAGAGTTGTATCTTTGCAGGGTGGAGACATATGACAGGATTTCTGCTAAGATGGGCATGATTCAGGAAAAGGTTGTTGCAGCTCTTCGTTTCATCAGCGAGTGCATCACTCAGATCCCATGTCATTATCGGCATGAGGATGGTACATACGCAGAGTTAGAGGCAGTTCAGGATGAGTTCGAAGAGTTAGTTCATGGTAACCTAGGTGGAGGACCAGAGGCGTCTAAAATGGAGGAGTTCTCAATGCTGACTATCAGTTTCAAGAAGGTAACCACAAAGGTTAGAGACAGTCAAAGGGAAATCCAGGATGGAGACAAAGAGTTAGACAAACAATTAATCATCGTGGACAGCGTCAAAGTGCCAGATGATGATACTATCGATAAATTCCTGGAGGAGATGATAAACTTGGAGTAGACTTTCAGTTAGACCTTGCAGTTATTTACGAGGATGAGTCATAAGCAGCAGTTAACTCAACTTCAGTTCTCGAGTTTTCTTGTTGACATTAGGCACGCCTATCTCATTCTTGGAGATATCTTCGCAGGAGGAGGGACTCTCACTTAGTGTTTGTTAACTGATGTTAGTTATCAGTTAGCTTTTCTTTCAATAAGGACGTGCATGTTGCACATGGTCCAATTAGCATTGTTTTTATCAGTTAACTGATGGTAGCTTTCCAGTTAACTGTATAGTTTCATTCAATTAGGGTTTAGAAATAAGATCTTGCATGTATTGCAGGACAGTAGTTGACTCAAGGTGATTTTAGGGTTGCCTACACCTTGATGTCTATAAATAAGAGCATTCAGCTCATTTGTAATTAACTTTTGCTTGATAGCATACATGTTGCACCTACCTTGCCTGTAGTATTGCTATTATTGTATATGTTCAAGGAACTTTTACAGGAGATTAATATATGTTGTGCCCACGTTGCCTGTAATATTGTCTTTTTGGTATCTGTTCATGAGCGTTTGTTTTGATAATGAATTGTTATGCCACTCCGGTTCCATGCAATTATTATGATGAATGCTTGCCTTAGTTAGATATAGTGGTTAGTTCGATCGTAGATTGTACGCGTGTCTCGCCTATGCAATTTGCTGTCCTAGTTGGCTATCTTTTATGTTTTGTTATCAATAAACCTATTCAAATTGAGCAAATAGTTGTGCCCATCTTGCCTTAATGTTGAGAATTTGTACTCAAAACTTATCATATGATGTGTGTGATAATAAGCTTATTCAACCGAGCAAATAGTTGTGCCCACCTTGCCTTCATGTTGCAAATCTGTACCCAGCTTATTGTATAAAAACCATTCCTACTCCATTTCCTCACGCTCTGTTTTCTTGAGGAAACTGGATAGATTTAAAGAAGTTAGCTTAGTTGTAGTTAGATGATCTGTGAAACCAGAAAATACTTAGCTGCAACGTTCTAGGTTTTCTTAACCTTGTGCCTCTACCAGTTGAGAACAAAAAGATAGGATTTAGTTTACTTTCCTTTTCCATGCATTCCAGCACAACGAGGGAGCTTCCCCTCCTAATTTGAAGAGCACTCATTACGTAGTGTGCATAGTTGTCCGTACAAACTCACACTCCAGAGGTGTTAGTTCTTACGCCAACAAAGGGAATGCTCTGGTTAAGAGAAAACAAAATTGGTAGAAGATCGTTAACAATTTCCTATTCAGAAATAAGAGTAAGAAGTGAGTCCCCTATCCTGAAAATTTTGTAAAATTGAATGTTAATGGTGCTTCAACAAGAAACCCGAGTATTGCTTGAGGTGGTTATGCTCTTAGAGATACAAATGGGAGTTGTGTATGGAACATCCTTAGTCTTACGGATAAAGACTAAGAATGAAGTAGACTAAAAGCTTTAGTTGCAAGGTTGATAGCTGCAGCTTCTCAAAATGTATCAAACCTGTATGTAGAAGGTGATTCGATGATAGTGATCAATGCCCTCTAAAAAGGAAATGGTCTAAATTGGAGACTTAATCATTATGTGCATGAAGCATTAGGGATTGGCAAAAAAATTGATAATTTAAGCTTTCAGCACTGCAGGAAAAATTGTTGATTACTTGGCAAATTTTGGCGTTGATCATGACCCTATTACAGCTATCTTTAGCCATTTCCCAAACTCCTGGGATAACTTAGTGTAGTGTAGAAAATTGTATACCTTTACAATTTCACACTATGTTTGCATCCCCTTTATTAATTGAACTTAATTAAGCTCCTAATTGACCAAATTATGCATTCCAAAGCCTTATTATTCCCGTTTTTCAGAAAGGAAACCTACATAAAACATCTGCCAACATGAATTAAATTGCCTTAGAAATTGAGTGTCCTAAACTTAGGTCCTAGGGGCAATGGGTCCCCTTTAAGTCCTAGGACCCAATTTTTAATATGTTTTTGACAGCATTTTAATGATTCAAATTCAAGTTTCAAGTGTCGATTTTTGGAATCTAATTTTTGGGAAATTAGATAAACGCCTATAAATACATAGTTATTTTATCGATTCAAATCTAAGACTTTAAGAGATCAATCCCAAGAGCAAATAGTATTGTCAAGAGCATTGAAGAGAAGATTTATTAGTCACTACAGCAGCAATCAAGATCATATCACCATGTCAAAGTTCATGTGTATTCATGTCATGTTTTGGAGCTAACATTGTGATGTAGGTTTCAAGCATTCAAGCATCAATCAATCAAACCAATTCATTCATGATCCAAGCCTTAGAGTGATGTGTTTGACTTCAATCCTCTAGGGGCAGCCATTAAGGGTTTGGTGAGTTGTAATAAGCTTTGTTCATTCATCAATTCCTTCATTTTGTCATTATTTTATTATCAAGGTTTAATTACCAAACATGGGGTTTGACTAAGGCAAATCCCCATTCACCCAAAACAAACATTTTTTTCTCTTTGTATGTGCAGATTTATAGGTGAAGAAGGATTGAAAGTTGATCAAAGAGGCAATTTTGCAAAGTTGCATAAGTTGTCATCATTGTTGTCAAGCTACGGAACTCAGATTCAGATTTTATTTCCAGCTTTCTGACAGTCAAACCTAAAGAAATCATAAACTTAGATCCAACATCAAAGGACTATAAAAATTGATTTTGGAGCCCCCAATCAAGGACCCATTCGCCCAAGGGCAAACCACTCCTGCTACAGGCCCTGAAACCCACTTTTCATGACAAGTGCACACTATCAGATCCTTCTCAGATCTGCCTACAAATTGTCGTTTCCGTTTCTGTTTTCATAGAATTTTGCATTTCAAATGTTAGGTCATATAATTCATTTAGTTAATGCACTTTAAATAATTCCAAAACATTGCAAACCAGTCATTTATGTCATAAGAAAGTAGAGATCCAAGGTCCAAAATAGGGTGACTCACCTCAAGGTTGAAAGTCAATCCTATCCCTTTCTGATCTTCTCTCTTTCTAATGAAATTAGGGAAAGGTGTGTTTGAATCCTACGCCATTGCATCATTCCACTTTGATTGAATTCATTCCCCCCTTTTTCCATCATTTCATTTTGGTGAACCTGACATTGTACATCATAAATTCTAATTTGGAAGTCTCTAAAACCCCAGATCTAGGTTTTGCATTAGCTTGTTTTGCATCTCATTTAGGGTTTCAAAATTACATTTTGCATCATTTAAATTCAAAAATCTTGCATAGTAGTCTGCATAAGGGTGCCTTCAATCATTTACATCAGAAAATTCAGTCAAAATTGCATCTCAAAAGTTGTCATTTTGTTTGTTTTTTGCCATCAAAATGCATGTGAATTTAATCATCAAATTCTGGAAATTTGTTACTGAAAGAATCTATTTGCAACCTGAAATAGAGAACTTAAACATTAACTCAGAAACTCAAATTTTATTTTTTCAAATCCTTGTACAAAGACCCATTCGCCCTTGGGCAAACCTGTGCTTGTACAGGTAATTTTCCAAATGTTTGGGCATAAATTTGTCTTTGTCTACTTCATTTCCTGTCGTTTACAGATCTCAGTTTCAATTTCAAAAGTTGCAATTTTTTGTAGTTGTTTACATTTAAGTCAATTGATCAAAACAAGTGCATTGTTCAAAAGTAAAATTTGCATTCAAAAGACATCATTTCCATATTCTATTTGCATCTTACAATCATCAAATCTGAAATTTTGCATCAAACTTCATTCATACTTGCATTTGACATATAAAACAAACTTTCATCATGGATATGTGTTTTGGTAAAATGTGGATGTCCTTAAAATCTTTGGTTGATGTCTCAAGTTGTGTGTTCGGTGATGATCATAATACAATTGAGCCTATTCATGATCCTTCACCTCCTAATGAATGTCCCCGTGAGATTGACATCTTAGGTGAAGATGAAGATAGCATGCAAGAATTCATACAAAATTGCCTTCGCACCCTAGATAACAATACATCCTTTTACCCCTCCATGCAACAGCCAACACCTCCTATATGATGTCCCCCTGGGGTTTCAAATCTGATATTTTTGTTTCTTTGTTTGTATTCTAAATTTTTGGTTTGGTGTCGGAAATTGATAGATATTGCAAAAATACAATAACGGAAAGGAAATTGCATAAATGAAAGAGAGCCCAATAATCTTTCTTAATTTAAGACACAATTATAACATACCCATTTGCTGATTTTGAATGCTACAGGTATGATTAATTGAAAACCGGCAATTATTGACTCAAACCCTAAGTGCCTAACTCAGTTTTTTGACATCTCCACTACTGAACTAGTTATTGATCTGTTGATTGACCTGGATGCCACAAATGGGATAATTTCCAACCTCCCAACAAGGGCGGTTTGCTGCTAGACTTCCCAAGTGCCCTTTCCTAAGTTGTACGACCTGTTTGAGCTCACACGTGCCTCAAAAGATATGCCTTCCTATTGTTGAAAGACTCTTATTTCTTTGTTGATGAAATATCCCACCCTGATCTGAGATATTTGCTAACTAATTTTTGTTGTTTCTATTTGTTTTGGGTTTTGTAATTTTTTAAAGTATTTACCAAAAAATGCATAAAATTGCTAAGCAAATGTAAATAGAGAAATGTTGAAAGACAAAATATCAAATGATCAACTCTGATTAATTATTGCTTTGAATTTACAATAAGATTGATCATACCCGGATAACAACTTTTGATCTTGAAACTCTAAAAAACCTTATTTTGAATCTCTCCTGTAAATCGATGAAGCACAAATGTGACTCCTAAATGCAGCCACCTAAAGAGCAGACCTTGGGTGGTATTTCACACTTGTAGAATGCTTAATCTGAGAGAGCTATGTTCTCCAAGATTGATTGCAGTAGCAAGAAACCCTAGTTTCTCCTCCACACAAAAACTCTTGAGTTTTTCACAAGTATCAATCCATGAATGAATGAATGAGAAATGCTTTCTGAGTGCTTTTTATATCATCTCCAAAAAAAAAGCACGATTTCCAATGCTTTTAATCCCATTTAATAATATAAAATAGATTTGCTTTTGTTGCCTTATATTATATCTCAAGTGGGCGCCCAACTTAATGACTTAAATGATTTGACTTTATATTATTAAATAAACTTTTATTATAAAGTCAATAAAGTCATTAAATGATATCAACTTTTATAAATAATTGTTATTAAAGTATTCACTTTAACAATGATTAAAATATCATAACTCCTTTAATAATCAACATTAATTAATTATGTCAACGCCAAAAGGTAGCCCACTGATCAAACTACTCACCAGGTTGCCTTACTATAAATAGTAAGACTGGACCCCAACATCCAAGGCACTTACTAAAAATAGTAAGTGTGCATAAATGGAGCTTGTAACACCTCCAGAAGGCAAACCTAAACATCACCAAGTACTGGAGAAGAAAACACCATAAACTACCATCTAAAGAACTAGAAAACTCCCTCACAAGGCCCTCTAATCTCCATCATTAGCCTACGAGGACCCGATGATAGGCTAATCCATCAAACTCTAACATTGGCTAAAAAGGGGACATTACAGCTGATCTATACAGCCAGGTAAGGTGATCAAATCTAATCACAATTACAAGCTCCAAACTCCCCCACGTGCCTCCAAACTCCCCCACGTGCCTCCAAACTGGTACAACCTACTGCAATACCTACGTGTCAATCAAGTGGATGAAATCACCAACAATGGTCTGTAGTTTTATTTCTGATATGCAAACAAACTTCTACTAATTCTATTTTATTCTTCTCCCTAAATCCTATGAAATGCTCTGATAATGATCCCTAACTGAGATCATTCAATCTAGAATCCTTGGACGATCTCTCAAGCCTGTAGATCTTGTCCTAATCGAGGGTTTTCATCCTCAGATCAGCTTGAAACTCCATACCTGCAAACCCTTGTTGCTCAGCTCTCATGATTGTAAATAATAAACTTGGATAATGAAAAGTGACTTCTCTTTGCTCTTTTATTCACCTCCAAAACCTACGCCCCTTGGCAATTAACTTTATTAAAATAATAAAGTAATTTCCTTTCCAAAAACCAACGCCTCATTTGGCCTCTTTAAATCTTTTAATTAAATTCACTTTTCGAAACATGCGTCATTTAATGAAATAATAATAAAGTACCTCAAAATAATCATTTTAATTAAAGTTACTTAATTCACCTTGTAACGCCATATTATAAAGTACTTTATTAAAAGTAACTTTATAACATTAAATTATAAAGTCATTTTAATAAAAGAATATTATTAAAGTAATGTGACTTTAATAATTTAATTACTCCCGGCAATAATCTAACAATAACCTCCAGAGAATGTCCTGACACAAATACCAACTACAGGCGTGCCGCCACTAAACTTGATATTACTTACTATAAATAGCAAGTGTGAATGGAGAACTCTTGAACTGCCTTCGTAAGGCCTACCAAGAAAAATACTAGATCACTTAGCTGAAGATGTCGGAATGAAAACATCAAGCCTATTGAAGTCCCTGAATACCCTCCAAAGGGTCCCCTACACATCTCGCTAGCCTACAAGGACCGCGGTCATAGGCTAACCCTAACTCCCAAACCACTGGCTAGAAAGAGGACATTACATCCTATCATCCCACCACTTGAGATGTTTGGCCTTTTGCATCCTGAAGTTCAATCACAAACCAAGCCTAAACCACCAAACATGAAGGAATCTATTCACAATGACGGCATTGATACTCTTCCATCCTATGCCCACCGAGTTATTGGTACACCTGTTAGAACCCAAAATTTCCACCAAAAAATCTAAGCGATTTTCCCATTTTAAAACCATCATTTTCCTATCTTTTTATAAAAAATCATTCACCACCATTTAAAAAGCTAAAATATCCTTTACCGTTGCCATATTAATCAATTTTCATCAGCCAACACCTTTTACCGCTATACCGCGGCCTTTTGCAAAGTGGCCTGTGGTATGGCGGTAGCAACTAAGGAACGAGCATAAAACGCTTACCATGCCACCGCACGCAGTCAAAACATTGACCACGGTACCGCGATGGCAGTTAGCAATTGGCGAGGAAGCAGTTTGAAGGGGTTACCGCACTACCGCTGGCAGTCAGGCCTGTGACCGCGGCAGCGCAGGGAACAGTTATCAAGCGACGAAACAGACGGGGATAGCAATCACCGCAGTACCGCCACCAGCTTACGAGGAGACCGCGGTGACAGCAGTAAACCGTTAGCAGGCAGCAATGGCGGCTACCGCCACACCGTGACTGGCAAGAGAAAGAACCGCTGTAGCACGGTAATGGTGTAGGTAGCAGTTGAGACCGATTACCGCGCAACCGCAGGGTGTATGCATCGAGACAGTGGTAGAGCGGTGGGGGAAGGATAGACCGTGACAGTCAGACCGCAGTACCGCTGACAGATGAAGTGAAGACCGCGGTGAGGCGGTAAACAGCCAGAGTTAACAATTGATGTCAAACCGCCATGCCGCGGGGTGTAAACAATATGCCAACGGTTGAGCGACAAGGAAGCGGTAGAAAGGTAGATGCTAACGGAGCAGTCAAAGTCAAAGACCGCCATACCGTCAGGATTCAAAATGTTGACCGCGGTATAGCAATAAAATTAAAGGCCTCGAGCAATGAAATAAGAGGCAGTAAAAATACGAATACAGGATATAAACGAAGACTTCGCAGCAATAAATCGAATGAAATATTAAAAGCAGGAAAGGTATTTGATCAAAATCAAATGCAAAACTATTGTAAAAATATTTAATTTTCCGAGAGGCAACACAGTTAAATATTTTAAATCTCTGTCATAGAATATAAACGGTTTTACCAGAGAAGTGAAGGGTCGTGACTCTTCAGATATGATGTATAAATATTTTGAAAATTCAGTTGTAGGAAAAAAAAAAGCAATAGATAGGAGTTAGATTTTTCTAGAATATGGACTAGGAATGTAAATAATGACAGGCCTTTTTTGAAGCGGAGCAATGGATGAATTATTTTTGAATCGGTGAAACCTTTACTGTGTTTAGTTGTTGTGTTACAATCATTTATATTTCTTATCTGGTTGTCTCCAGCTTGAAGTCCTTTGATCATTTAAGTCAATGTATCAAGCATATGTGTGATTTATCAAGGTGCATTTTCCCACTTTGTGTGATTTTTATTTGCTAGTGTCTACAAGTCAGAATTAAATTCCTTCAAGTAAGTTACAGTGACTTAGGATTTCGTTTGGATTGTTGAAGTAGAATTTGGTAAGAAGACATTCCAGCACTATTTATGCAAGACATAAATAAATGAAGTTATATGCCAGTCATTAAGATTTCATTTTATAAAGTGCCTAACAACTAGAACTAAACCAGAGAAGGAAACACAATTCTTTTTAATTTTGACTCCATTGCCCATGTGGATAGAAGGCACTGATCTGCCACAACCTAGAGAATTAATTTTATATACAAACAACTTATTCGAAATCCTTTCTTTTGTGCAATAGGAGTAGGGTTAGTTGTAGTGATTTTCATCTATTCACTTCCATTTGCCATTGTGGATAAATTGCTCAATCAAGAAACACATTTCAATTTGCATCATTCACATAGGTTCACACGCCTTGGTCTAACAGAACCGAAAGAGAAGAAGGTTCAATTGCATCAATTGGCCTTGTACGTTGGCCAAAAGTATTGTGAGAGTTTGGCAACCTCTCGTGGTTCAAACCTGCATTTTTGAGACCCAACAGTTTGGCGACTCCGCTGGGGAATTACTCAGGAAAGTTTTTTCAGCCTATCCATTTATTGAGTCAGCAAAGTTTTTCATTTTTTTTTTGGAGATTCCGCTGGGGCAAACCAAAGCAATCCATTTCATTTTCCTACTTTTGGAAAAGTAGGTGGCGACTCTGTTTTAATTTGATATATAATGCATGGATGTTGTGAAGCAGTAATATTTTGTCAAGATGGCAGAAGAAGAAAGAAGACAATAGTCAATAAGAGAGTTGAAGGAATTGAGACAACAGAGGATACAAGTTGAACAACAGATGCTACAAGTGAACCAATAATTGTGGCAATTGGGAGTCAAATGTGCTCCGAATACATCACCAAATGGGTCATCATGCAGTGAGAATGAAGATACAAATGCCAGGAGATCTTGGACACTGCAAGTGCCCCATGATGCGAGTGAGAACTTTGGTAATAAAGGTAATGTACTCTATTCACAGCAAAACACTTTTGAGGAGTATATTCAAGTTCAAGAGAGAGATAAAAATCTTGTGGATGCCTTTCTTGACATAAGGAGATATAAGGGAAAATCTTTGAGTTCTTTATACAATAGGATGGTAGACATTTGTATGCAATTACCTCCTCATTTTAGGCCTACAAGACCCACATTTGTTGCACAAATTCTCAGAGCATTAGAACCTAAATCAATTTATTGGTCAGAATCATTAAAACAGCAAGCCTTTGATGTAGTAAATAAATTTATTGATTCCATGCTTGGGACAATGTACATGGATACTGGCAATAATAAATCTAGTAGTGATATCATGGATGCTCAAACAATGCAACAAACAAAGGAAGCGTGTGTTACTAGGATTTCTAATGACAATTTGGAAGATTTGGAAGATGATTGCAGCATTGATGATATTGGTGGGGACACATCATCTAGGGAGTACATCAGCAATGCTTCAGAAGCTGAAATAGAAGAAGATATCATGCCTTCCAACAATGAAGATATGGAGATTTTCTCCTGCATAACAGATTGTGAGTCAAATTGTGAAGATGAAATTATGGATGTTGATCTTCAACGGAGTCATTGTTGCAGTTCTTATGAAGATCAAGAGGTTGGAGACATGGTAGAAGATATGGAAGCAGAGACCTGTTCACTCAGCAGTGAGCAAGTTTCAGATTTGTTAACTCTTGAATACCAAAAGTATGCACATAAAGATAATTCCAGAGTTTTGGTTCCAACCTATATATGCTTTGACAGTGAAGGTACTGTGTGTAATGATTCAAATGGTTCCATGTCCATCTCTCACAGTGATGAAATTTTTGAAGCTGATCATGAATCTATTTGTGTCCAAGAGGAGGTATGTGATTTGAATGATTTTTGCCTACAAGAGAAAGATAATGGCTTGCATGTTATTGATGATGAGTGTCCAACATTTGTTGATTCAAGTATGTGTAAGGATGGCTGTATGGATCAGAGGTATGTGTCAATGCCAACTGGTGATAGAAAAGAAATGGAAAGTAATTTTGATTTGATTATTTCAAAAGATGCTGATGAAATAGAATTTTTTGATTTCCAAGAGAAGCATTCAGATTTCCAGGTCCCAGTGCAGTTGCAGGCACATTTAGCAACATATGACAGTGAGCATGCCTATGAATGTTCTGTTGAATGTGGATACACTTTGTATGCTGAGGGTGGTAAATATTTTTCATATGATAATAAGAATGATGAAATGCAGAGTGATGAAATGAATATGAATCAAGTTGAATACAATGATTTCATGAAGGTTTTCAATGATAGAACATGTTGCAGGGCAGGTGGAATGGATAGTTTCAAAAGAAACCTGATGAGCTTTAACCAGAACAAAGTCTATGACAGAGGAAAGTGCAAGTTTTTCTTTTTGGGGTGGCCAAGGGCCATCCCTTATTGTTTGATTTTTTGAACCAGAGCAGGTACAGAGGATTAAGGATTGCAAGTGCATAGACAATTCTTAGCAAAACATTTTTTTTTTTAAATTATTTTCCATGCACAGTAGTTTTAGGAATCTTTGAAGGGTTTGGGTTTGCCAGTACATGGACATTCTCAGGAGTTCCCTTTCTGAAAGCATTGCTTTCCTTTCCATGTACAGTAGTGTAGGGTTTTTCATTCTCCATTTGCTCCATTTTCATATCATTCATCTATTCATCTTTCCATCTGCCATTGCCTTCATTTTTTCATGTCTTTGCTTGGTCTGCTCTCCCAAAGAATTCTGGATTCTTGCAGTGATTTGTAAAATCACTCATCCCCAACAAGAGCCACTGTTAGAACCCAAAATTTCCACCAAAAAATCTAAGCGATTTTCCCATTTTAAACCCATCATTTTCCTATCTTTTCATAAAAATTCATTTACCACCTTTTAAAAAGCTAAAATATCCTTTACCGTTGCCATATTAATCAATTTTCATCGACCAACACCTTTTACCGCTATACCGCGGCCTTTTGCAAAGTGGCCTGCGGTATGGCGATAGCGGCTAAGGAACGAGCATAAAATGCTTACCGCGCCACTGCGCGTGATCAAAACATTGACCGCAGTACCGCGGTGGCGGTTAGCAACCGGCGAGGAAGCAGTTTGAAGGGGTTACTGCGCTACCGCTGGCAGTCAGGCCAGTGACCGCGGTAGCACGGGGAACAGTTAGCAAGCAACGAGACAGACGGGGATAGCAGTCACCGCAGTACCACCACCGGCTTACAGGGAGACCGCGGTGACAGCGGTAAACCGTTAGCAGGGAGCGATGGTGGCTACCACCACACCGTGACCGGCCAGAGAAAGAACCACGGTAGCACTGTAACGACAGAGGTAGCAGTTGAGACCGATTACCGCGGGGTGTACGCATCGAGAGAACGGTAGAGCGGTGGGGGAAGGATAGACCGTGACAATCAGACCGCGGTACCGCTGACAGATGAAGTGAAGAATGCGGTGAGGCGGTAAACAGCCAGAGTTAACAGTTGATGTCAAACCGCCATGCCGCGGGGTGTAAACAATATGCCAACGGTTGAGCGGTAAGGAAGCCGTAGGAAGGTAGATGCTGACAGAGCAGTCAAAGTCAAAGACCGCATACCATCAGGATTCAAAATGTTGACCGCGGTATAGCGGTAAAATTAAAGGCCTCGGGAAATGAAATAAGAGGCAGTAAAAATACGAAGACAGGATATAAACGAAGACTTCGCAGCAGTAAATCAAATGAAATATTAAAAGCGGGAAAGGTATTTGATCAAAATCAAATGCAGAACTATTGTAAAAATATTTAATTTGCCGAGTGGCAACACAATTAAATATTTTAAATCTCTATCATAGAATGTAAACGGTTTGACCAGAAAAGTGAAGGGTCATGACTCTTTAGATATGATGTATAAATATTTTGAAAATTCAGTTGTAGGAAAAAAAGCAGTAGATAGTAGGAGTTAGATTTTTCCAGAAAATGGACTGGGAATGTAAATAATGACAAGCCTTTTTCGAAGCAGAGCAATGGATGAATTATTTTTGAATCGATGAAACCTTTACTGTGTTCAGTTGTTGTGTTACAATCATTTATATTTCTTATCTAGTTGTCTCCAACTTGAAGTCCTTTGATCATTTAAATCAATGTATCAAGCATATGTGTGATTTATCAAGGTGCATTTTCCCACTTTGTGTGATTTTTATTTGCTGGTGTCTGCAAGTCAGAATTAAATTCCTTCAAGTAAGTCACAGTGACTTAGGATTTCTTTTGGATTGTTGAAGTAGAATTTGGTAAGAAAACATTCCAGCACTATTTATGCAAGACAAAAATAAATGAAGTTATATGCCAGTCATTAAGATTTCATTTTATAAAGTGCCTAACAACTAGAACTAAACCAGAGAAGGAAACACACGATTCTTTTTAATTTTGACTCCATTGCCCATGTGGATAGAAGGCACTAATCTGCCACAGCCTAGAGAATTAATTTTATATACAAACAACTTATTCGAAATCCTTTCTTTTGTGCAGTAGGAGTAGGGTTAGTTGTAGTGATTTTTATCTATTCACTTCCATTTGCCATTGTGGATAGATTGCTCAATCAGGAAACACATTTCAATCTGCATCATTCACATAGGTTCACCCGCCTTGGTCTAGCAGAACCTAAAAGAAGAAGGTTCAATTGCATCAATTGGCCTTGTACGTTGGCCAAAAGCGTTGTGAAAGCTTGGCAACCTCTCGTGGTTCAAACCTGGGTTTTTAAAACCCAACAACACCTATCAACCTAGAAGAGAGTTATGGTCAAGGCTTTAGAATCTTAAGTAAACAAGGATGTGACATAACAAATGATCATGAAATCCATCGACTGCTAGAACAACAACCATCGGAAGATACCAAGGGATTGTACAATTAAGAAACCTAAGCCCTACAAACTCAAGAAGTTACCATTTTAACATACTATAATCGAGAGAGAACAACAAATGGAAAAACTCGTTCATCAAAGATTGATTACATTGCCACCTATTCAAGAAAATAAAAAAGGAAAAAGTACAAACATGAATTACTGTGCATTTCATAGAACTCTTGGGCATCTTACTAATGAGTGTCGTGCTTTAAAGAAGTTGATAGATGAAAATGATATTATCCATATAATTGGATAGCATGCACACACTTCGCTCCTTGCCATGTGATAGTCGTAGAATCAGAGCATACTCACTATTACATGTATTGCACTTTATATAAATCATTTTTCCATATTGCAAGGAGCACCTTCTCACCACTTATCTCAGCTCATCCTTGTCCTACATTTTGGGAGACAAGGAGGTTTGATGGCCTTGTTCTAGTATGGCACTTGTCATTGCCCCTTTGGGTGGTTGTTTGCATTCTGTATACAATGAGCAAGATTGGGATGCAAACGACCTACTTTACATTGGCTCGCATATGACATACTAGTCTTTTCTTTGTCTTATTTTCATGTTCTTTGTGATTGCATGTGTGTAATGTGATCCCCCGTATCGTGTTGCTTGGCGTGTCTTTATGTTTGTGAGCTTTTCTTTGGATGACCCTTATTACTCCATTGGTGCAAGGATACAAAGGAAGCAAACCCATCGTAACTTTCTTCTATTTGTATCTTCATTCTTCTATATGTCGTAAACATTATCTTTTCTTTTGTCTTGTGTTTTCTTTTTGGGGACGATGCAAGGCATTGAGACATTTAGGTCTCTTCCATGTTGACCCAAAAGCTTTTCTTTTCTTTCGCTCTCTATGTGTCATTCTTCCATTGTGCTCATTGTTTTACGAGTATTTGGGGAATGATGACAACTTTGAGCTCTATTATAACACTGTAGCAAAGACATACGTTGTCCCCAAATCCGTAGATCCCTTATGTGTTATCTTTGGGATTTCATTTGGGGGCAACCTCTTTTCATGAAGCAACTTTATTTGGAAACATATCATTGGCATAGGGCTTTCCAAATAAGCGCTCATGTCTTCTTTTATCGTTTGGCATTTATCATCTTTCTACTTTAAAGTAATTGCTCACAACATAGTGTTTAGCAATTTCTTTAAAATGGGGTCATACAATCCCCCGCTCATTGTTTGCATAATTGTGTGGCCTCTTTCAATGTGTGGTCTTCTTAATTCATGTGACATGTCTTCTTGGCGGTGACATTGGGTTTGACGTCCTACAAGAGTATGACCTTTCTTCGCATATGACATTCCTCTTGGTGGTAATGATATGGTTTGCATTCCCTAAGGTGTGAATTTTTTATTCCTCGGCTAGTCCTCTCTTGGTGGTGATGTCAAGTGTGACGTTCCCTAAGGTGAGACCTTCATGTATTAACTATTAAGCAAAACCCCTTTGCATTTAAAACTAGTTCATGGACACCAAGCATAATACAACTTGCTTGTCAATGGTGCCTTTTATTTCATGAATGTCTAGCATAATGCAACTTGCTAGTCTTGTGAAACCTTTATCCATTTTGTGTGGCACCTTATTGAAGTTATCGAGGAGTATAACTTTTGGTATGGTTGACGTATGGAAGGCCTGTAGACCTAGCGTGACTTTTCCATCTACCACCTTTTTGTGGGTACACACTAGACCGTTGCATGTTTCTCACCCATTTGCCTTGGGGCTCACCTAGTGTATACTGGACTACACTAGCCCTTGTGAGCATATTTTTGGACAAACAGCTTAGGCTTGATCCATACCTTTTGGACAAATAGTCGAGGCTTGATCCACCTTTTCCTTTCTTTTTCTCTTTGCATTAACTTTGACATTGCATGATTGTGTATCTTGTGTCACTGTTGCATGCATGTGTCTCTTTGTGCCTTTGTTGGTTTGCTATGAGATCTCAGATCTTAGGGGCTTGATCATCCTCCTTGATACTGGTCATCTTATCTTCCCAACAATTGTACAATTGGACCTCTCTTGTGACTTATTTGTCTACTTTAGTGTGAGACCGAGTGCAAGTTCATACTCTCAGTAAAGTGGGGGCTAAATGTTGTGTAGAAAATTGTATACCTTTACAATTTCACACTATTTTTGCATCCCCTTTATTAATTGAACTTAATTAAGCTCCTAATTGACCAAATTATGCATTCCAAAGCCTTCTTATTCCCATTTTTTGAAAGGGAAACCTATATAAAACAATTGCCAACATTAATTAAATTACCTTGGAAACTGAGTGTCCTGGACTTAGGTCTTTGGACCCATTCGCCCAAGGGAAAATGGGTCCCCTTTAAGTCCTAGGACCTAATTTTTAATATGTTTTTGGCGGCATTTTAATGATCCAAATTTAAGCTTCAAGTGTCGGCTTTTGGAATCTAATTTTCGGGAAATTAGATAAACACCTATAAATACATAGCTATTTTATCAATTCAAATCTAAGACTTTAAGAGATCAATCCCAAGAGCAAATATTATTGTCAAAAGCATTAAATAGCAGATTTATCAATCATCTATAGTAGCAATCAAGATCATATCACCATGTCAAAGCTCATGTATGTTCATGTCATGTTTTGGAGCTAACATTGTGATGTAGGTTTCAAACATTCAAGCTGTAACAACCCCAAAACCGGGTAAACAAAAATTTTCTACTTTCACTAATAAGATACAAGGAAATACATTTATAATGACAAAGTACATAACTTTTCTTTTCATTCTAATTGAACATTTCATCATAAAGAAATAAATGACACAATACATCATTGTTCTATTTTCCACGTAAATAACAGAGTACGCTTTCATCATTACTTTTCTTTCAATTAAAAAGCAAGGTAAGAATCTTACAAGTTTCAAACATAGCTCGGAAGCTTTTGAGCAAATAGGAATAAGACTGTCCAAGATCTTCCCTTTCAAACCTTGGTTCATCAGAAGTCTACTGTGGAGGAGAAACATCACTGAGGTGCTTTTCCACCAACCACGGACTTATATTGCGGTCCCCCGCACATTTACTGTTAAGTAGACGGCCCTCCCTTCTATGAAGAGATTGGTTGGGTAACCGATTCTGTATGACCAACTGAGCATAGTGTGTAATCCTACATAACTAAATCCTTGTGCCCTCACAATCTCAATCTAGCATGTAACCTGGATTACTGTGAACTGACAGTGTAATTCGTCTCACAATCTAAGTGGACGTTAGGTATACTACACTACTTTGGCCAAAGCATTTCGGCAGTACTTAAACTGACGGTCATCTATCACTTGCACTAAGTCAGGTTCCGTTTGACTTAAGGCTGCCTTATCCTACGCGTAGGTTGAGTCCTTTCCGTGGGTAGTCAATCACCCTAGACTTCCTACTTCAACTACTTAAACAGGAAATGGAGTACAGTCAACAAGGGGTCCCTCTGGTACCTCCTAACATGGAAATCTTTATCCATGGAGTACATAGCTTTCTCTAGTTAACCTATTTAACTCTAAAGCTTTAGACTACCTTGGTACTGAATCCACCCTCGTCCTAGTATTTAATAACTAGTTCCTTTTCCTTTATTTAAGGAGTTCAAGCAATATTCATATAATACAAAACATAAAGTACTTTTATTAAGAAATAATCAAACATTTCCCTTTTATGCTATTCCTTTTCAAACTCTCCTATGAAATCAAACTATTTCATTTCAACAAGCTTTTAAGCTATTTCCAATTCAACAAGCTCTTAAGCTATTTCTTAATTCAATAAGCCTTTTCTAATGAGATTTAAGCTATTCCCAATTCAACAAGCTCTTAAGCTATTTCTTAATTCAATAAGCCTTTTCTAATGAGATTTAAGCTATTCCCAATTCAATACAATTCCTTAGAACAATAGAGGCTTTTCTAATATTTTCATTTCATACTACAACATAATGCAAAGCATAATCAAGCAACAAATAACTCATTTTTGAATCAATGACAGAAATTCTTCAAAACATTTCTCATGCCTGAATTCCTTGCTACGAAAATGAGTTTGATTGGTAGCTTCAGCTCTTCCTCCACCGTTCTTCACAGCCTTTACCAGCTACTTCTCACAGAATGAACATACAACTCTCAGGTAAATGCAGTTCAGTAATGAGGGAATGTTGCTCTCAGCAATATAGTCACAGCAAGATGATAAATGGCTCTCAGCAAAAATTGTAGATGGCTTTCACAAAATGATATTTGACTCTCACAATCTAAATAGCAATGATGGTTTGCAACTCACTGAAAATGCAACAGCAGTGATGGTGAAATAAAGCTCTCACAAAACTAAACAGCAAAGAGGGAATTTAACACACAGAAAAAGCTACAGCAATGAAATTCGTAATGCCAATTGCAAAGGAAAGTGGTGAATTTAGCAATGAGAGTGAACCTATATATAGGTTTCGAATTCTCATGTTTACTACATTGTAGGCATGAGAATTCGACACCTCTCCTATTGACATTGTCAAAATGTGCAGTGGCAAACAAATAACCAGATACTCAGCAAATTTAAGTGATGAATCAAACATATTTCCAAAGAATGTTTCAACTATCACATGACGAATTCGTGAAGCATCCACGTACAGGTTTAGTCACTAACCATGCCCTCAAAAAATGGCGGAAATGAATGAACAGTGGCGGACAAAGTTTCAACAGAAAACGTCAAGGTTAATACATAGGCATTTGGCCTCCTTCCGCCCACACGTCCCAGAATGGTGGCGTTTTAGCTTGTGCGACCAGGTCCAAAGCATTGCGAGCTGGGCGCGGGTTCATTTACACTAATTTCCATTGTTTTCTGGTTCCCATAGTCGCGCAATTTCTTCCCGTGAAGAAATCCACGATTTTTAGCTTATTCAAAATATTTACTTTAAATCTTTTAAAAAGTCTATAGTCTCGAACATTCATATTTCCTTTAATATTTTTCATGAATTTCCAATGGTAAATAAATTTCGAAATTCCTTTCCCCAAATGACTAATGTATTATAATTACCAAATAACTATAAGTCTATTTCAAATCTTTCCAAAGCAAAGTCGTTTTAATATATATTTTAAAATGTTATTAATATATTTTGTATTATATATAATATAACATATTATAGTTTTAATTTACCTTTATTTAAATATATAAATATATCTATATAATATTCGAATATTACATTAGATATATTAATATATTATCGGTAAGACTATAATAATATCTATATTAAATATATTAATAAACATATCCATATTTACACTTAAACATATCTATACATGTTTATTTCCATTTATCCAATTACATGTATTATAGGCCAATCAGAGTACCTTTAATATACGTAATCACAAACATGTATATATACATTTAACTGTAATTTCCAGGCATCAGTATAACGTATCAGTTCACATTTCACATTCAAAGTTCATAGAACAGTAAGTCAGTCAATCAAGTAACACCACTCATAAAGCATGAAGAAGTAATCAGAAACTCCTAAGCCTAAGGATGACTTATCATGACAACTCAATCTGACTCAGTTCCCAAAATCCTTAGTGAAGTGTGTGTATGCTCATATGATCAACTTTACCGGTTAGCCGACCAAGTTCCTCTCCCGAGTGATGTTTCCCCTCCACCTGGAGGAATAGTTCCTGCTCCTGCATCCATGGCACAAAACCACGGCAGTCAATTGCTCACAATATTTGCAGTATATATAAAACAAGACTAATTACTTTCCTCTATGCATTGCTTATCCAAGAATAACATCAATCAAGAATACAGAATGAGCCAATCATAACATGTAAACAGATTCTCAAATTGATAACAGGGTTCAATCACATTTTATTCATTCAAAACCTTCCTTACAATCAAAATGCTCTAAGCATTACTAGAATAGTAACTATACAAATTTCCGAGGTGTAACACAAGCATCAATCGATCAAACCAATTCATGCAAGATCCAAGCTTTAGAGTGATGTGTTTGACTTCAGTCCTCTAGGGGCAGCCATTATGGGTTTGGTGAGTTGTAACAAGCTTTGTTCATTCATCAATTCCTTCATTTTGTCATTATTTCATTATCAAAGTTTAATTACCAAATATGGGGTTTGACTAAAGTCACCCAAAATAAACATTTTTTTTTCTCTTTGTATGTGCAGATTTATAGGTGAAGAAGGATAGAAAGTTGATCAAAGGAGCAATTTTGCAAAGTTGCATAATTTGTCATCATTGTTGTCAAGCTACGGAAACTCAGATTCAGATTTTATTTTCGGCTTTCCAACAATCAAACCTGAAGAAATCAAAAGCTTAGATCCGACATCAAAGGACTGTACAAATTGATTTTGGAGCCCTAGTCAAGGACCCATTCGCCCAAAGGCGAACCAATCTTGCTACAGGCCCTAAAACCTACTTTTCATGATAGGTGCACACTATCAGATCCTTCTCAGATCTACCTACAAATTGTCATTTCCATTTTTGTTATCATAGAATTTTGCATTTCAAGTGTTAGGTCATATAATTCATTTAGTTAATGAACTTTAAATAATTCCAAAACATTGTAAATCAGTCATTTCTATCATAAGAAAGCAGAGATCCAAGGTCCAAAATAGGGTTGACACACCTCAAGGTTGAAAGTCAATCATATCCCTTTTTGATCTTCTCTCTTTCTAATGAAATTAGAGAAAGGTGTGTTTGAATCCTAGGCCATTTCATCATTCCACTTTGATTGAATGCATTCCCCCCTTTTCTCATCATTTCATTAGATTATCATTTAAATTTTAAGCCTCCTTGACTTGAAGCTAGGGAAGGTATTTTGTTTGGCAGTATATGGGTCTAGTGTGTTTTCCAAGCCCGCTACTTCTCTCTTAGGGACTTCAGGTGTCCCTTGCTTTCATGTTTGATCTTCCTACACCATCTTTATGACCTTGTCTTCTCCAAGATTGGAGACTTAAGAAATGGGCATGTGCATTTTGTTCCTTATTGGCATTTACTTTGCCATGAGTGAATATTTGTTATATTTGTGCAAAGTTGGGAGTTTCATTTATGAGTGTTGGTGTCTCTTCATATAAGGATTGGTGTGTATCCTAGCCCTACATTGATCATGGCAGTTTGTGGTAGGTTGGTTCGTAGATGCATTTAATGAATGATTCTAGTGGAGCATTGTTTGCAAGCAGGTGTCATGATGTTGAAGTTCAAGGTAGGTAAAGCTTGCATCCTACCTAGGAAAGGAGTTGTCACAGACAACAAACTTTCCCCTATCTTCACATGTTCTTCTCCAACTGCCTTTAGGTTCATTATGGCTGTCTTGGAATGAGGAAGGTTTGGGTATGATGGGTGCTCCCGGGTTGATGGCTATGGCTCCTGAAACTTTTGCTTCCAAAACTTTTTGAGGAATCTTCTCAATCCCAGCTGGAAATTAAAGCAAAAAATATGGTGGAATAGAGAGTGGGGTCTGAAGAGTCGGCACTACCTCTACCTATGTTAATGGGGAATAAGGCAAAGTGAACAAAGGCAATGCAGAAAGAAATCAAGGTGCTGCGAACTAAGTGAACGTAGGCAAGGTGCTTGTGGGTTTGAGGGTGATCCATAACAAGGGTCATCTTGAAGTGACAATTGATCAGTGTGTTCCAATCCTATGCAAAGATAGAGTTCCCCAAGCTAGAAAAAGGACCTTCATTTCCCTCACTAGATCCTGGTATGGCTAGGTATGTGCAAGGTCTGAAGGCTTAAGAGTTAGATTGGTCAAGGATGAGGATGGAGCTCAGCTATTGAGAGAGGGCAATTAGGGTGCTTGTGGTTGAGGAGTTCATGTTGGTGACTGGTTTTTTGGTGGGGCAAAGTTGGTGTTGTAGTGGTATGTAACGTCCCCTTTATGCTACACATACATAGCGCAATTCTCCTAAGTTGAGGTAATGTATGGGCTTTATGCTACACATTCCTGCACTAAATATTTTAGCACTGTGAAGGTAAGAGAAGTAACTGTTTCCCAAATTCATATTTTATGTGATGAAGAGTGTATGATATCTTATAACAATCCTAAAGGCAGCACAAATCAGATTTGCATCATTGGGAAAGGTCTCAAGAGATACAGGTTTGTCTCATCTCACACTAGTGCTTTTGGCAAGTTGATTAAACCTTTGGGGGAAGATGTGTTTCAGTGGGAGAATGAGAACGTATGTATCAATTACTTACACATAAAAGATCTTAGATTGCATATATTTTGTTGTTGGATGCATAGCATTGGAACAAAGGAATCTGAGTCCTCATTTTTGCATAATACTCTTTGGCAAAGAATGCAACTCTTCATAAGTACAAGATCAGGGCTTAATATGCATTTTGACATCATTTTGGCATAAGTTTTTTAGAGAATAATGTTTGTAATTGCTGGAGGACAAGCAATTTTTGGGAGGGAGTACTTGTAATGTCCCCTTTTCTAAAAATAGCAGTTACTATTTTTAGTAAACCTATTTCCAAAGTTGCCAATCAGGAGCTGCAGAAAAATCGGGTAATTGAGAGTTTCATGACAAATTTATTAAATCAATTTTGGACGATAAATTAATATTTATTTTAATTTATCTTGTAGCATGTTTTAGTTTAAAAAAGCACATTTAATTGCTTTTGACAATAGTTGTCATAAAAGCAAATGTTTTTGGGAAATGACTAATTTATTGGAGGCCAATTTGGAAAAGGAGTTACAAAATCATGAGAGGAAAGATTCCTTCCATTTTGGCATGTATTTTGGGCGTCCAAGAAGCTTCATGAAGAAGGAAACTCATATAAATATAATTTATTGCTTTTTTGGATCTATTCTATACATTTTTCCTTCATAGGTTTTTGTATTCTTCGAAGGCTGGAAAACCAAAGAAGATTAGATCTCCAAAGCTGATAAACCAAGGAGATTAAGACTCAAGGGCAGTGGTTTCTATGGGTCTCTAAGGGAAATTTCATATAGAAGTTGCAACAGTGTTGAAACTCACAATTTTGATGTTCTTTTTGTCAAGCAGATTATGGGAGTTTGAGTAGTTTGGTGTGCACAGTGTGGAATCATGATTTATAATTTGTTTACTGTTGTTACCAGCATGTATTTACTGTAATAAGCTTCTTTGAGGTGTGATATTTCATTAATATTTTTGGGTCAAGCATTATTGTGGATTTTTGTGAAGTTATTAAAAGTTTCTTGCAATTTCGGGTGTAAAAACCTGATTTTTGGAGTTGTTTTGAATAAAATTTGGAGCAAATGTTTGTGGCTGTTAGCAGATGTTATTAACAACAAATATATTGTAAAAATCATGTTCCAAATAGTTAATAATATTATACTTGGTTTGTAACAAGTTTCAGAACTATTTCTTATGTTTTGATGAGCATTTTGACATACTAGATCTCACTGTTTCTTCATAACTGCTGAACTTTGAATTGGATTGTGAAGAGTATTTCAAAAATCTAATTTTCTTGATATTGTGGCAATGGTTATTATAGGAAATCATTTATTTGTTTAAATCTGAAATATTATTTCCAGCAAGGGACATTATAGTGGTATCAGAGCTATGATCTTGCCAGTCTGAGGGTTTCAAAGATGCAACCCACTAAATCTAATTTATTTCTTGAAAGTGGATTATTTACACTCACTCACTCTTCCAACCCCATGGAAGAATTGGTTGTGGATTCAACTGCTATGAGAGCTACATATAACAATATGGATGAGGGTTTCAAGAATTCAGTCCCCTATAATGATTTCTTAATTCACATGCAAGGTATGATGACACTGGAAGGTTATAAATTACACCCAAGTTCAAGTGATAAAAATAAAGAGGAGAAGATCCTATATCATGAAGTAAAGGAAATGTCTCTACAAATAGATGAAGAATTTGAGTCAAAGGTTGAAGATAATGTAATGCATGAAGAACCTGAGACAGTGATAGAAAAACTTGAGACACAAATTCAAGATATGGAAGAGATGGCGATGTTGCAGCATAAAGAAAAATCAGAATCGCAAGAAGAGCAAATGGAAGCCTTGAATCCTAATTTGGATTCATTTGTCGAAGATTCTAAGACTAACATCTATCTTGATGTCTTTTGTGGAGCTGAAACTGATGATGGGTTCTCTGAGGTTATTTTAGAAGATGGACATGAAAGAGGAAAAGATTTCAGTCCTAGGAAGATGGAGAATGACACTTCCAAAGTGGCTACCACTCATGAGGAGCACAATGACTACTTATTTTTTGATCAAAGCAATCAACCCTCTTTCACATGGGATCCAAGTGTGACAGCATATAACTGTGATGAGGATCTATCTTGGGATGAATTTCCCTTTTATTCCAATGTTGTATTTAATTCATCATACAAGGAGGATGACATTAAGGGAGCTAATGCTGCTAGGTATGTTAATGATATTGATCCCAAATGTGATTTATTATTGCTTGATGCTGATTTTGAGCAAAGACATAGGAGATTTGATTTTGAAAAAAGATATAGCAGCTTTGATTTTGAGCAAAAACATAGAAGCTATGATAATGATCATAGACACAGTAGCCTTGTTGATGGGGATCCTCAACCTGATGCTACATATTTTCATCAAGTTGGTCAAAGGGATGTCTACGAGGATTGGAACAGCCATGGTGTAGTTGGTGATAGGTATGAGGAAGGTTTTAATTTTGGCATGCATTGTAATTAACAAAAACTTGAAATGCATGAGGAAAGTTTCAGGAAACAACTCTTGGTGTCCACTGAAAATAAAGTGCAAGTCTTATCTAGATTAGATAGTGCACATCTGCATGTAGAGAGTATCATTCAAAATGCATCAAGAGGTCAAAATGAGTTTAATGTTGCCTATGATGATTTAAAAATAATGAACACCATGGGAGAATTCAAAATAGCTTACTTGCATATGATACATGTTAAAGATATGGCTAACAAGTTTGCAGATGAGACCCTATTCATGTTTAATAAATTAAGGGAAGAAGTTGGTGAGCTCACTAGTAAGCTTAAATATACAAAGCTTACTTTGGAAAGTGTCCAAGAGGCACTTTTAGAGGAGAGGGGTCAATTATATGAGGCTCAACAGCTCAAGGCAAGGACCAAGGAGGACAAACAAGTAACAGAGGAGTTAGATTGCATCCAAGAGGGGCATAATCTGGCACATTCAAATAGTAGAAGTTTGGAACAGCAAGAGGATGAAGATAATTTTCAGATTTTTGATAATCCTTTATTTGAGTTGGAACTAACAGATTGCAGTGATGAGATTGGAGTTGATTGCAGGACTTGGGACCCAGATGCAGTTTCTTGCTATGAGATGTTGTCTCAAGATGGGAGAAAATGATCAACTTTTAGTGTTAGTATTGTTGCCTACATTCCAATCAATTTGTGCATGTCTCTAGATACCAATTTGCAAATGAGTTGGATGGACTTTTCAGTTTTCAGCCCTGCAACAGAACAATTCTTGGGTAAGGTTGGTTGGTAGAGATATTTTGACTATAGGGGATGATCCTGTTGTTACTACCATATACAAATCTCCTATCTTTTCAGTTGGATTTCAGTTTAGCGATTGCTGCCCTCACATAATTTGGATTGTTATAGAGATATCATTTCATGAGAAGATTTTTGTCGAGCATCAAGATAATTTGGACAGTTGGTTGTAAGTATTTTCCTAGACCCAATTCATTCTTTCATTGGTTCCGCCTTGCTGAGAGATGGTCACTGCAGTTACTCTGTGGAGGTGGCATGCATGATTACATATGATAGTTTAATGTTTCCTTTGGCTTGATTGTTTGGGTGTGCTTGGGGCCTTCCTTTGGATACTTGGATTTTAAGTGTTGATTCCATGATGAGGGATGGTGACAGCAAAAGCATTTCTTGGTTGGTGAATTTTTAGAAAAGGGGACATTACATGGTAGGTTAGTAATGCTTGGCATGTGTGTTTTATTTCTGCCAGTGCTTTGGGTGGCAGAATGGCTTCCTTAATTTTGTGGCTTCTAGAGTGCAATGATTGTCAATTAGGAGCAGTCAGTATTGTAAGCCATTTTCAGTTGTTGTTTTCAGTTATTTTGTTCAGCTGTCCTTTCTGACCATTGTACTTGGGGAAATGTGTTGACCAATTAAACCCTAAAAAGCCAATGAGGACATGCACAAAAATCAGCATGAAAAGGTTAAGTGATCCCACTTCTAGGGAGAAAGGAGGAAATTATATTAATGTAAAAAATATATATATTAATGTCCACAGATGATCAGAATAGACCAATGGGACTCAAAAAGTACAGCTGGGAGAAATAACTTGAAGGGCTGAAGAGAAGTTACATGCTAACAAGGGTAATGAATCTAAAGTGGGTAAACCCTAGAAAAATATAAATGCATAATTGAAGCCTTCTCCCACATCTATCCTCAGCTATTGTAAATAATTTCTTTTCTATTGGAGTTATTGTTTGATTGTTACTGAGCTGTTATGCAGCTAAAGCTGCAGCAAATATACTCATAAAGTGGCAAATCACATGAGGAATAAATTGAAACCTTCTTAAGTGCCAAAGAAAGAAGGAAGATGGCCTTGGACAAGAAAATTCTTCTGTTTAGGCATGTTTCATCCCTCTTATGATTGTTGTAGTACAACTGACGCATTTATAATGAAGATAAGTGTCACTGGCACCTGTTTCAGCTTTTTTGGTGTATTAGAGGCAGTTCCCATTAGGGTCAACCCATCAGAAGACTATGGAATGTCATGCTAGTTTGTTGGAACTGTGATACATGACAAGATATGCCTTGTTTCATCACATTATGATGATATGTAGTCCATGATAACTCCATGCAATATCTTCTGTGCAATTATAGTTAATTCATGATGGAACTTTGACCATAGGATGACTAACGAAAGATATACAGGGCACATAATGAGCACTATTGCCTTGTCTTCAGGCAATGGCTATAGATGTTTTGGATATGGAGATAATATAAGAGGCTGAGGATGACCATCCACTTAACTAATATCTAGGTCCAATTATGTATGATAACCCATTATGATCTTCAATGGATGTGTGTTGGCTGTTCTACTGTTGAAGTGTTAAAATGTGCTCTATGTACCTCATAGATTACACTCTGGTTGCTTCCATTGTTGTGCTATGTATTAGATTACATGCTAGCCAATTTTCATGAATGGTGAAGCCAATTGTATGCTAAATTGAAAATCCACTTGAAGATTTGCAGGCTCCTCTTTTGTGAAGTTGCCTACTGAATTAATATCTTTTGACAGGCTGATATGTAGATAACATACAGGAAACCTTTTGAGTCTTGACATAGGGACTTAATAAGGAAAAAGCAGATCAGGTTTTGTACCTAACTGCAAGCTGGCCCTTGACTGCAACTAGCTGTAAATGCCATTCATGGGAGAATATTGCAGGCTAATTGGAGATATATTGCAGGCTGCTTTCATCTAAAGTAAAACTAAAAAACCAATCTTAGTATTGATTTGATAGACAATCTGTAAATGTTTGTGTCAAATCTCTGATTTTATTGCAGGTCAAGTTATATAAAAGTGCAAATTGACAAGTTTGAACATACACAGGGACAATTTTACAAGTTTACGGCCATTTTCTATTGCAGATATTTGCAGGTTATGCTAGGAATGTGTGCAAATTAAATTGATAAACATCTTAAGATATATGATAAATACTCTAAGAATCCTATCCAGGGATGACCAGTTTTGAGATCATCAACATAACACTCACAACTATGATTCCTAATGCTTGCAAGCATCTTCCATGTGGACCTCCAGCCAGCAACCAGGAGAATCTTGAGGATGGAACCAATGGTACTTTCTTAAGCAAAACCAATTAGGGTACCAAATGAGGGTCCAAGCACAGGTAACTGATATTCCTGAGTATTTGGAGTACGGGTATGCTGTTCATGGCAAGTAATCAAATTTCACCTGCTTCAATGAACATAAGTCAAGGACAAGTACTGCAGCTTTGTTCCAAATATGATGAAACATTATTTCATTTGAACACCTTAATGTAGAATATAAACAAATATTTTGTGTTACACGGGGACGCATCCCCTGCCCCAAAACCCACTGTCCCCATCCCCAGCCGTCCCCGGGACGGGGGGACGCAAAGGGGTTGTCCCCCAGCCATCCCCAAAACAGCCCAACTAGCAGGAAACGGAAGGAAAAGTCCCCTACCCTTTGGGAGCATTTCCCCATCCCCAGTACGGATGGAGGACGTTGGAAACGTCCCTCGTCGACCAGTGACGGCTAGCCGTCCCCTGCAGACAAGGAGCTTCCTGGGTTAAAAAAACATTTTAAAAATTGATTTTTTAAATATTTCGTCCTCCTTTCTAAGGTGATTTTTGAGTTTGGGTTGCTTGACATTTTGTCAAACACTTGGCATGCAAAGTGACTGAGTTCTGAGTTCTGATTTCTGAATGTTTATGCTTGTGTTTGATTGAATTTTAATGCCAAATCATTTGCATAAAACATAGAAATGATAACTACTATCATAACATCAACAAATATGAAACATTCAACCTCAAATCTGATTTTATTTGCACTATTTCAAGTCTGAATACATTGCATTACAGGTCCGCTATAAGTCTGATTTGATTACAGCAGCAGACATTTCCTTCAAAATCTAATTTATATTGATTCCCAATGAAATACAAACATGCCCAGATCATAGGCTACAATAATAAGTTTAATGACATTTATTATGCTGTTATACTACTGCTCTCACGATTTATTTGCAAATTGATATTGTTGTTATCAATTATTAATTTATTGACATCTCTCTCTTTCCCTCTCTCTCTATAATATATTAATAAATTTTGAAAAAATTATATATATATATATATATATATATATATATATATATATATATATATATATATATTCTCTTTCCCTCTCTCTCTATATATATATATTAATAAATTTTGAAAAAATCATATATATATGTATGTATGTAATTTGTATGTCGTCATCCCCTACCATCCCCTAAAAATGGCCCCCTAGGAAACGTCCCAAAAACGCATCCCCTGTCATACCCCCATCGCCGTCCCCGAAATGCCATGTAACATAGCAAATATTTAATCATTGATTGACTTAGTCTACATGCATTAGAATGTGTGAACATCGTAATGAAAAGAAAGTGATAGAAACAGCCAGGTTTCGATAAACGACTTGACTAAATAAAAATACCAACAGACCATGTTTGTCACAACTGTTGACACAAGATTCATGCCATCTAATTCATTATACGGTTCAAGCCTAGAAACAGTAAATATAAGAAATAGCCTATAGCATTTGGCTGTCAAGTTGGATAAAGAGCTTGTGGTGGAGTGACAGATCCCAACTAGTCCATGGAAGTGTTGTAACTTGAGACCTGCTGTCTATTCTCTAAATCAATGTTATACCTAGGAAAAAAATAATTGGTGCACCGTGCAATATAACAAGAAAATGATGTTAACGACTTATTTAAACAAAAAAGGAATAATCAGTCCAACATCTAAACAAAATTAAATATAATTGTGCACCCTATATATTCATGCAAATTCTATCACAAAGGTTGGTAAAATAATAAAGTGAAGCCTTTTATTCAATTTCCAAGAACTTTACTACTTAAGTTCTAGATATTTACTTAGCTTTGTTTTACAGCTTGAAAAACCGTATGGAAAAGAAAGTTCTCATGAAAAGAAGGGTACATAAAGACTGTGGTTAGGAAATACTAAATTTTCCCCTTGTCAATCTTAACAACAGCTGTAATAAGACAGTCTTCAATGCATCTAATATTGTAATACACTTAACCTACATTCTCACTTAAAATATGGATAATTAATAACCATGTTCCTTGCTATGCATGTGATTCTCAGGAATGATCACTATTACATTGATGACTATTGAGATCATAATTGAAGTGTACCTCATGTAGCTGAACAACATTAGGATGCTTGATCAACTGCATGGTAGATATTTCTCGCTTTATCTGTCCAAAAAATATCCAACCAAAAAATCAATATATGTGTACACATATAATTCCAAAAATAGCATTGATGGAAAAATGTACTTAAAATTCATTTTCCTTAGTCAAACACACACCTTCCTACCAACAGCTTGTTTCACATTTTAATTTAAGATGAGATCATCGGTGTCTATCAGAACAAAGATTCTTGCTGACCCTGAACAAGAGGTTACCAACAGGGCAGTGCATACAAAAAGCAAGCAGCCAAGTGCTTTAACCATATTCAAAGTATTCCATCAGCCATACATTTATGTTTTATAGCTGAATGCTTTGACTGAGGCATTTCTAAACTGTAAGGAATACACAATATTTAAGGAAGGTGATAGGGTCTTTTGAAACAGAAAGGCAGTGAAAATTGCCAACAGCTGTCATCATTAAGAATAAGTCTTTTGCTTCCCTAGCAGCAGCATGTGCTCGGAATTTGGTTTAGAAACATACACTTCTGAATTCCTTTAACCCAAAGACACCTCTTTGACATAATGGCCTTCATAATGAGTTGCTTCAAAGACCTCCAGCAACGCTTATGACATCCTGCAAGGCACCCTTCCATAAACGAACAAAATGTCCTATTATGAAAACCAAGCAACAGAAGAAAGGAAATCATGTAGAATGTTTTGGTGACAGAAATACAGGGCACTCTGCAGGATAATAATTTTACCCCAGGAAAGTTCAAAAAACAAGAATACTCACTATAAACAAACAATCACTGTAGAAATCCTCATCAAGGACCAAGACTGAGTGTTATAAAACGTTTTACCCAAAAAAGGAAAAATAATAAATAAAAGAAGTGAAAATAATCATTATATGGGTAAGAGTATTTAAGAGTGAAAATAATCATTATATGGGTAAGAGTATTTAAGAGTGAAAATAAATTATTAAATATTGATATATTGGAGTGAAGAAGTGAAAAGGATGTAATTCATTTGTATATCCCAAGAGAGAAAAAGCAGTAGCCATTTTTAAGTGAAAAAATATATGAAAATCAAATATAATAAATAAATCATTTGATTATAGTGAGTAATAAAACCATTTTTCTTATGAGGAGGTATTTTTTGTGGGTATGTTGTTGGACAACTACCGACCAAAACATTATAAATATGTACATTTGATGTGTAGGGTAGTGTGTGTGAATTTCTCTTGGCTGATTTCAGCGAGAAACAAGAAGTGGGTGCTAGAGAAGGGGGCACATAGAGTGTGTCCAACTCGGGGTATAGAGTACACCCAAGATTGTCCTAGCCAAGGCTTTGGCACAAGTAGACACATGCTATGTTTTTACATAGGTTCTCTAGGTGTATCACAACTTGATATCATGATCAAACAGCAAGAGAATAGACCAACCCTCTCAATAAATATTTAACAAATATGTATTTTCACTTAAGATATAAAAAATTGAATATTATTTTAAGTGTTTTTTCCCTATTTTTATTTTAAATATATTCACAACGCTTTGTTGAACAAATACTATAATTTACTTTAATTAGAAATTCCTAAAAGTCAATGTAACTATTAATCATATTGATTACAAGTTGACTCATTGCATAAAAAATTACTGTGGGAAAAAGGACCATCATATTGAGGGTATTACCAAAGCCAAAGCCTTGAGCCTGCCAATACAAATGATGCAAAGGTGAAGGAAGAATTCAAGCTAGCTATGACAAAAATGCATCTCCAAGAAGAGGCCAATGTCTTAATGTCTTTCATTTTCTTTGATGAGGAACAACTTTAGGGGACAATGAGCAAAAGGGGCTTCACATTAACATTGATCTTATATAGAGTCCTAGTATGTCTTAGTGTCAACTGAATCTTCCTTTAGAATATCAGATCCTAATTGGGTGTAGCAAATGCTATTAATGTTCATTAGGCAAGTACAAAATATGTCGAGAACAGGTCAAGTGAGATTTACAAGACTAGCAAAACACCCCTTCTAAACTTTTGTTTCAAACACGTGATTGTTTGTTCAACCAAAGATTAGAGTATACACAAAGTAGTAATCATGGTAGCCTAATGGCACATGATCTAAACATACATGTTTTTATGGAAACCAAAAAAGCCAAGATGACCTCTACAAACCTATCATGAGATAAAGAGTCATATCATCAAGGAAATTTAATTTCAATTTTGGGTTCATAAGGCTCAAGTATCAAACACAAAATTGTGCTTATTAGCTTCCCAAGTTCAAACTTGGTTGGTGGCGAAGTTATCCAAAAGGAAATATACACTAGTCATTGTGAGTAGGTGAGCTTGCAAGATGAATCAACTCCACACTATGAATAAAAAAATCCGAATAAACTCACCTTTGTGTACTCATTCCTAAAGGTTTATGGCTATGTTGCAAGATACACCACCCCAACTTAAATGGGCTAATGACAAGTTCCCTTGGGAGCACATAGGGAAGTACCCAAATGGCTCAAGGGGTACACAGGTTGTCCAAGTTGTGCTCTAGGTGTGCCCAAGTGTACCTAAGCATACCTAGGCATACACACGTGGTGCCCAACTTGAAAACAATTTAAGTGGAAAACAAGAAAAAGAAAAAGTGACATTTCTAAACAAAAAAAACCCTTAAACATGAAAAGAAAACCTAAAAATGCCTTCAAATGCAAAACACATGCTCATAATATCATTCCCGATTTCTAAAATGTCATTGCTTAGGTTTGCTATTTTTTGTCATGTTGAAGGATTGTGAAGGCATGTTTGATAAGTGGTATGGGATCAAATAGCTTGCACTACAGAGATTCATCTGTCAAGGCTATGTCACAAGGTTTGTATTCATGTTTGAATTCAACAAAGAAAAATTTGAAACAAGTTCGCCAACCAATAAAATTTAGAAAAAAAATCATAATTAAATTCAAATATGTAAATCTGCAATTTTTATTTTTATTTAGATATACTATATAAAATTTAAAATTTAAAATGTTAATATGTAGATAAATTTAACAATGTTAAAATTTATATAGATATATTAAATATTGATGTAGTATTGTAAATTGCATACCCTTGCAATTTCACACTGTTTTATGCCCACTTTGATATCCATTCCCCTAGTGCTTGTGTAAGCTCATTTCAGCCCTTGCATCAACCTTTTTTACTTCTCAGGATGCTTAGGCCTTCTTTTTAGCAGTGACCTTTTTGTGTCACTTTCGCATTTCTCTTATGTTCTTGTCTCCTTTCGTTTTTGAGCATAAATTGTCTAGACACTAGCGCTTAGCGCAGACATTCGCGCATAGCGTTAGCGTCTTGCAACAATTTGTTGTTCAAAATCCATTTCTAAGCATTTTTCCACTTGCCACCTTTCAAGTCAGTGGAAACGGCTTAGAATGATTCGTAACGGCTAGACGGCCTCTTCCTCTTCCCTCCTCTTCTCATTTTTCGAATCTTATCTTTCATTTGGCAACTCTCTCTCTCTCTCAGCTCTCTTGCACCCTCAAGCTCACACAACTCTCTACAATACTCTCACAACAAGCTTTCTAGCTCTCTTGTTCTCTCTTTGGCTTCCTCAAGCCTTACTAGTAATATCATTCTTTTTATCTTGTATCTCTGAGCATCTTGGGGATTTATCACATCCCTTGTCAAATCATTTATCTTTTTATCAAATCATTAATCATTTTATCTATCTATTTATCTTTTTATCTATCTATCTTGGTTGTTGTGGAGGTGAAAACACCAAAGCACAGGTTTGACTGAGGCGAACTCCCAAACAGCCCCAAACATTTTTCTCATCTTGTTGTGTTTGCAAGTTATGTAAATTCTAGAGTTCAAATTGCACATTCTGGGACTCACTACTCGTATCTGTGTTGGACAACAGCGCGACACGAAGATGTTCGCACTATGCGCTGACATCCTTGGCCAAGACTCTCAAATTTCAACCACAAGTTCCGTATTATTTGTATTTTTCTTTTCTAAAGTTATCACATTTTATTTACTTTTCTGTTTTCATATATTTTTATCAATTTATTTCCCTTTAAGCATTTTAACTAATTAATCTAATCTAAGTGTATGTAGTGAAGTTTACTCTCAAAGGAACTTAGTTTCCTTTTGTCAGAATAAAATTTCCTACATTACAATTAATAATAGCTTATAGTCGAGTTACTAGTTCGGGCCCTAGGGCTTGTCAGTTCGATTCCAAACCGGCCTGAATAAAAGCCTAGATCCGGTCCAACCTAGGGGCCATCCAAGGTTTTATCCTAGGCCTATGGGTTCGTCTGGGACAAACTTAGGCAAACCCACAACATATTTGGTGGCCTTTCATGCCCAAGTGGCAAATCTAATATTTATTTTTAACTTTTTATATTAGGACTTTTCAATTTGACCAAAAAACACAAAAATGCCCCCATCCCCCAACCCTAAAACATGGATTCCACTACATTTTAAAAACAAAAACAAAGTCATTTCTCTTATTCTGAATGCAAAACAAAAATATCATTCATCCTTGCTAAACTTCCATACTTGCTTGCCATTGCACAAATACAGTTGAAGATTGATCGATGAATGTTCCAAAGTGACTAGTTTGCTATTCCTATGCATTTACAAGAGCCCATTTGTTGCCAAGGAGATCGTTGAGAAAGACTTTTGCAAAAGAGGTAGGTTATTTTCAAGTTTTTGGTTTTTTTCTTCTACATTTTTTTTAATAAATTAACTCTCTTGTTTTGTTTTCATTTTTCTATGAATCTATAACAAATGCTTAATTTTTTAAAATAAGTTGTATATATTTTTATTATTTTCATTTGTTTCAATTCTTTGAATGTGTTGTTTATTGAACTTGTTGTCATAGGTATTACAATGGCAACCAGTTCTAGCTCTATGGGCCGACCCCACTGCAAAACAAACCCAAAATCTCCCCTTTAGAAATATGTTGATATGGTACAATAGCTTCCAGGTGGTGGGGGTTATGTTTGGATTTGTAGTGGGTATGATGTTAGGTATTCAAGGTCATACAGTCAAGTGAAAGGACATTTGTGCCACATTCCTAGACTAGACATCAAATCTTGCCCAAGAAAAAATGGTATAACCATTCTAGAAGCATAAGTCATGGCATATATTAATGTGTAAGAAAAAGCAGATCAAGCAGCAAGCTACAAATCAAATCATCCTTTGTTAAAGAAAGAATCTTGAGGAATAAAGCCCCCTCCACCACCTTCTAATCTTCAACCTATAGAGAACCACCCATTTTTTGCTACACCAAAAGAACAACACATGGCTTTTACCCATAAGAGATCAAAGAGATAGTTGGAAATGGCATTTCAAAATGAGTCTCAAGAGATTGTTGATCAACACATAGCAAGATACCTCTATGTAAATGTATTCGCTTTCAATGTTGTTCACTCACCATATTGGCAACAAATGGTGAAAGCAATTAATGAGGCTCCAAAAGGGTACAAGGACCTGGGTTTTGAGGTGCAGAGCACCTTATTGGTAAAAAAGGTGAAGTTTGTAAAGGAGTCATTGAAGCCCATAAGGGATTCATGGGCCGAAACAAGGGTATCCATTGTTTCCTAGGGATGGAAAGATGCAAGAAATCGACCATTAATCAATGTTATTGCAATGTCCCCTAAAGGGACAATGGTTTTTAGAGCAATGGATTGTGAAAGGGAGGTGAAAGATGTATTTATTGCTCACATTCTCATGAAAACCATTGAGGAAGTGGGCCCTTGAAACATTGTGCAAGTTATAACAAACAATGCCAAAAATTATAGAGCGGTTAGATTATTGGTTGAGAAGCGTTATTCACACATTGTTTGGACACCTTGCGCTGTCTGCTCCCTCAACCTTATGTTACAAAAAATTGGCCCCACAATTAATTGGATCAAACATGTGAATACTAAGGCCAAAAATATCCAAACGTTCACCACCAACCACCATATGTCACAAAGCATATTCAGAACATTCTTGAAATTGGAGTTGTTGAAGGTAAGTGAAGCAATAAAATTTATTTTAATAAATATGTTTCACTTTAGTAAAAAAAAAAAAATTTATTGTAATTTTTTATTTTGATTTTCAAAAAAGTTGTTGAGACCCATTTTTCCTCCAACACAATTGTCTTGAGACGACTTGTGAAGGTTTGTGAGCCACTTTCTAACACTTCCATCAACCTAAATTGGTCAATATAGAAACAATCTAGTGCTACAAGGGCAACAAATATTAAGCAGATGATCCTAGATGACATTTGGTGGGATCATGTTAAATATCTCCTCAATTTCAGTAAGCCCATATTGAGTATGATTCATTATACCAACATGGATAGGCCTTGTTTGGAATAGATACACGAGGCCAATAACTCAATGATTGAGAAGATGAAAACCATCATAAATGCAAAAGAGCAAGATCCTAAAGAAACTTACTTCAAACAACTACACAAAATTATTGAAGAGAGATGGAACAAAATGACCACCCTGCTACATCTTCTTGCCTTTGCATTGAATCCCAAATATTATAGTGTTAAGTTCCTTTCTGTGTCAGCAATAATTGCCCCATATAGAGATGATGAAGTCAATCAAGGGTACAAGGCAGCACTTCTAATGCAGGAGCATCTCGGGCTTATGCCAATCAGCATCGACAAAAACAAATTTGCTTTATGTTTCTTGTGCATTTTTTATGTTGGTGGTTGGTTTCCAAATTTCAAATCAATTTGATTTTGGCGTTCATTGATGTGATTCCTCTGTTTGGTTCCATTGACAAGTTGATCTCAACGAAGTCCCTCGAATTGTCGATTTTGTTTCGACGAAATAAAAAGAGGTAAAGACAAGATTACTATTTTATTCATTATTGGAGAGTAAAATTTGAATAGAAGAGACACCATAATCGAGGCAACTAATAAAAAAATTAAAAGCAAGTTAAAGGTTTTAAAAAGTAAAATAAAATATAAACTGCCAAGCATAACAACTAGAGGAATTTAAAATCAATTGAAAAGAAATTAAATTTTGCATAAGGCAGCAGAGAATAGGAAGAGACATAGGCAAAAAAAAAACAAAGTGAGGGGTCATGTGTGGAAGCTAGCAGGAGAAAGACTAAAGGCAGCAGCAAAAACAGAAAGAAAGAAAAGAAGGTAGGGGTGCGCAGGAAAAGAAAGGTAATATGTTGCTTTCCAATTCAGATTTAATGTGCATAATGTAGGCAGCTGTGTAGTGAGAAACCAACACCTAAAGGGAAGGAGAATAGGCAGTGCTTCAAGAGGTGGGTTGAGGTTGATGAAGGAAGAAGTTGACACATTTAATTGAGAATTTTAATGTGCAGATTGTAAGAAATTGCGCCATATAAAGTGTTGCAAGGTGTGCACCCTTGGTCTCCTTGTGTTGTTGTGTAGTGCAGCGCTCGGGTTCGTGACATGGCTTAACCGCCTCCCATGGATTCATTAACTTTGGCGGTTGTATCGGGCATTAACAAGTCGATCTTTTGGTGTGACGGCAACCGTCTTAGCAACAATTGGTATCAGAGTCTAGGTCATAGGTTCGAACCCCTCGCTTGCGCTAGGGGGCGGGGGCGGGGATTGGTTCAAGGTGTGCGCCCTTGGTCTCCTTGTGTTGTGCAACGCAGCTCTCGGGTTTGTGACATGGCTTAACCACCTCCCGTGTGTTAGATTTAGGATCAGAAATGAAAGCAATCAGAAAATGCAACACATAAGACAATGAACACAACAAGATTACCTGGGAAAACCCTCCTACTCGAGGGAGAAAAAACCCAGCAAATATATCTCTTATATATTGAAGGAATAAGAGCATAAATCTGCTTACAACTCAGGCCCAACACAATGCCGAATTTGATACAATGAATAATAGCACCTCTCCTAGATGCAAAGATACAAATGAATATGTTTCTCCTTGAAATCGGTCTGCTGCTACAAGATGATGATCTGCTGCTACAAGATGATGATCTGCTGCTCAAGTATGAACTTCTTCTAGGAATGCGAATTATGATGAATGAACTTGATGATCAAATGAATGATCATCAACTTGTATTTATACAAAACTAGGTGACTCTTCATTTGGGTTGGCCTCTTTTAAGAAACAAAGTAACTCTTCATAAAATTATTATATATAGCAAGTCCGACTTGCCTTGGTATTATTTATCCATCATTTTTAAATTTGAGAGAAAGATATCTCCCAATCAACACTCCCTCTTAGCTAGGGAGGTATCTTTCCAGATATCCACGTCATGGAGTCTCTCAACATGATGCCCACAATGGCTACACCCATTTGTGGAAAACTCAAAGGTTCATCACGGAGTCTCTCAACGTGATGTCATCATGGAGTCTCTCAACATGACGTCCACCATGGCTACTCCCATGTGTGGAAAGAAACACAAGTACAAGGGTTCATCACGGAGTCTCTCAACGTGATGTCGTCATGGAGTCTCTCAACATGACGTCTCATCTTAGTCACAGAGATGAACAAGGGCTCGCACCTCATATTTCTCCGTCTCAGAGAAATATACACTACAAGGGCTTTCACCTCATATTTCTCCGTCTCGGAGAAATATACACTACAAGGGCTTTCACCTCATATTTCTCCGTCTCAAAGAAATATACATTACAACAAATCTTCACGATGATGTGACTCCCTCTGGAGCTCCAAGTACTTGCATCAACCTCTTGACCTCCTCATCCAAGATTGTCTGCAATGCTTGCCTTAGAGGAGCAGTTTTCAATGCACACTTCCAGCACTATTGACTTGCTCGAGTCCAGGACTGTCCTCCTCGACCTCATCCCAGATCACCCTATTCTAAATAGGTTTGCAGAGCTACCAATGTCAAATCCAGATTAACTATCTTGTGCAATTCTGTTCTCAACTGCTAAAGAGGTCTTCCAAGGATTTTGCACTTGGCCTTGCAACACTGCAACCTTCACTTCTTCTTAGTGAGTCACAGAACTCCCTCTTAATCCCTGCCTTAGAGATTTCAAAGAAATCCTCTAGAAGTGAACTCCCCTCCATTGACCTATCTCAGAACCTTAATCCTTTTCCTGGACAAGCTCTCAACTCATGCCTTGAATTCTCTGAATTTGACTCCCTCTGAATGTCATTTCCTCCTCTTCGAAGAAATTGATCGACTTTAAAATAAGAAACCTTTTGAATCAACTTTAGAGCTAGGCTCCTTATGAGATGTCCCTATGTCAATTTCCGAAGTAGAAACATGTTTTGTAGACCTTAATTTGCAATCTCGAGCAAAGTGACCGTACTTGTCACACTAGAAACATTGAATGTGAGAGAGATCCTTCTTCTTCTTCGGTTCTGGGGCAGAATCTGATTCTCTGTCTCTATTCCTCTTTCTTCCTTTGCCTCTTTCTCTAGAAGTATGTGTAGCAAGAACTTGATTTTCTACATCATGATAGTTTCGCCCAATTCCTCTTGCTACCAACTTGGACTCTTCTTGAATACAATCAGCTCAAAGACGATCAAACTTGGGCAACTTGGATCTCCCACTGATGCTCTAAATAAAGGGTTCCCAAGATTGAGGAAGACCATTTAGTGCTAACATAACAAGATCTCTATCTGCAATTATATCCCCGATAGCGCTCAACTGATCTCTCAAATCAGCAATCTTCACAAAGAATGAGATGATTGAATCATCTTTAGCCATTTTTACATGGTGAAGTTGTTGTCTCAAAGCAAGGGCTTTGTTGGTGTTGTTGATCTCATACAATCCTTTTAGAGTATCAAACATTTCTTTAGTTGTCTTCAACTTGGAGATGATCGGTACTAGGTAATTCATCACAAAGTCTATCATGATCTTTCTAGCCTTCGTGCCATTTTTCTTCCACTGGATTTTCTCAGTATCATCGGAAGGCTTGGGCGTATCACTTTCCACAAAATGAAGAAGATCATTCTCCTCTAATGCAATGAGTACCCAAGGTTTCCAAGAGTTGAAGTTTGAAGCTCCATCAAGCCTATCCTCTACCTTGACAACACTCACCATCTTTTTTTTCCACACAAATTCACCTTCAAAGATCTGCCCTTAGGTAAGAAATAATTTGAACCTTAGATCTGCGATACTTCAAGATCTGCCCTAGATGAAAAGTTGACTTGACTGCTTAAACAAATATGATCAGATCTTTTCTTAGACCCGCTCTGATACCATGTTAGATTTAGGATAAAAAATGAAAGCAATCAGAAAATGAAACACATAAGACAATGAACACAACAAGATACCCTGGGAAAACCCTCCTACTCAAGGGAGAAAAAACCCAACAAATATATCTCTTACACATTGAAGGAATAAGAGCAAAAATCTGCTTACAACTCAGGCCCAACACAATGCCAAATTTGATACAATGAATAATAGCACCTCTCCTAGATGCAAAGATACAAATGAATATGTTTCTCCTTGAAATCGGTCTGCTGCTACAAAATGATGATCTGCTGCTACAAGATGATGATCTGCTGCTCAAGTATGAACTTCTTCTAGGAATGTGAGTTATGATGAATGAACTTGATGATCAAATGAATGATCATCAACTTGTATTTATACAAAACTAGGTGACTCTTCATTTGGGTTGGCCTCTTTTAAGAAACAAGGTGACTCTTCATAAATTATTATATATATTGCCTTGGTATTATTTATCCATCATTTTTAAATTTGAGAGAAAGATATCTCCCACTGCTATAACATCAACACCGTGGATTCATTAACTTTGGCAGTTGTATCGGGCATTAACAAGTTGATCTTTTAGTGCAACAGCAATCGTCTTTGCAACATAAGTGGCATATAAAAAAATCAAATGCAAATATATAAGTGGAAGGAGGGTATGCAGCTGAGATAAAAAAGATCTCAGTTTAAGTTTGAACAATTAAAAAATGCAGAGATAAAAGATTGGAAAAGGATGTGCGGGGTAATAGGGGCTGTGAACCAGTGAAGACGAGTTGCAGGAAAGAGCCAGCATGTGGAAAGCATAGAAGAGGCTGCCTTACTCATGGAAATAAATAAATTTGTAGTTTATTAATTTGATGAGTGTGATCGTGAATATGCAGATGGAGGAGAATATAATATGTGGATAGAGCATTATTGCCATGTAATACAGTAAATTGAAATTGAATATCTGTTGGTTGAAAATTTTGTATATCTTGGGGATATGCAAAATTGTGGTTTCAGCCACAGCACGTGAGATAAAACTCTCCTAATTAAGGGAAGGCTCCCCCTTTGCTAACTAACTTAAACTAATATGGGTGAAATAACAATCTTTCCTCTTGTTTCAGGAATGATTACACTCTTTTCTCTTCGCATAAAAGTGATTATGACTTTAAAAAGAACTTTTACAATAGCTTGAAATGGAATTGAGATAGAGGAAATGAAGTTTTCTGAAAGCACAAAGACTTTCGTCACTTCCTCCGGGACGGGAAAACAATCTCCAAGCGCAAAGTCTTGATAATTAGAAATCCTGTCTACCCTTTTTAGAATGATATAATAATGCAATACATAACAGCACAAAGTCTGTAATTATAGTGCACCTCCAAATTACAACTCCTAACCTTAAATCAATTTAATTCAGTGCTCCTTGTAGCACAAAGACTGCAAGAAATCAGACCAAAGTCTTTTCACAATGGCTCCACAACTTCACAAGAAGAATTCAGAAAAATGCACTACTATGACATAAGAACACAGTAATATCATGCAACAAGTCTTAACACAAAGTTTGAAATCTATACGCCTTCCTTCTACCACTTGAAAATTAAGTTCACACACATAAAGCACAAAGTCTCTTTGCTGTAAATTTCTGCAGATTTTTCTCTATTGCCAAAAAGATGGATATTACAATAGACCCCCTCAAGTATTTATAGGAGGGAGGCCTTGAGAAAAAGGTGGGAGGATCTCAACAAACTTGAGAAATTCTCTCAACCACTAACTAACTGCAAATGACTTATTCAAAATTACAATCCAAATTGTGATTTGTCTTGTAAGGTTTTACATGTAATTACATTTTTCATAAACGCAAGAGAAATGAAATCTTGCAATTGCAAAACTCGTTTTTACACATAATTTGTCGAAAGTAAATTAACATAAACATTTTCACTCCATCACATTGCTAGCTTTGAAAGATTGAAACTTGCTGATAATTCCCTGCAACTCATCAGGATCAGGGCCAAGCGTGTTCCTGGCAACGGCAACAGTCTTTAGGATTACATCATAGTATCTTACTGTTGCCTCTCTATGTTCTTCAAAAGCAGCTTGCATCTTATCAAAGATCATCCGGTGATTAACAAATTTATGGATTGTATCCATAGTGAACTGATCTAAATTTAGCTCCTGATGAAGGTTTGTGGTTATCTAAGAAACAACATCACTAGCTGCAAGTAATTCTCCATCATGACTTAGAACTTTGCAAGGTATTTTCTCAAAGTCAGAAAGTATGTCCTGCTCAACTTCAGCACTCATCTCAAGCGTAGCCTGAACATCTTTGATAAGATCTTGAACAACTAATGATTTGTTTGTCATAAGTTCCTCAAACTCTATATATTTTTCCCTTTTTGAAATCACTGAATTAATGCACAGAATTTCCAGCTTCACTTGATCCATCTCATGCCATATTTTTAAATCTTTCTCAAGAGAATCTAGACTTTGTTGAAAGGCTTCCAAGGTTTGATTCATTTTGAATCTTGTTGCTTTGACAGTACTCAAAATCTATAATGCCTTTTCGATCACTAATACGCCTTGGTCAATTAATTGAATTGTCCAGGAATCAACTGCTTTAGCTTTTTGTGCAATTCTTTCTAATTGCCTGACTGGTTCTTTAGGGGTAAATGAAGATAGTGAATCAACCATTTCTGATGATTTAGTAATCCTTTGAATAACTGAAACCAACTGTTCATTCTCTTCTTTTAGCTTCTCTTTTTTGGCTAGAAGTTCATTGTAGCTTTGTGCCAACACTGTCACTGAACTCTTAGCATCTTGCATCATATTGGCATGAGTCTGCTTGCCTAATTCCACTCTAGTGAATCTGTAATCAAACACCTACATCTCTTCATGTGGTTTGTCTATGAGAGGTTCTGCTATTTTAGCATATTTCATCTTGTTGCTGTCAACAAACACCTGCGAGACTGTCTTTGCTTTCTTTGCAACCCTTGGTTTGGATTTCTTCAATTTCTGGAAATCAAACACATCAGGAGAAATTGCTTGTTTCTTCCTCTTTGGAGCAACTGAGTTCAACCACGAAGGAAGATCCAAGGTTCTCATACTTGAAACAGCAACTGTAGTTTGTGTAGAAATGGATTCATTTTGTGACATAGCTGTAATTCTAGGAGGTGCCTCAGTTTGGATAGCAACAATAGTCTGCTCAGATGACAAATTGCGACTAGGATCAGCCATAAAACAATCAAAACTTGTTGCTGATGTATCTATCTCTGGGAGAGTTATTTCTGACATCACAGGAAAGATTGGATTTGTATCACATTCGTTCTCCAAATTGTCATGCAAACTTGTCACAGGCGTATTCATTATTGATGTAGCTGAGGAACGATGAATAGCTTCTGAAGGTGCGATGGAAGAAACAAACACTATAGAGAAAGAATCAACATCACTATCAATTGGAGACATAGGAGATATCACAAAAACAGGTATTGGAGCTTCAACGTGAGGAGACCTTTCACTTAGAATAGTAGAAGTTTCAAGAACCTCTTCTTCTTGCTGATCCAAAACTTGAATTTGTGTTTCCTTAACTTCTTTTCCCTTTAGTGTTAATTTCTCCAATGGTTTTTCAACAGCCTGGCTAACCCTCAACTTAATCCTAGTTCCTGAAGAAGAAGCTCCTCCTTTTGACTTGTCTCTAACCTCTAATTTCAATCCTTTAGGCCCAGTTGAATCATCCTCGGCTCCAATTCTGATTTTAATAGTCTTGACACCTATGCTCTTGAGCCAAGTGTTAGTATTTGCCAAGATTGACTGAAACCTATCAAAAATAGAAGTAGATTCTTTATGAGACCATTGTATTGCAGGAATAGGTGCATTAGCAACCTCTTGTTCTTCATATTCTGGATCTAAAATCTGCCCATCATCAATTATTCCCTCTGGAACTAAGGTCAAATTGAGATCAACAATTTGCTCCACTGTAAGCCTGCAGTAATCCATTTTATAGATATCCTTTTCTGTCTGAAGGTCTACCCAAATTGTAAATGTAATCAAATCTTTATCAAATAGGATCCTAATAAATCTAGGAAAACACTAAGGTCTGAAATTTTGTGTGTGAGAATTCTAAGTCAAAAGAACAATTTCCAGATTTCTTCTCTTTATGCCGAATGTGTTGATTGCAGAACATTAATAGATTTCGATGTTTGCATATCAATTAAGGATCTGCTATTTATGTGTTGGAGACCCGCCTCTAAGAGACGCGTCTCATGAGAGGACGTGTCTCCACTTGTGGAGACACGTCCACTCATGGGACGTGTCCCTTTGAGCGCGCGGGTTCAAGAGAACCGACTAACATTCGGTTAGTCTTAACTAACACTTAACCTTCAATATAAATTTGGATGTATTCCGATTTATTTAAAATGCAGATTTTAAACATCATTTATTAATTCGAATTTTATACATGCATTATAAATTCGATTTTACTTATTTCCAGAAATATAAATATGAAGAGTAATCTGATCTTATATAAATGAAGATGATGCTTATAGCAATCATCATTTATATCTGACCTAAGCTATCATTCATCAACACAAATGTCTTCAATGCGATGCACGTGCGTGAAAGCTCTTTTTATTTTGTCTTTCACTCTTCTATAATCAAATTCCATTCTGGCCTGGAATTTCTTCAATTTTATCTCCTGAAGTTCAGCCTCCATTGCTTTTGCTCTTGAGGAAGTTGTCAAAGAATACCTCCCAATCAGCAGTGGATTATGCGATGAAATGCTAACTCCAGTCTTGTGTTGTGTAGCTTGTCGTGCATGCACTATCATCAATTGCCTTGCTAGCTCCATTAAAATAATTTTGTCTGTTGGGTACCTTGGAAGCATATAAGGTTGGTCTTCGAAACAGCCAACTCTTATGTAAGAGAGTAGGGAATTGAAGGAAAAGACAGCCGTATTCATTTACTTTCCTCCAAGCGGCCTCAGATACCCTGTTATTTTCCAATGCTTTGTCAAATAAACACATGAAATGACCAAAGAAAGCATCTTGGACCCTTCTATAATGCACACGACTTTGCCTTAAAGTCAACTGATCATAATACTCCCATACAGGCACCAATAATCTATCACCTTTGGTAGAAAGGCCTGGAAACTGCCTCAATGAAGCTGCTATGTAAACCAAATATGAATTCATATAAAAGGTGAGTGTGGTGGGAGCCTGTGCAAGCTGTTCACACAAACTATCACTGATTACTTCACCCCTGAAAATTGGATATTGTGCCTTTCTGATAACCACTATGAACTTATACATCCAATTTTCAAACATATTGGAGACTTTCAATCCCACTATTATGCTCAGAAGGGTGATCATATCATTAATCTCTTCTTTAAAATCAGACTGATACAGTTTGGGTATCCGGGTCACACAAGGTCGTGATTTAAGAAGCCATTTGTTATTGATATGCTTGATACAATCATTCTTCTTTTGTTCATAATGATCATGAGCACTCTTTATTGTAATATTTGAATACATAGGAGCATCAGGAACTCTGAAGATTTTGTTAATGGTTTCGGGATCAAGTCTGATAACCACGTTGTCGTCATCCCTGATAGTTCTTGATTCACTGTCAAAGCGGGATGCACATGCAAGAACAAATTCTGGCTCTAGGGCAGCAACAGGAAAAGTAGACACCAGGTGAATATGACTTCTCAACAACAACTGCATATCATAAGAAGTTGATTTCTCAACCCTTTTCAGAAACTCAGACATATCAACATGCCCAATCTCTGTATCTCTGATTTCATCAATGTTTGAGACCACATGAGATGGAGAAATCTCATTTTGATATTTATCATATTTGTACTTCATCTTCTTGTTTGTCGGAGAGGCTGGTTCGTCTGTCATTGAGCAGGAATCTGCAAGGCTGCGAAAGAGAAGCTCAAAAATGGAGAGAAAACCCTAGATGTTTTGCAGAATCTTCAACAAAGATGAGAATATTAATAATCAAGCTGAGAGGACGCAATTTTAGCTAAAGAATTTATGAAAGCTCCACAAAAGGAGGTAAACAATCAAACTTGAACACAAACTCCTCTTGAAAACTTGGGCGAACTTCTCCAATCGGACCATTTTGAGCTTAGCAACAAGTAAAAATAACACAAAAATGACAAAAATCGGGTTTTTAGACTCTTTCAGCAACTTGTCTTTTTACTCAAGAGCCAAATAGGAACTTTTTGATCATTTAGCAATTTTATTTTTGACAAAGAGCCAAAAATCGGACCTTTTTGACAATTTAGCAATTTCACTTAAAACACCAAAAGCAATCGGACCTTTTTGAGACTTTAGTAATTTCACTTAAAGAAAAATCGGAACTTTTTGAGACTTTGACAATTTTTGCTTTATGACTTAAAACTTCCTATTTTTGTTGTGTTGTCTTAAAAACCCGAAATTGGCAAAAAACACAAGAAAAATGACTCATAAATTTACAAAAACGGAAAGGGGAGTTGATGAAAGGATGCCCAAGGGAACCATCGATTGAAATCCAAAGTTTTACGCCTCAACACCTCGTAAAACGTGCTCTAAGGAGAAAAACTTCAAAAAATTTGGTAGGCTACCCCAATTTTTGCTATGTCAAAAATTGAGGACAACAATATCAGAATTGCATTTTGATATTGCTTGAGAGTAGTTTTGGATGTAATTTGATTTTGGCGAAGAGTATTTTCCAAAACAATTTTGTGTTTTGTTATGGAATTCGATGAAGGGTTTGAATTTTAATAAAATAAGGATTTTGTTGTTTGTTGCAATTTTCATACTGTTTTGAATTTGATAGGCAGAGAGAATCTGCCAGTAGTGATTGTGAAGTGTGAGTTTGAGTTTTTTGATGAGAGGGGAGTTCCCTCTAGATCAATTGGTATCAGAGCCCGTGATCCTGAGCGTGTGGGCAGACCACCGAACGTGAGGCAATCTGCACCAGGACCTGCAAGTAGAGAAGAGTGAGAAAGTGGTAGAGAAGAAGCTCATGAGGGCTGTTGTAGACAAGAGGAGTCATAAGCAGCCAGAGAGCTTGAAGCCGCGCGAGAATCTTTTTTGCAGATTGAGTGTGATGGCAGATTGCATGAAGTGAGAATTGTGGAAGATTGCAACAGACAAAATGGGATGGGTCATGAGGAGACCCGTGCAAAATTTGTTTTGGCAGCAATCTTGGGAGAAAGTGGAGAATGAGAAGTTTGAGAATATGGGGCAGATGGTCCATGATGAAGTAGGAAAGATTGAGGCAAGGATCAAGAAATTGGAAAAGAATGTTGGGAAAAGTGAGAGGAAAGTGGTAAAGAGGAGCGAGAAGAAGAGCAAGGACAACGAAGAGGAAAGTAGAGGAAAAGATGTGAGAGCAGCCCCTATCGAAGAAATTGCAGCAAGACATGCCATGAGGAAGGCATGGAGAAAGAAGAAGAAAAGGATGAAGTGAGCAACGAAGAGGTCACAACGAATGGTGAAGAAGATGCACAAATACTGGTGATTGTAGAAGAGTGGATGTCAAAGCTCATTGTTGCAGTGAAGGGAAAAGAACAAAAAGTTGCAGCTGAAAAAGATGTGGAAGATGTCACAGTGAAATTCGATGTTGCAGCTGCAAATGAAGATGAGGTAAATCAGTTTTATGATGTTATTTTGTTTTCAGATGAGATGGTAGAAAAAGAGATGGGTAGAGAGCAAAAGCATGTTGTAGATGCTGCATATTTGCTTGTAGAGACTATGGAGGATGTTGCGGGTTGTTTTTGGTGGAGGTGGTCGGTTTGCGATAGGTTGGATCCCACAAAAGAGGAGAGGAGACTGGAGAGTATTTGGCGGAGGAGGTCAAGCTATGGTGGACATGAGTCCACGAGGGGAAGAAGGAAGAGAATGCAGTGTTGTCGAAGGAAGATGGCACATGTGCCGGAGAGGTGCTAGAAGAAGAGGAAGAAATAGTTTTGGTGCACATTCTGCAACGATGGAGTTCGTTACAGGTTGGTTGCAACCTGGAAGAGTAATTTGACTACTCAACTCCACCTTTGTGAGCCTATGCTCACAATCTTTCTACCTGATATGCCTGATGCAGGAGCATCCCGAGCTTATGGCAATTAGCATCGACAAAAACAAATTTGATTTATGTTCATTGTGCATTTTTTATGTTGGTGGTTGGTTTCCAAATTTCAAATCAATTTGATTTTGGCATTCATTGATGTGATTCCTCTATTTGGTTCCATTGACAAGTTGATCTCAACAAAGTTCCTCAAATTGTTGATTTTGTTTCGACGAAATAAAAAGAGGTAAAGACAAGATTACTATTTCCTTCATTATTGGAGAGTAAAATTTGAATAGAAGAGACATCATAGTCGAGGCAGCTTATAAAAAAATTAAAGGCAAGTTAAATGTTTTAAAAAGTAAAATAAAATATAAATTGCCAAGCATAACAGCAACTAGAGGAATTTAAAATCAACTGAGAAGAAATTAAATTTTGCATAAGGCAGCAGAGAATAGGAAGAGACACGGGCAAAAAACAAAAAAAAAAACCAAAGTGAGGGGTCATGTGTGGAAGCTGGCAGGAGCAAGACTAAAGGCAGCAGCAAAAATAGAAAGAAAGAAAAGAAGGTAGGGGGCGCACAGGAAAAGAAAGGTAATAAGCTTCTCTCCAATTCAGATTTAATGTGCATAATGTAGGCAGTTGTGTAGTGAGAAACCCACACCTAAAGGGAAAGAGAATAGGCAGCGCTCCAAGAGGTGGGTTGAGGTTGATGAAGGAAGAAGTTGACACATTTAATTGTGAATTTTAATGTGCAGATTGTGAGAAATTGCACCATATAAAGTGGCATGTAAAAAAATCAAATGCAGATATATAAGTGGAAGGAGGGCATGCAGCTGAGATAAAAAAGATCTCAGTGTAAATTTGAACAATTAAAAAATGCAGAGATGAGAGATTGGAAAAGGATGTGTAGGGTAATAGGGGTCGCAAACCAGTGAAGAAGAGTTGCAGGAAAGAGCCAGCATGTGGAAAGCATAGAGGAGGCTGCCTTACTCATGGAAATGAATAAATTTGTAGCTTATTAATTTGATGAGTGTGATCGTGAATATGGAGATGGAGGAGAATATAATCTGTGGGAAGAGCATTATTGCCATGTAATACAGTAAATTGAAATTGAATATCAGAATTGCATTTTGATATTGCTTGAGAGTAGTTTGGGATGTAATTTCATTTTGGGGCAGAGTATTTTCCAAAACAATTTTGTGTTTTGTTATGGACTTAGATGAAGGATTTTGAATTTTAATAGAATAAGGATTTTGCTGTTTGTTGCAATTTTCATACTATTTTGAATTTGATAGGCAGAGAGGATCTGCCAGTAGTGATTGTGAAGTGTGAGTTTGAGTTTTTTTGTGAGAGGGGAGTTCCCTCTGCATCATCTTCGTAGATTCTTCATTGATCTTAACATGCGAAATGCAATGAGGATTGAGTTCATGGATTTTGTATGCTCCAACAAATTTAGTATTGATGTTCTTTGTGACAAGTATAAGGTCAATGCTCATAGTTGGTGGTACTTTCATAGCCAATCATTCACACACCTACAACCTCTTGCAATCAAAATTTTATCGCAAGTAAGTTTTATAATGTAATAACCACCCCTGATTTTTTGTGTTTGTTTAGTGAGTATGATGTAGATTGCAGATTCATTTTGTTTCAAGGTTTTATTCAACATGTGTGGCATTTATAGAAATAACATTGCATTGAAAGGAAATGGCATGGACTTGCAACATATCATATTGAACCATTACAAATCATCTTAGCATATAATAATAATTGAAATCAGACTTAAAGAAATACATATCAGACCTGATTACAGTCATATAAGGTCCCTTCCACTGTCATACATTGAGCAGCAAATGCATACAACTCATGGAAGACACCAAATGCATATACTATAAGCCCCAGCACTCTCCTTCACATTGGCCAACATTCCACTGAGAAAAGACACCATTAACATGCTGTTGCAGACCTCTATAAGTTGTTGTTCTAAGAAAGAAGTCTGAAAATGCAAACCCCCAAAATGGTACGGCTCCCTAGGAGGGGTGATCAGCTCTAGTAAATTAATCCTTCCCCAAACAATACAAATGAGGGCTCAAAATGAGGCACCTAGCTGCAAGGAATCCATAGAAACAACACCCAAAATAATGCACTTCCCACATACGGAGTTACGAATAGATTTATGCTTCCAGCCACTCTGAAAATGTACTTTTCCAGAACTCAGAAAAAGTGTATCAGACCTCTGAAAATGTAATCAAACAGCTCCAAACACACACCCAAAAGATGCAAACCATTTATCAAACCAAAATCTTCGATCCCGACTCAAAATACAGAAAATATCTTCATTCTAACATAACCAAAATGATGAATATCATTAAATCTGTGAAAGCAAAGGTGATCCCTGAAGTAGAATCACTCCAACCAGCTAGGGTGGATCTCTCACCACCAAAACCAGCAACTAGAGATGAGGGTTTTCATCCTCAACCAGCAGTATACAAATCCTAGAGAAAATCCAGCAGAGTTTCCTTAAGTTGCCAAAGTTCTCATATGCAAATGAGAGCTCAAACTCATATTTATAGAGTGAGGGAAAGGTTAGGGCAATTTGCATTTGAATTTGAATGTTTTTTCCCTTTCATTTCACTTTATGAAATGACATGAAATTACCCAAAAAGGGGCGTCCAACTTTATGCCTCCAAAATTTCACTTTTGATTTTTTATTTAAAATTGACATTAAGCCAAAACTAGGCATCCCTCCTTATAAGGCATAACATTAGCCTTAAAAAATGATAAATAAACTCCCTTTTAGGCACCACACAAGATAAAACATTGGCCCCTTTTTTAAAAAAACTTTGCTCTACTAGGCCAAGGGGTCTTTAATAACTTAATAACATGTCATAAAATCCCCTTTTGAAGACTTAAGAGAATAATATGCCAAAACATTAGAACTCACCAAACTCCACCTGCCAAGCACTGCCCAAACTGGAAACCCTGCACTGCATTGCTGCCAAAACCAATTTCCCAAAATAACACTTACTAAAAATAGCATATTGCTAAAAATAGTAAGTGTGTCCAAACACCAAATTGTCCCAAACTGAGATACCCTAAAACTTACTAAAAATAGTCATTGCTAAAAATAGCAATACTACCCACCAATGATCAGAGAAAACCCAGAAAGCTCTCTAGCAATATCAATATACTCCTCTGAATATGTAGACACGAATCCTGAAAGATAGCACCAACTACCAAATGAGGAAACCCTAAAAATGGGGACATTACATATAAAAACATTCTTTTATCTTTTAAGTTTCATTTATATTTTATAATTTAAATTTTTAAATTTTATAACTCTTAGCTCTCTAATTTTGTCTTAAAATGTTGCTAATTCATCTGCATCTAAGAGGAATTGGAACACATACTCCTTCATCCACTCAGTAAAGCACAACCAACTACACTCAAAAAAGGCAGAGGACTTACTATATGTGCATTCTAACTTGTGGCTCTTTTCACACAAACAAAGTGGCTACAACGAAGAGGGATATCGAACCAAAGCATATTGACTTGGATGCTTCCACTTCCCACCTTGTTGTACTTGATGTTGAAGACAAGCCAGCTAGCGAGCATGAGAGTGCTAGTGCTAGTGCTAGTGCCAGTGGCACTTTTTGTGGTTCTTCTAATATACAAGTACCTATATCTAATATGGATGGTGATAATATTTTTGAAGACCCATTTGATGATGCTTGATCGGTGATGGTTGATTGTTGATGCTTAACATTATTATTTTTTAATTATATAATATATACCATGACATTCGAGTTTGACTAATTGACATTGTAATATTTTTTATTTTTATGGTAGTTTTGTTTATTTATACGATATATGATGCTATGTGTGGTATTCTGAACTTAATTACTGCTGCAGATACGTTTTTTTTTTTTATATATGTTTTTGTATGGACTAACCCAACCCCCAAAATTATTTTGACCAAACCCACAAACTAAACCCAAACCTGTACCAAGACCAGCAAGTTATAAATTTACAGTAACCATATTAAGGAAGCAAGCCCACCCCCATGTCTGCTATGAGATGCCCCACAATTTACCCCAATTTTTTTAACCCGATGGGTTTGTGTCTAGCATTACCGAATAAGGAATTTCACACCATAGACCCAAGTTCAAATCCCACCAAACAAACCAATCCTTGTTGTGGACACAAGGACACTTCAACATAGGGGTCGCACTTATGGCAATGTATGGACCAAAGCCCACCCCTATGCTTCACCATGGGGGCACCTTGAGGTGAAAGAAGTCGCAAGTAACCATATTAAGGAACCAAGCCCAACCACTATGAGATGCCCCATGATTTACCCTAAATTTAGGCCTCCAAATGATCTTGAGGAGTCATGAAGTGAAAAAGAAAATTTGTTTTCTTCGAGTTGGATTGGATCTTAGATCATGCAAATGATTTTGGGGTAGTGCAATGTTTTCAACTCTTTCGTTTGCCTTCTATTCTATTTTTTTCTCGGGTGTAGTCTATCAAGCTTTTCCCTTTCTATAATGGGCTGCAATTCCTCAAAAAAATATTATTATTTTTTGAATATTTTATTACTATGGGAGAGGGCCCTAATCCCTCATTTACATATCAAAAAATAATAATAGTTTATAAAATTACAATTATTAATAAATATTTTTAATTCAAAAATTAAAATCTAAAAGTTTAAACTGAAACTAATACATAAACTTCTATACATCACCTAAATTTCAGAGTTATGTTTTCTTAGCAAAAGCACTTCTCATCATCTCCTTAAACTCGACATAACTAACCATCCCATTGTTGTCCATATCAACTTGGCAAATCATATTCCAATAATCTCCAACTGCTTATCCTTCCTTCAAACCAAGCAAACACATGACAAATTCCAACTCCATAGTTTATCAAGCCATTGCCATTACCATCAAAAGCAAAATCCACCTATCCATCAATGTTAGTCTCCACCTTTTTATGGAAAATAACGACTTCTCTTCTCCAATCTTGAGCCCAAGCTTCTCTAGCAACTCTTTCATTTCCTACTATCTTATCAAGTCGTCAATTTTTAGCAAAGATCAAGAAAACCCTCCTTAGCTCATCTCTTCCCACCACTAAATTAGTGGCACCACCAATCTCCTCCATCCAAACCCTATCATTTTTAGCATCAATCTTCATGACTTCTCCGCTAAAGAAACCCTTAAATCTATTGGGAAAAAGATAGAGTAGCAATGAGCTCAACAATTTAAATACAATGTTATCATGCAAGACAATTTTAAAGAAAATTTTAACATTTTTGAGTTAGCTATTCATGTTTTGCGAATTTCAAATTTTTTGGATGGAAATTACCAAACTTTGACATTGATTCAATATAATTTTTTAATAATTTATTTCCAAGCTTCCTATGTTTCTTTTGAGCTTTTTATTCTTGTTTTCAAAATTGTTATTCATTTTTTTACATATTGTAAGGTAAGTTATTATTTTCATTGTTATTTTTTATTTTTGCTAGTTCTAGTTCACTAAACTCTACCTAGATCTAATTTTGGAGGGCACAATTGTTGGTAATTTTGGTAATTTTATAACCTTAAGGAATCAAATTTTCCACACTCTTCAACACCAGTACAAGGATGTGTTGTGACCTTTTCACACATCACCCCATTCAAAATGGGTACCCCCTAATTTTTGCTCCATTCGGGTCTTTTGGCTTTGGTTTTGGGTAGTTTTGTGGCAGTCTCTCCTGGTTCCTTATGTCTTTCTGGGGATGTACCCGTCTTTGGGCCCAATTTGGAATTTTGGCTTAGTCTGGAGTGTGTTTTGTCAGATTAGGGTTTTCATTCTTCAGGCTTAGTTTGTGGTCAAGTTGAGTAAGTGGATTGAAATCTGGGCTTGGCACTGCAATCAAGAGGCTTCAGGCAGGTTCCCATTAAAATTTCACTGAATTCTGACAACTTACTATTTTTAGTAAGTACTCCATTTGGGACCTTTTTCTCAGGGCTTTTGAAAATCTAACTGCTACATCATGTTCAGAACCCTTTGAGCAACTTGCGTGCAAAATTTGAACGAATTCCGAGAACTTGCTATTTTTAGCAGGTCCACTTTTAGCAGGTATGATGTCATCCGAATAGTTCTGGATCCTCAATATCCAGAGCAAAGCAGTACGTAGCAAAAACGGCATCAAACGAAGATCAACAAAGGCACATGCAATGAAATTAGGGTTTCCTACTTTTATGCCTAAAATGAAGGGCAAAACTCAAGAAAAACTGAAAATCAAGGTATCCCACTACGATCAGAGTCTTCCAAGGAATCTAATGGTGAAATTTGAGCACATTCCGCACACTTACTATTTTTAGTAAGTCACTTCCAGAATGGGGCCTAAAATAGTAGGTGAGCGCAGTAAGCAAGTGTGAACAAGTCAGTCAAGCCATGAGGACCATGATGAGCGAATATCAAATCTTGAGGAGTTGCAAATGTTTGAAAATCACAAGAGCTTCAAAAGTTACTATAAATGGAAAGCGAGGGTAAGCAGGACACAAAATTGACTAAGTGTTCAAAATCCCCTTTATACACGAAAATACACTTAGGCTATGTCTGGGGTGAAATTCTTCACGAAAAATGGCTAAGTTGAGAAAAATTTGCGCTTCCACATGAAAATGCACCCAAGGGGATCAAATGGGGTCAAAAATTTGTCTAAGGCATTGAAAATTCAAGGCTACACCCCTCTAGTGCGCCCATGAAAGGATGAGACAGGTAAAAATTTCCAAGGCATTGAAGATTCAAAGCAAAGACCCTCAAATGCACCCAAAAAGGGAGACATAGGTGTTGAAAATTTCTAAGGCGTGTAATGTGAAGCTGGACCCCCTTAATGCGCCCAAGGTAAGGTTGAGGTGGGAAAAGTTTCTAAGGCATTGGGAAATTTGAAGAAGAGCCCCTCAGATGCGCCCCAAGCATGATAGCAACACACAAGCTCAAATGCGCCCAAGGCATGAAGACACAAAGTTGAAAAGTTTCTAAGGCATTGAAATTCAAAGCTAGCCCCCCCTTAATGCACCCAAGAGGAATGAAATTGATGGAAAAAGTTTCTAAGGCAATGGAAAAGTGATGCAAAGAGGTTAAATGCGCCCAAGGCAATGGGCTAGAGAAATGTGGAAGTCATAAGTTAAAATGCGCCTAGCACAAGATAAATGAAATGCATTCAAAGTAGGGGTGATGAAGTGCGTCCAAGTTAGGCACGTATATGTGCTCAAGTGATAAGTAAGGGGTAACATTTTTAATGCTTGGCTAAGGCGTGGGATGTTTCTAAATACCAAATAAGAAGAAATATTAAATGTTAAGTAATTTCCCCATGGATTTTTTTTGAGATGACAAGATGTTACAAGAAGTTAAAAAGGAAATTCGAACTTTTGCATGGGAAATATTTAGGAGGGAGTCTTGAACACGCTTGAGGCATTATTTGCTAAAAGATTGACTCTAGAGGAGGTGACAACGAATGGCTTGAGGGGCAAGTTGGAGCCTTTCTTCTCGCATGTAAGGTCATTTGCCCAAGTAGATTTTGAAAATATCTCGACCTTCTCCAACATCATTCAAAATACTCAGGATGCCTTAGTTGCTAGGGGAAAGTCTTGTACTTGGCAGGGGCAAGCAGTCATGGTGCTTGAGTTTTAGCTCAACCATATTCCACCCATCTTAGTTCAGGAAGTTGAAGCAATGTTGGCCAGATTCGTCGAATTTGCGGTCAAAGAGAAGGAAAATGGGAACGCCTTTTCTAGATGATGACCTTCTGGATGATAGTGGGCATTAAATGCTCATAGTGGTATAGGGAGGGAGTGGGCATTATGGGCTCATTTATTACCCCACTCCTCCACTTTGTGGCAGTTTTTAGGTATAATCTTGAATAGGGCTTATGTGGCTCAATCTAAGTCGTTCATTGTAATTGAATCTGAGTCGTCCTTGAGACTGGGCCAGCTATAAAAGGGGCATCCCCCCTCATTTGTAATGAAGGAAGGAAAGTTTTCAACTGAATGCTTTGTAAGAGACTATTGTGAACACTACTATAATAAGAGAGTTGTCATTGCTTGTGGTTTCATCTTTTATTGTGGGCAGCTAGCAAGGTTTCTTCATCCTTCCAATTAGCATAGAATCTTAGAGTAGAACTTAGAATAGAGTAGAATAGACTTTTATTTCATGCAAGTAGATAATTGTGGAATGTGGTGGTTGATTTGAGCAAAGCTTCGCTAATCCATACCACTACCAGGCTCACTGATGGTGGGTTCGCCTTGTGTGGTCAACTGGAATAGTTTGGACCTAACTTCGGTTATAATTCACATGTTGGTATGCATCATCGTGATGGTGTCTTAATTTTAATTTGTAATCTGAATATTTCTAGTTCACCCCTTTGAAGATTGCACCAATTTTGTGGAAGTCGTCAAGGTGAGGCAAAGCAAAGCTTGGTTGAAGTTGTAAGATTTGATCGCCACGTCCTGCGCCTAGGGTAGATGAGAACTTTTCTTAGTCCCTATAGCCATTTTCTGGTTAGTTTAGGAAACTTGAGCTTCATTGGTAAATCTTCTGAATCTTGAAAATTCTTTTCTCCTGAGTGAATAATTGTGTAAGTCCCCTTGAAATACCAGCAAATCACATCAAACCAATTGAGTCTACGTCCATTGCATGAAGGAACCTTGGAGTTGAATGCATGATCTTTCGCAATCTTAACATGCAGGAGATTTTGATCAAGAGAGGATAGAGTGACCGTTGGAAACTTTATTTTGTGTTGGTGTGGTCATAAAACACCCGTCAACAGGATGCTCATACATGGTGATACCTCAATGTCCAAGACTTGTTTACCTTCAACCTCTTGCAATTAAATTTCTATCACAGATATGCATTTTTTATTTTTTTTATTTTCTTACTTGACTTTTGCAACTATAAATTACATTTGATAATTGCAAATGTTGTATTGACTTTGTCTTCAATGTCAACAAGTTGCGAATTTTTCTTCAACTAAGTGAAACTGGAGTAAGTTCTTCTTTGTCCACCTAGTTAAGCGTAATCGGTTGACTACAAAAAAGGCAAAGGATTTGGTCTATGTGCATTCCAACTTGTGGCTTCTATTAAATAGGCACAATGAGTAAGAGGGGGCAATGAGGAATTGGGATGTAACTCCTTAGTTTGTCAACTTGAATGCTTTTGTTGCAAATGTTGCCACAATCTTTATAGAGGATGAGGAGGCTCCTACACATGACTTGCGTAGTGTAGCTAGTGGGAGTGGCATTGCGGCTACTTGTGGTTCAAACAAACCAAGTGATGACATTGATGCTTTGGATGAAGGGAGAGATGAAGATTATTGGTTGTAATTTTGTGTTGATTTAACATTTGACATTGAAATATCAATTAATCTACAGCTATCAATTTTGTTTTGAGTTCTTTCTTTTTTTGAAAGTATTGAGTATTTTTATATATTTTAATATTTTAATTTTTTTATAGATTGTACAACCAAACCTAGGGGGGAAAATCATCATACTAGTAAACCTTAACCCCAAAACTCATACCAAGACCAGCAACTTAGGTTCAAGGTCAATGCCAAGATATGCTCCTCCACAGAAGATATTTGTCACTTATACCTCTATTACAAAGAACTTTTTCAACATGAATTCAAGAGTGCAAGAAAATCCCATGGTTTTGAGGAAATGAAGCTTCTAGCTTTCCCCAATTTATTTCACTTACATCCCTACTTCCGAAGTAAGTTTTAGTTTAGGCCAAGCTGGCCAGTTTGCTCTTGTTGGGTTCATTATTTTGATTAACCTCCATTACTACTTGCTCCAAACAAGAGCCTTAATTTAGAGAAAACAACCAACCTACCCTTGTCATTCCAAATAATCCCTATATAAATCTGCATGCATACATGTGTAAACAATGCTTGCACAAAGTCAATTAGAAGAGATTCGGTAGTAAACCATTGGGGCTTTAATAATGGAAAGCTAGGATCAAATTCACAAAAGAGATGGTCATGTGTTAAATCAAGCAATATAGCACATCCAATTCTAGATGTGCCCTACCTCAACAAATGAAACAAGGTGCAAGTCTTGAGTAAAAATCCCAACTTAAACAAGAGCAATTTTTAGAAAAAGGACAATGTTAGCACTCTTGAATGATATACCACATTCAACTATCTACATAGCATAAGTCAACTGATGAGGCTAGATGAATAGCGTTGGTTAATGGACAACAATTTTTGAAAAAAATAATGTAACATTAGGTACAAATAGCCCTAGCAAAAGCAGGCATTTTTCAAAACAAGAAAAAAGCAAATGCTCTTACAATTGAATAATAACTACATCTAATTCCAAGCATTGCACCTAAACAAAGGTGCAAGTCCTCAATGAATATCCCTCATTAAAATAGCTATTCACAAACAAACAAACAAAAAGGACAACGCTTAAAAGAGGACACCCACAAATTGTTCATTAGAAAAATGTATATAGTATAACTTTTCACCTCCACTCAACTCAATTTACAAGGCAATTGATACATTGTCTATTAGAAAGTATTCTCCATCAGCGGAACCTCCCACTAGATTTCTCAAACACAATTTTGATGGGGCATCAAAGCAATCTCGATATGGAACTGATATTGTGTGTAACATCCCCTTTTTAATTTGTTTAAGCTTGAGAGTGTTTGGGTCACATTCCTGCTTTAGGAAAGGTTTTAGTCTTTCTCCTAATATCATGCCTTTCTTTCATCCCCCTACTTCCTTACTTTCCCAATCCTTTGCCTTCTATGGATTTTCAAGACTTCTCTTACCTTGGTAACCTTTCCCTCATTTCCTCGTTCCATAAACCCTTGCTTTGTCTTGCCCATTGGGATTCCAAACTTTCCCATGCCAACATTCTTTTTCTTTTATTTCCCTCAAGTCCTCAATTCCCCAATTCCCCTACATTTCAAAACTTCAGATTTTTCTCTAATAGCATGCCTTGCCTTTGTCCCCCACACCCTTCCAACCTTACTCCCTTGTCTCCCACAAGCTTTCAAAGTTTTGTTTCACTCCTTGCACTCACTCCAAATAATTGGGAGCCCTACCCCCAATTCTCGCAGTATCAAATATCCCCAAGTCCCAACCTCCACTATATCACAAGTTCTTGGACTTTTACCTACCAACAATTGATGTTGTAGCTTCGGGCTACATACTTCCGCCTTGCTTGTCAAACAATAAATTTCATATAGCCTAACGGCTATTCATTTATTGCATTTATTAAAGTGAAGAGGCGCTTCACTTGGCAACATATTATAATTCATTTGGGCCGACTTCCTTAATATGGCCGACCTATTTAATTATCTATTTAATTATTGCTATGAGACCGACCTCATGAAGAGTCACATTGTTTTGTATAAATACAAGGTGATAATCTCATTTGATCATCAAGTTCATTCAAGCAATTCGCACTCCTAGAAGAAGTTTGCACTTGAGCAGCAGATCATCATCTTGAGCAGCAGATCATCATATTGATGCAGCAGATCAATCTCAAGGAGAAACATATTCATTTATGTATCTACGCATCTAGGAGAGGTGCTATTGTTCATTGTATCAAATTCGGCCTTGTGTTGGGCCTGAATTGTAAGCAGATTTCTGCTCTTATTCCTGAATATATAAGTGATATATTTGCTGGGTTTTTCTCCCTCGAGTAGGAGGGTTTTCCCAGGGTATCTTGTGGTGTTCATTGTCTTATGTGTTGCATTTTCTGATTGCTTTCATTTCTGATCATAAAACTAACACCAACATACCTAGAGGGTATTTGGAACCTAGGAACCCCGAACCATGCCACGCCAACAAACTATCAAGTTTTCCCTTCCTTCATCACTTTAGTATCAAGTATGTCATGTCCCCGATCCCCGTCAATACTAGATATGCCAAAACTTTGATCCCTAGCCTCCTACTCCCTTGTTGTTTGTGAACCCCCAAACCTTTTCATTTCTTGGTCCCAGATGGCACTTGCTATCACATTCTCCCAAATACCAATCCCCTCCTTTTGCATCAATTATCACAAAGTACTAATCCCCACTCCTCCCTACATTGAGTAATCGCCAAATCCTGACCATCTTCCCTTTTGCATCAGACATCACAAAATTCCAATCCCCACTCCTTCCTAAATCAAGTATCATTGAATCTCGATCCCTACTCCTTCCTACACTAGGTATTGTCAAATCCTAATCCCCACTCCTTCCAACATCAAGTATCTCCAAATCCCGATCCCCACTTCCTTGTCCCATCATTCCTCCTTCCCAAGCCTGCAAAACTTTGCTTCCATGTGTATGCATGCATCCCATTCCTTGACCCCCTAACTTTGGACCTTCAAAAATCTTAATGTGAGAATACCAATTGAAAATCATTTGAATAGCATCCTAACTCTTAATTCCCCAACCCCATTTGCAAATGAACCCTTTGGCATGCAAATCCATAGACCCCCAACCCCCAATCCCTCTTGCAAATACACAATTAGCATACAAATCCCCAAACACCTGGTCCCTCTTGTAAATGCACCCTTTTGCACATGCAAATACCCTAACCCTCAATCCCTCAACCCTCAATCCCTCTTGTAAATGCATCCTTTAGTGTGGGAATCCTCAAACCCTCAATGTCTCTTACAAGTGCACCCTTTGGCATGCGAATCTACAAACTCCTAGTCCCTCTTGCAAATGCACCCGTTCACATGCAAATCCCTCACAACCTTGGTTTCTCTTGCAAGCACACCCTTTGACATGCAAATCCTTGAACCCTTGTCATTCAAACTAAATACCTTGTCTACCACCTAAGTCACAAGGTTTATTGAATTTTGGCCATGAAGTTTGAAATTCAGTGGACTTCAAAACATGATTAAAAAATCATTAAAATTCGCCTTACATTCATACAAGAAAAGGGTATAGTTTTTTTTTTTAATAAAATATATTTAAAAAATGTTTTTTACTACTCCCATTAAAGCAAAGGCCAGTTCATCTTTTTCTTGTCCAGCCAAGCCTAGGCACAAATAGAGAAATCCCTTTAGCATGGATGCAAGGGATCGAGATGAGACGTACCATATACAAATTATAGTCGGCTGCCATTTCCCATACTCGTGTGAGGCCTAGGCCCGCATGTAGACAGAGGATAAATGAGTGAGGTGGTTGTGTGAGCAAAGCATATACATCATGCAAGATTCCAACTGGGCCACATCTTGTGTGAAGAAGCTAAGAGAGGAGATTAACATATTTAATATATATATGGTAAAGTCTTCAACATATGTTAAAGTCTTACTAATGGGCATATTTAATATATTTATTCAAATACACACACACACACACACACACCCACACATATATATATATATTAAAGTTTTATTAATGGGTATATTTATGTATTAATAATATTTAAATTAAATTTTAAAATATATTTATATTTAAAATGTTTTTAAATTTATTATAATGTATTCAAATATATTTATTATTTATATATTAAATTTTAATAATAATTAAATTAAATTTTAAACATATTTATATTATAATGTTTTTAAATTTATTATAATGTATTCAAATTTAACATAATATTATTTCATTTTTATGGATCTATTACTTATATTTTTTAAAAATCAAATTTATATAAGACAAATTTAATCGCGATTTTTTTTTCGATTTTTTTTCCTTGCCGAACTTCATCTGAATTTTATTGTTGTCAAACACGAACTCGAACTCGAACCTTGTGACACAATCTACCATTATGCACAACCAAGGAAATTATTAATGGACTCAAATGAAAGCGATGAGATGAAGGGAAACATTCAAATGCCTCAACACATGTGGGTGTCAACTAGGCCTTCAATCTTTATTTAAATTGAGCAACTTCATCAATTTACATCTTTTGCCATTTTATCAAACCAATTATAATCCTAATAGTTTTAGAGCTTGTGTTCATCTATTGGATATAAGGATGAAACCCCTTAAATTTGGAGATCAGAGGATGAAAACCCTTTGGTTTCTTGATGTCAACTTCATACAAAGGTTGCATCTACACTTCAAGCTTGGAGGATTTCAGCAATGTTTTTGGTGTTTCTGCACTTTGGGTATTTTAAAAATATATTTGTATTTGCAATAGATTTGTAATTTCTAAAGCTTCAACATTTTGGAAAGCCAATCTTAGTAATCATTTGAAGCAAAAAATTAATTTGAATGAAAATTCAATTCCCGCTTGTTTTATATGTGCAAATCTATTTTGTTTGTTGTGGGTATTTCAGATCTAAGTATTTCACATGAATATTTTAGTTAGGTTCATTAGATTATGATTAGAGGCTTTGCAAACCATTTTGTGAAATGTGACTCTTTTTCTTTGTAGTATATCTAATAAGGAAGCGGAGTGGGAAGCCATAGTGGCAAGCCTTTCTTTAACTTCTTCCTTAGAGTGCAAGTGGCACATTGTTGATGGAGATTTTTCAGTGGTTGCTCAAGGGCTTAGTAAAAATGGCTTGCCCAAATTGGAAAAATAGAGGCCTTCTAAAAAAGGCTTTGAATTTGAGTAAAGGATTTGATGATATTTTGTTTACTCACTATTGTCCAGAGTGCAACAAAATGGCAGATTTCTTGGCTAATGTAGGATTCAACCAAGCTCCTTTTTCGGCTTTGTGTGCAATCAATTGGATTCTTAACTTGGACTGGATAAACTTTTATACGACAATCTCCTGCCTTGACTTGCTCATTTGGGGATCAAATCCCTCTAGCCTCTTTGCCAGTCAACTTCATCATGGAGGGTTTTAATTTACCATTATTTATTGTAATGGTTCCATTTATATTATTGGACAGTGGGGTGGCAGCCTCTTTTTAAGTTGAATGTTCATTGATTTTGTTGCACGGATGAATGAGCTCACCCTCTAGCACATATGTGAAAGATAATATTTATGTTGTGCATGTGTCATCTTTTATTTATGGGATTCATTGCTTGGCTTATCAGCATTCTTTTGGCCCCTTTCATGTTGATGTGCCTTTGCATAATTTCGTTGCAAGGATAGTTCAGACTTCAGAGGATGGTTTGCAGGTGTTGCAGTGGGAACTCTAATGTTTTTTTGGGTTGCAGTGGTTAATGGTCCATAGGAATAGTTCAGTTAAATCTAGGGCCTCTTCCTCAAGGGCCGAACTTCTAAGTGATGCTTGCATTCCATTTGCCACTGTCCAGATTTTGCATCTTTGAATTTGATTAAATGTGTGCTTAGTTCATCGATCTATGGAGACATAGGCACTACTCATTCTAGGGCATCCATGTTATTTGATTTTCAAGAATATTTGACTGTGGTGCTGTTATCACATGAGGTATAGAGCTAGGAGTTGCATGTCGTCCTGCCATCTCAGAATGGTTTGAGTGGTATGACCGTTGTAGGGAAGGTGGTGCCACAAGAGGTGCCAAAAGGATTCAAGATGTCAGCAACCATGGGGGATGTCAGTATTGCTGTTAAGGAACTGTTGGCTGTCTACCACAAATCGTACAAGTTGAAGGCTTTAAGTCTGGTATTAAGGATGGTATTGAAAAGCTCGCTTGTCAGGCATGCCAGGGTATATTGAAGGTCACCAGGACATTCACTTTGCCAAATGATGTGCTTGAGCACGCATTGTAGAGGGAGGAAGTCATCCATGGGCTGCAGTTTAAGGTTGTGGATGATTGTGTTGGTGATCTTTCTTCAGTTGCCAAGAAGGATTTGTCAGCTCATGATGCTTTGAAGCAATCTGGTGGTAGTGCTGGAGGATCGGCTGCTGGTGTTGGCAGTTGCAGTATTACGTGGGCGGATTTGACCCCTTCTGGCCTGTGATGGTATTCTGTGTTCTCCATTGGGTTTATTAGTTTTTGGTTGGTTGGCTGTCTGTTTTCTTGTAGGATTAGGGGAGAGAACCCAATAGTTGAGCATGTTTCAATAGTTGTGATAGTAGTTGTTTATAAACTTTATATAATGCCCAATAGTTGTGATAGTAGTTGTTTATATAATGCCCAATAGTTGTGACTTGACTACCCATAATTAAACAAAATGTATTCCTTTCATCTAAAAAGCAACCAATCATGTGAAGCCACATCAGCGCTTAACTACCCATGATGTGAATGCACAAGTATTGGTCTCACTTTTTTTTGGGCCTTTTTGGACACCTTGACAAAATGCATGCTGATGTGGCATCATATTTGATGATGTGGCTCTGAAACAAAAGTTATAAACAGGGGACTTGCCAAGTAAGCTACTGTAAAAACTTGGGAGTGATTTGAAATTTCCACGTAAGATTTTGAGAAGCGCGAAGTTAGGGTGCACAACTAGTGGGTCCTCTCCCCTAATTTGTTTAACGTTTTGGACTTTTCACTGTTTGGTTGTCCGGTTGGTATGACCATTTGAGTATCAGTTATTGTTTTTTGTTTAATTGTTTGGGCAAGGGCCCCTATAGAACTCTCACTATATAATTTTATTTTTTTAAATTCACCTCCTCAAGATCAAATCGACTTTGAAATAATTTTAAAAGATTGTTTATGTAGGTATATAATTTTCAAATAAATTCCCATAGCTGTCAAAGCACTAGGTTATCTGCATAATTCATCCAATATATACAGGAGTCAAACAGGATGAGCTCAAGCCACCAGAAGACGAGACAAAGTGTTAAAATTGACAACAATATCACATTCAATATACTGGGCGTGCTGTATCCCACGTTTAACATGGTAAAATTTTGAAACTAGATAAAATATCACAACCACGTCACAGACCCCATGTTCAAATGCATCCCAAATGATAAAATATTGAAATTAATGAAACACCTAATTCAAGTCACAGGTAAATGAATTTCGCCCAAACAATCAACCGTCGATCGTAGGAACCTACAATCCCAAGGAAAGAAAAGAAAAAAACCAAACAAAAAATATATACTGTAAATGCTACCTACCTGATCAATCATCTTGTTCTGAAGCACCTTGCATTTATCGAGAACCTTAATGGCAACACCCTCACCAGTCTCCATATTCCTGGCAAATCTAACCTTGCTGAAGGCCCCCTCCCCAAGAGTACGTCCCAGTTCATATTTGCCCACACGAGTCCTCACCTGCTGCATCTGCAATTCTCAGTTATAACACCAACCTACGTAATATTTTCGTTGCAGGGGAGATTATTGAAAAGGGCTTGTCCCGAATTATACTTTTACCGGCCACTTTGAAAGCTCGAGGTGGATGAGCTGGCCATGAAGGGACTTGTGGTGCTCTTTTCTGCTTTTTGCGTGAGCAACTACGTGTAATTTAAATAAAGGTCTCAGCACGCTTGTTTTTTTTTGTTGTTTTCTGTCGTGGCGCGAAGGCATGGGCTATGGGGTGATTACCTGGCAATAGGAAATGTAATGGCATCAGCTTTTGTATTATAATATTAAAAAAATATTAATTAAAAAATAATTTGGTAGAACCATAGAATAAGTTAAAATTTGAACTTGTGTAAGTAAGTGGCCAGCTGTCTCCGGGCTAGTACATTATACCAACCTAAATAAATTATTATAGTTATTTTATTTGTACAATTACGCTTATTTTAAATCAACGTTGGAGTAAGAAGTTGTGTATACTATAACTAGCAATCGCACCTCATGGGTACGCCGAACAGGTGTAGAAGGTCAATTAGGAGAAATTTTGGTTTTTTATTATTATTATTATATTTATGTTTTTTTTAATATTATAATAAATTTATATTATGTTATATTATTATTATATTATTATATTGTATTGTTAATTGAATAGGTTTGGATTATGGATAGATAAAGATTATGGATCAATTAAGGATGATATCAAGTAAGATTTATTCTTCACCTATGTTTAAGATAAGGGTTGAAATCAGATAAATATTATATATTAGTATTAGTATTAGTATTAGTATTATTTTATTATTATTGTTGTTATATATTTTTTATAATATAATATTATTATTATATTATTGTTTATTGTGTTATATTATTATTAATAAAATTATTATATTATTCAAATTATTATAATATTATGTTATTCTTATTCTCACTATTACATTATTATTATTTTTAATATTATACTTAGTAAAATATTATTATCCTTAATATTATATTATTATTAATAAAATATTCTTAATATTAGTATTAAATTATTATACTATTTTACTATTAATGTATTATTTTTATAATTACATGAATAATACTAAAGTATTATATTATAATATTGTTATTGATGAAGAGCAAGCCTCTCCCCTTCAAAACTGATTACAAACACATATACAACACTATGCAAGAAGGCAACAAATTAACTTAAAACACATAGAAATGGGAGAGAAATTTGCAACATATATTAAGTTCAAATCTGAAAAATGAATTACATAGTCATAGAGCTCATATGCTCACATACAACATGGGCTTCTCACATACAAAAATCTGCAACTCAACATTTTGGCTTCATTCTAACAGCATTTGAGTATGCAACCACAACTTCTCCAAAAGCCCCCTTCATCAAATGAGCAAGCATCAATATATATATATATATATATATATATATATATATATATATATATATATATATATATATATATATATATTGTGTGAGAAGAAACCACTATTGATTTCTCAAAACAACCTCCACTAAACCACCAAGAAAACCTGTCACTTTCTGTCTATTACTGCTCCCTCATTCATATGAATCTTCTAAAATGGTTTTTGGTTTATTGTGCACCTCCTTCCTAGCTTTCTAGAACATTTTGAATTTCTTAATTTCGTTAAGAAATGAGAAAGTTATTGTTGTTTTACTAAGATTAGGTCTCACAATTACGACCCAAACATGCAACAACATGCAAAGTTTGTGGCCAAATGGAATTACGACGCCTAGAAATGGGATGCCCAAATAGAATATTCGACCATTTATGCCTTTGAAACATTTACTAGAGCATAATTCCTCAAAAATTTATTTACAATTTTTGCAACAAGAAATATTACTAAGTTGCAAATCAAAATATTTATTCTCCTATCCCCTAAGCCCTTATTGAAAATAAAGTACATAAATTGAACAATATTTTTGGTGACACAAGATTTCCATTTCTCCTTGGATGCTCTTGCATCAGACACCCAAGGTAGGAAAAATTTATGAATTTGGATTCACAAAATGGAATTGAGTGGTAGTACCACCCTTTTGGATTGCAAGCAATCCACAGCAAACTTCATCACTGAAACATGTGCACCAAAAAGATTTTCTTTTTCCTCTTTTTCCAGCATCTTGTCAAAACAAGATTCATGCTCCTCCAGCAAATATGCACTTCATTCTTCTCTACTCTCATGGAATCATATTCACCATGAACCGTCCTCCTCCTCCTAATACCATACATTCTCCTCTCTTCTCTTATGAGATTCAACCCACCACAAATTGACCACCTCCACCAAGTTTCACCTACAACATCCTCTACAATTTCTACAAGCAAATATGTACTATCCATACACTAGTTTGTAACTACATCCTCTACGTTCATCCTTGCAAATAAAGCTAAACTAAACTCAAAATTTTCTACATTTACCTCATTCTCTTTTGTTGTCCCAACATATTTTTCTTCATCCTTTGCTACAATGATAATATTTTCCATCCATTCTTCTTCTTTTGCTAACAAATCATCTTCATCTTTTCCATTCACTATAGCATCCTTGCACTCCATCATTGCAACTTCAAGTTCCACAACCGCATCTTCATTGTTCTCATTTTTGACACCCTCTTCTGCATTCTTCTCTTTGGTTCTCACCTCTTTCACTTCCCCAATCACTACTGCAACATATTATTCATCTTCAATTGTTGCAACTTTTTTTTGCCTCTCAACCTCTGCTACACTTTTCTCTTCCTTCTCGTTCTCTTTCTCTATGCCTTCATCAAAGCATACTTCCGCAATATTCTCTCCCTCATGTTCACCTGCATGCACAACTATGGAAAACTTTTTATCTTTCTTATTTGTCATTTTTTCAAACACTTACCACACACTCTCAATATTCAACCTCTCAAGTATAGATTACCTCACATTCGGTGATCGGTCTACACACCACACACATTCCACCCCCAGGTCCTGGTGCAAACTGGTCCTCCTATTGGCACTTTTACCTACACACTTAGGAACACTAGCTCTGATACCACTGATGAAAAGGGAGACTCCCCTTTAAATCCAATTACAAACACACATACAACACTATGCAAGAAGGCAATAAATTAACTTAAAGCACATAGAAATGGGAGAGAAATATGCAACATATATTAAGTTCAAATCTAAAAATGAATTACAGAATCATAAAGCTCATATGCTCACATACAACATGGGCTTCTCACCTATAAAAATATGCAACTCAACATTTTGGCTTCATTCCGGCAACATTTAAGTATGAAACCACAACTTCTCTAAAAGCCCCTTTCACCAAATGAGCAAGCATCAATATATAAAAATTGTGTGAGAAGAAACCACTATTGATTTCTCAAAACAACTTCCACTAAACCACCAAGAAAACTTGTCACTTTCTATCTATTACTACTCCCTCATCCATACGAATCTTCTAAAATATTTTTTGGGTTTTTGTGCTCCTCCTTTCCAACTTTCCAGAACATTTTGAATTTCTTAATTTCGTTAAGAAATGAGAAACTTCTTGTTGTTTTACTGAGACTGGGTCTCACAGTTGCGACCCAGATATGCAACAACATGCAAAGCTTGTGTCCAACATGTAAATGCATGCAAAGAAAGTAATTGAACATGCAATAACATGCATATTGAGTGGTGCCACCTAGAAATGGGATGCCTAAATGGAATATTCCACCATTTATGCCTTTGAATTATTTACTAGAACATAAATCATCAAAAAATGCATTTACATTTTTTTCCACAAGGAATACTACTAAGTTGCAAATCAAAATATGTATTCTCATATCCCCTAAGCCATTATTGAAAATAAATCAAATTAAAATAACAATATTTTTGGTGACACAAGATTGTCATTTCTCCTTGGATGCTCCTACATCAATTATATTATTGTTTTATTATTATTATTTTTAAATATTATACTTAGTAAAGTACTATTGTCTTTAATATTACATTATTAATATTAATATTAAATTATTATATTCTTTTACTATTATTAATATATTATTATATTATAATTATATGAATAATATTAAATCCAATAAAATAAAAATCTTTACAACAAATCCTTTGTTTTATGTAAATATTAAAAATGTTATTTCTAAATTACTTTTGTATAGCTATTTCCCATCTCATTGTTTCCACTACTATAGATGTAGATTTTTCCTCATGAGCCATGTTGAAACAGTTGAAGGAGGGACTTGAGAGGAATTAATGTCATGAACAGTGAAAGCAATCTGACAATGATGAACACTCATATTCATTTTCATCATCTTGCATCGATTATCTGCCAATCTCTACCATTGATGGATAAAACAAGTTTCACGAACTTCAAATAATAATTTTGTTAATTAAGATATTTATTTAATAATTATTATTATAGAATATAATATATAATAATTAAAATATAATTTATATATAATAAGTATAATTAGAGTAAATATAATTTAGCTTGTAATATAATATATATATGTGTGTGTGTGTGTGTGTGTGTGTGTGTGTGTGTGTGTGTGTGTGTGTGTGTGTGTGTGTGTGTGTGTGTGTGTGTGTGTGTGTTATTAGTTGTTGTATATTATATTATATTTATATTGAATAATTTTTAATATAAAATATATGTATTAATATTATTTTAAAAATAAATTGACCTTATATCTAATATATCTCTATTTTAGTTCCTGTGGTGATTGGCTAAACTATAGAGTTGTCATAATTATAATAAGATGGACTTCTGATTTATCTAAATCTCCTTATAGAAGCCAAATGTGATTCATTAAATGTAGGGTTTTTGAAGTCCTCTGAATCTTTGAAGGTCAATTAAACTATTAGATTTTTATATGTTTATTTGATTTGTACTATATAAATTAATATTTTTTATTATAGAATATAATAATTAATAACAATATAATTTTTATATATGATATTTTAATAATCAATATAATTATATTATATGTAATTTAATTTGAATTATTAAAAACATATATTATATATTCTATTGTATTTATTAGAATTATGAAAAACGTGAGTCACATGATCAAATAATGAACAAAGACACCTTCCATGCAAGAGATCTGCAAACAATATGTGCAATATTCCTCAACAAAAAGATTGAGAGTTCGTGAGATCAGAAGAGTAAATCTCAGAGCAATAATACAATGAGGGTTGAGTATTGTATAGGAGCAACCCTAAATGATAAAGGGATTAGATCGGGATAAGTGTCAACATCACATGCAATGAGACAAAATGATCTAATAATAGCTCACTTCAGTTAACATAAAAAAGCACTTAGTTAACTAAATAAAGAACTCTTAAGTTTAGCTTAAGTGAATGAGAATAAATTAAACTAATAATCAATTAAAGATTAATTAAATATTAGCTAATGCATGATTACTCTAACACCCCCCCTTAAGATGAACTTAGGAAGTAGCTAAAAACTCTAAAAAGAGAATGCATGATAGGTCCCGACAAGCAAGGCCTAGTTACGTACCCATGTACAAACAAAAGATTTGTCATAATTGGAGAAAAAGGAGAAAACCACAATGGGAGAAAAATCCTCTCCAAAAGAGAGAAAGGTGAATGAAGAACTATAAAAGCCTCTAAATCAAGGTGTGAAGGACTAAGAAGCCTCCAACCAAAACAATGTCCCAAAAAAGAGGAACATTTAGAACATCATTGAAGCATGAACAAGCTATAGATTGTTATCAAATGATGACGGATATAGTGTTGAAATGAAGAACCTCCATAAATAGGAATGCAAGAGTGTCCATATAGTAAATGATCCATCTCACCACAATGCATGTAACCAAATTTTGATGTACACTGCATCTGAATGTACATAGAAACAAGAACTAGGTATGCGTATCACTCCAACTGTGAAACCAAGGAAGCATTAGCACCAACAGTAGAAACCCCCCATAATGCTGAAAAGGGAGAGCCATGATAGGTACATTGAAATTTTGTGAAACCAATAAGTGCATGTAGGAGAAACAACCTGCAAATAAAAGGGTGTGCAAACTAAGGCACACTCGCATGAGGCAAGAATCATTGGGATTCACTGTTGTCATGGAAGGGACACTTGTTTGACAAAGGTGTGATGGAAAACCAAAGGTAAACATCAACCCTCCATGGAACTTTATATCAGTGTGTGAGTACAAAAGGCACAACAGGATATGCAAAATCCCCAGAAAATATTCACTAGAATTGCACTTTATCCCAATGCATCTACAAAAGAGAATGTGCATAAAAAATATGTCTACAATGCCTATATAGGATAGAATATTGGAAATACATATAGAATAGCCAAAAATGAGTCATCTCACACAAATGAAAACTTTTGAGGAGCTAATATGTCCAAGTAATTCATCAAAATGTTAAAACACAAAAATATAAATAAAATGTACCTAAAGAGCAATCTAGAAAAGTGCATGAATGGCTCTGAAGAGCTCTAAAAGATAGTTCCAATGTTGTTGGAATCATGAAAAATGGAGAAAGTGGTCAAAAGTTATGAGCTTGGGATTGAAAACAACACATTTGACTTCAACAGGCTGTAGAATGCACTGACAGCAAAAATAGGTGATGAGACTCACACCACTGGAAAGCTGATGGAACCAATTTTTCGATAATATCTTGTTTGCCAAAAAATAATATCGTATGCCTAAGTTATGGCCAAACGAAAAAAATACCCCCTTATGGCACAAAGGGATCTTGAAGGGGCCATCCTAGCAACCGTATGGCGGACGTCAACATTCATACATATGACATCATGTTGATGTCAACAGGAATATGCCTAGAATATTCCCTATCCCTGAAAAAACCTCGACCCTTGAAAAAGATTCCCCAAAATATTCTATGCTCGCCTGTTGGGAAATACCTCTCTAAAAAATTCATTGGAATAGGGCGTTGAAAAAGGTTGACCAAGCGAGTGAAGAATATTCGCCTAAAATCTTGGGAAGATTCCAACATGTCTGATTCAGTGAAAAAGCACGCACTCGTGGTTTTTTTAAAAAGCTGCCAAAAAAATAATCAACTAGGAAAATGGAGGTCGTTGGGCATAAGGAGGTTGGCAGTACAAAGAAAAGTCATCAGTGGCTTGTAAATTCCATCATTTAGTAATAAAAATCAGTCGCTAAATGTTAGGGTGCCATGCAGGTAATGTGGGGCCCATAGGGATGAAGGTACCCTGTGGACCTACCCTGAATTAAATGCCTCCGATAAAACAAATCTGTCGCCCCATAAAAACTTTGAACTTGCTTTTTTTAATGATTTTTTTTCAAATTTCAAAAAATGAAATTTAAAAAACAAAAACGTCGAACCTTTTATTCACCTTTTTTTAAAAAAATATTGATCTGTGTGTCCACAAAACTGTATAGCAGGGTTGTACAACCCCTATACAAAAAAAAAAAATTGCCTCAGAAGCTCCTGACGTCGAAATAGGGTGAATTTATAGTCAGTGCAAGGCCACAACACCATAAAATATGAGGTTAAGATTGTACCTCAACGGATTTTGACAAAATGGATACCCTTCATTCATTGACTCTTAATCGAAAAAAATTTCAACCTAAAACTTATACTTCCATATCAAATAACCAAAATGATTATGTATATCTAATATAAAACTTTTTAAAAATATATATATATATTATTAAAACAAGTCAAACAAATTAATTGTTAAAAGATATGATTATAATAAAAATTTACAAATTTAATAGCTACTCATTGAATCTATCTATTAATGATTTTTATGTATTAAATTATGCTAATAGAATTAAATTTATTCTCATTTTAAGATTTTGGTGGATATAAAGTATTTTATTTTGGAAGCTTGTCAATGGATTTTATAAGGTTTCTTTGATTGCTTTTGTAGGAAAGTACTAGAGTTTTAAAACAAAAAGTACATTAAATGAAGTAAAGATTTTATATTGAAAATTAGTAATTTGTAATTAAATTTTTTATTAAAATGGTAATTAAAATATATATAAGAAACAAAAGAATATTGTTAAAGTGTAAATTAAAGGAGCATGGAATAGTACAATAAAATGAAGAGGAATTTGAAAGTAAAATTATCAAAAAAATTATTATAATCTTAAAGATAACAAAATAACATTAGATGCTAAGTCATATAATATGATTTTGGGTAGTGTAGTCTTAAAGGGACTTAACTAGTTGTCAACATTAAACTTGATTTGATATAGATCATGTTAAGATGTCAAATAATATAAAATTTATGGGGTAGGTTAAAATTTTATAAGATTATGAAGAAACCCACTTATGCTCCAAAAATGAAAATGAAATCACCAAACTACTAGGTGAGTATGTTTATGACCCATTCACAAGGAAACCAAAATGGTGTTGAAATCCTAGTAGTATATGCCTATGTTGCCTCCCTTATATTGGCACCAATAACTCTTTGATCTAATTCCTACTCAATTGTTTCCACAATGGGGGTCTTTACCTTAATGGTAAATCCACTTATCACCCACTCTTTGTGTCTGGTCTTACTGCACTACCTCATTCCCAAGCTTGGGAAAACATAGACAAAGATTGTGTTGACTTCAGCGTCATGTTAAAGGTTAAATATGACAAAGACTAATGCAATCATTGACAAAGAATCCAATTAAGGATTGTATATCCATGTAACCTAATATAAAACATTTACTCACAAATTAGAATGTTAAAGACAAATACAAAACAAACTTTCCAAAAAAAATCTCCATTCATTTGCAATCATTGCATCAAGCTTCAAAGCTTTATAACTTGGCCTCCCAGTCTTACAATCACAATACAATAGACTTAGCTTCAACCAAAGAATTTCCAGTCGTGATTTGTTGCCAATTGGCAAATATCTACATTTTTGTGTCTTCAAAAAACAATTGTATGCATTTAGTAGCTTATCTATTTACCCAAATTTGAAAGAGAACTTTCATTTATATCACTTTCATTTTCCCCAATATAGATATTTCAATTTCTTAGAAAGACTTTGATTGTCGTAATGTTATTTCAATTTAGGCTTAATTGCCTAAATAGAGCATGCCAGTTTATAATCTAGGTCCAATCCCCTAGCATTTATTTTTTTATTTTTTTAAATTATGGTTTGATTTTTACCATTATGACAACAATGTAAAACTTTGTAAGCAATTTTTATTAAATATTTTTTAAAATTATGGTTTGATGAAGAAAAATTGCTCATACAATTTAATCTAAAAATTTACAAGCTATCATTATGAATTGTGGAAATTTCATGTCTTTAATGTAAAACTTATTGTTTTTGTTGTAATCATCCACCATTTTAAATTAACTTTTTCTCCAATTTAATGGCATCGCATCCATAATTATAGCTAATTTAGATAAAATGTAGTGTGATCACCATTGCAAATATAGATAAATTAGGGAGAACATATGCAATCATTGATGTAATTATATGTAATTTAGGTAAAATATGTGCAATTGGATGTACAATTTTAACTAATTTATGGAAAATGTGTGCATTCATTGATGCAATTATAACTAATTTTAAAGGGGAAATGTGTACAATTGCTTATACAATTGTAACTAATTTAAGGAAAATGTGTGTAATTGCTCATAAAATTGTAACTAATTTAGAGAAATGTGTCTATTCACTCATGCAATTATAACTAATTTAGTGAAAATGTGTGTAATATCCCACACAATTTTAATTCTTTTAGGGTTAGTGTGTGTGAATCATACAATACTTACTATGTTTTGTAGACTGCACGATCAAAAAATTAGTATGGATTTGTATTTAAGCCATTTTTCTCCATTCATTTCATTTGTTTCTCACATTGTGAATTTGTGATTTCTAAACTTGTACTTGATTGATCCACATTCCATATTTGGTATTGAAGACCTTCTAGTTCTAACTATCCTAGATTAACTATAGCAATTTCATTTTGCTTTGGGATAATCAATACTCAATTTTCAAACAAGAGGATTTTTTTTCAAAGTTTACAAATAAATTAGAGTCAAAGACTACAACACAACTTCAATCTCTCATTCCCAATGAGTTCCATATGTAGTAATATTATAATTAATTATCAATTTATATTATATTTTGTATTATGTATTATGTGATTAATCTCTATAATTGTATGAATGTATTTCTCTATTTTTTATACTTTTTTCTTCTTTTTATTTTCATTTTTAAGCAAAATAAAAATATAGGCATTGTGTAACAATCATTCATAGCTTGCAATATTTTATATATATTGTAGCATTCCATATCATTACATAAGCTTTTTCAAGGTAATGATTTGTTGCACTTATGTAGCATTGTGTAATGTTTCCAATTGTTTTGTAATCCTATTGTGTAGCACTATTTTTGGTTTTAAAGCATTATTTTTTATGTATTTACATTTATTATTTTTTAGCATGCATTACCATTTCTCAATATTGGACAATGTCATGATGTGTTGTGTAATTATGTAATAAAGTGAGGCATTGTTATATGTGATTAAAATTTGATCATGTTGTGAAATTATCCACAATGTAACACTATTGATAGAAAAATAGTATCCCGGATGATGAAAATATAAAATTAGGCCTATCAAAAGAAAATCAAGCCTTTTGTAATGTCATATTTTAATAAACAATAAGGGCATGATGTAACATGGGATGATCCATCAAGAATAATTAATCAAGAAAGTGCATATGATATTTAAGCATTCAATTTAGACCACTTTCACAATGATCATAGTTGTAATAAAATCTTGAAGGACATAATATTTTAACTAAGTATGATGTGGTGTAATATAGTGTTGAAAGCATGAACAACACTTTCAATCAAGGAGAAAATTTTGATACTAGTAACAGTGGTGACACTAAATTTGAAAACTTTCAAAGAAATGTAAAGTGTCTCAATGACACATGTCACAATGTTTGTTAACTTGAATGGGTTATCTATCACATTTGGAGAATGAAGATGGAGAGAGCATGCCAAAATTATACCACTATAAGATTTATAGCTTGAAATATAAGAAAGATAGAATGTTTAACTGAAATGAGACATTATTGAGAAACACATTAGTAAAGTCTACAAAAAGACAAATACAAATAGAGATTTGAAACCAATGCTACACTAAAAAATGAATGTGCTCTTGCCCAAAATACAACCGAGTATGAAGAATATGTGCAATCCTAGACATAATTTTTTTATTATTGAAAGTCTCATATCTACTAGTTTGGAAATGTAATGGAAGCAATCCCATTTTCCAAAACTATATAACTCACAATTATATTCCATATACTAAATAAAAGGTCATCCATCCATAGACTATCATTGCTGGAAATAATAAGGGCAATAACAAGGATCTAAACCTAATTTTCTTGAGAGTTGTACTTATACCCCAATATGAGTGATAAGACAAAGTTCAAGGCTTGTGATAGATTATAGAAATTTGGAGTAGAATAGAACATACAAAATTAAATAGATTCACACATCATAAGTCATAACACATTAAACAACCACTATATCAATATATGTTATGCAACAATTCTATATTCCACATGTACATATCTCATATAAAATCTTTACTTATACATCAATTGTTATTTTTATTTATTATACTTATTTTCCTTATTATAATTTCTCTTATTTATATTAGATTTCTTACATCTTATATACTATTTAATATTCCATATTCTATTTCTCTTAACTTAGTTCTACTTATATCTAGGTATATCTATACAAAGGAGAGTGCCTCTTATACTTGATATGTCTTCTGGTTGTGTTGTTAGTTGGCTAAGTGTGTCATATTTCACTTGTGGTATGTTTATCTGATTATGTTCTTTATAGTTTCCTTTTTCCTATCAACATGTATTATCTTTAAGACATATTGGCTCTATCCTAATTGAAAAATACAATCCTTTGAAACTTATGTCACAACCTCTAAAATTTTACTCTCTATTTTTATTTGTGGTAAAATGTGTTTGTATATACTCTTAACCTACGTAAATATATTGCCCTATTATTGTATATTGTTGTAGAAACTAAAATTTCCCATTGATTTCCATTATGGTATTCTCCTCTTTCATAGAGCTTGCAAGTATTTAAATAGAATTAGCAACATTCTTTGCTTATATTAGTAATCTTGTTAAATGCACCAACCATAAGCTAACTTCTTCCCTTAAATATTTGATATGAACCTATAAGACTTCCCTTTGGCCATGTATTTGTTGACCTAGTGATGATGTAGGGTCTCAAGTTATACCCTGATACTCTCGTATAAATATTTCATCACATCATAATTTGTGGATGCTTGCTTGATTTTATTTTCAATATGGTCTATTTAAACTTTCAATGCTTTGGTGGAGATTATATATCCTAGACAAAATTGATATATTGTAATAATGTTATTTCAGATTGTCAACATGTTTTTAACCTCCACTTCTCACTTAGTATAGTTGTTGGCATATTTTTCCTTATATCTTCAAATTGTTTCTTTTATATTTCTAACAACACTCTTTGTCTACTTATATCCACCTACCTTTGATTTTTTATTAGTCCATCTTTCATTTGTTATAAGTATTGCCCTACAAATGTTGAGGTTTCTTTGCTTAGGTGTGGTACTTGATTTAGATCGTCATGTGTGAGTTTTCAATAGTTTCTGTTATTTCCAAATGCATTTTAAGAATATTCAAGCCCTTCCATTTTTCTATAGCATATCTCTAATTTGATTTTTTTGTAGTGGAGAAATCTTTGAGAGATCTACATGAAAACCAAAAATTAGGAGTTATAGTAATGGTAATGTGTACATTGGTTGTATCTACCTCTATTGCACTAAGAGATCCTTGATTTTCTACATAGGATCCAATGGAGAATATGTGGATGGAAGTAACTATTTTATTGGGGTAGTTCCCTCATTTCTCATTGATTTTCCCTTTCCCTATTTGGTTTCTTCTTTATGTGATTGCTCTTCCTAAACCTCTCTCCTCTATCATAGTATTCATAGAAATTTCCTCTATTATTTCTTCAAATTGTGTTTCTATTTCTTCCTTATCCTATAATAATATTTAATAGGATTTTGTGTTGCTTCTAGTGTTTCTTACCTAACCCTTTTTGTTGCTTTTGAGACTTGAGATAGGAGGGTATCAACCCTTTGTTTTTACCATAGCTCCATGGTCTATAATTGTGTTAATTTTCTACTTTCTCCATGGTCTCTAGTTGTGTTAATGGTCTTCATGGTCTAGTGATAGATCCATAACAATTGTGTCTATGGCCTCCTTTCTTAAATTGTCTTCAATATGTATTGTATCTTACCTTATCTACTTGATTAACATTATTATTTCTTCTAGGAAGCTTTCAATTATCTCATTCATTGTGTAGTGAATGGTTGAGATATTGTTAAGCATTACTTCTTATATTACTTCCTTTTTCTTTACAAATACTAGTGGATACATTTGTGATGTTTTTAGAGGCATCCTATGTGTAAATAATGACTTGTATAGTTGGTTCACATCCACTACTTCTTCCTTCCATTCTTATGTAATACACCCTACCTATGTTTTTTAGGGTGCTAATATTTTTAATTTATATGGTTGTAGTAGAGCTTTCTAGCTTGCTACTTTTCCTTCCTTACCCATTTCTTCAATTTCCTTTTCCTTTGTGGAAATATGTGTATTTTCTTTTGGCCTTATATTTTTTCTTGGGTTGTGAAGGTTCTCCTTTTCTCTTTTCTACACTCATTTATAGGAGAGATTTAGTGGCTTCATTTTTGTTGATTCTTGTTCTTATTTTCTTGTTTTATCTCCTTACAATGGTGTGGTTGGCAATTTCTTTCTCATGGTTATTTGTAGTGATCTCTTTTCTAACTCCTCTTTACCCAATACTTCATGTGTTGTTGAGTGTTAGATTTAAAACCTTGGGATATTAATTTTAATAATTTAGAAATTCTCACACATGGTTGACCTAATTGTGGTAGTGAGGTGGATGTTTCCATTGATGTAAATGTTTGTGAGTCTCTTGAAATTCCCCATTTCTTATATAATTGTTCTATGCTTTTCTACATATTCTATGATCTTTTTTCTTATCCATAAGTTATTTTGATGTCTTAAAGATATTTTCCTTAGAGTCTTTGGGTAGGGTTTGTAGTGCTTGTGCATTAGCATTTAAAATTTCATTATCTACTTCATAGGATAGTGGTGGTACCTAGGATGTTCACAACTCTACCACTTCCATAAATACATGATCTTTATTAGCCACAAATGTAATATATTATGGGTATTTATTTACTAGGTTATGTGAAACTATATCCCTATTCTACATTTAGTTTTGGAGACCCTTAAAAAATCCCCAATATACCCCCACACATGATGTGACATCATTTTTTTTTTAATAAAAAGGGGGGTAAAAACTTTTATTAATCAGCAAGAAAAGTACAGATCATTAAGCAAAAGAAAACCCGAAAGGGCCAAGTGACAAAAAGAAAGAGCTCAAGAATCAGTAATGCAACATTTCACATCCTCAGTAACCCAACCCTCCAAATCCTGGGCAAGGTCCCTTGACAAGCTGTCCCAATCATCCACCAACCAAGTCCCATTCTTCTCAGAAGCCCATTTAGCCAACCCATCAGCCACCTTATTCCATTCACGAGGGATATGGGAGAAGGTGATTGAATCCAGTAAATCTCCAAGGCTAGTAATTTGTTTCACCACTACTGCAAGTTGCCAACTAGCATCATCAAAATTTCATCTATTTATCAAGTCTATCACCACCTGAGAATCAGATTCACAGATAATCTGCTTCCAGCCGAGGGCATATGCCCTCTTCAAAGCCGAAAGAATTGCCAAAGCCTCCATGAGATTATTAGAGTGCTACCCCTTATACTTTGAGAAAAAGAGCACAACCACCTCCGAACTATCTCTGCCCACCCCACCAGCACCAGCGTGCCCAGGATTACCTCTTGTAGACCCATCAGTGTTGATTTTCAAAACCCAAGTGGGAGAAAGCAGCCAATGCCCTCCCCTGAACACCTTCCCTCTAGAGCACTTGCCACGTCCCACCTTCGGCCTTCCAATACCTCCAATAGAAATCCCCAAATTTTGAATTACTCCAGAATCCCCAGGATACACCAGTACTGAAAAATCACATTTAGCATGCAGAGTCTCTTGTAAACCCCCAAGAATGTGATCCCAAACTTGGCCCACCAAAAGTTTCCTATCCAGAAAGATCCTGTGATTGCGCTCCAACCAAATCTGCCAAATAATTAGATTCGGGCCAATAGGCCAGGCCGTGTGCAAGAACGAAGTCTTTGCCAGAGTAGGCCCAATATTCCGCCAGAGCTCACCCAGGGAAGAAGGATGCCTACACTGCAACTTCCATGCCCCCCACCAGAAATGCCAAACAGCCCTAGCGAAAGGGCACTGAAAGAATAGATGACAAATAGTCTCAACATCTTTGAGACAAAGGAAGCATAAAGAGGGACCCTGAAAACCCCGCTTGCAGAGGTTGTCCCAAGTCAAACACCTGCCATACACCACAAGCTATAAGAAAAAATTGCATTTTGTCCAGGAGAAATTGTTCCAAATGTTTTTCCACCAAGGGGCCTCAAGATTGCCTAGAGCCTGTGTGTCCAAAACACGATACCCTGAAGCCACAGTGTACTTCCCTTTAGGGTCAGGACCCCAAGCCAGCACGTCCCTTTCCGGAAGCGAGCAACAGGCTCTATCAACTAAAATGGTGGACAACTCTCTCCTATCCTCCAAAGATCCACCCAAGGGCCACTCCTGCATGTCCTTCCACTGATAAATTATAGTTTGCCCCAAAACCTGAGGGGCTTTGAAGTCCATCACTCTGCTCCAACTAGCTTGAATAAAAATCCTACCTAATTCCCCCAAGTGAGGATGTGAGGAGAGGATAGTGGGGAAGCCATCCCAAGAGTCATGCCAAAAATGAGCATCAGAGCCTCTATTAAAGATCCAGAACAAGCCTTGTTTAACTAGTGGAGCTCCCCTCTTGAGAGTTTCCCAGATCATAGAGCCCTTTCCCGAAAGACAAAAGCGAGGAACCTCAGCGCCATCCACTTCCCCAAGATACTTGTAGGTAAGGATCTTAGCCCAGATCTGATGCTGATGTGAACACCACCTCCAATACAACTTAGCCGCTAGAGCTTGCCCATTCCAATCCGCTCTTTGCAATCCCAAGCCACCATCCTGCTTCGACCAACAAACAACTTCCCACTTAATTAAACTCCACTTCCTCGAGAGGAGATTACCCGACCAAAGAAACTTCCTACAAAGCCCTTTGAAATCTTTGAAAAAGCTTGAGGGAGCAGTCATCACAAAACATCTGTAAATAGGGGGACCCTGCACTACAGAATTTAGAAGAGTGACTCTACCTGCTATAGATAACCATCTATAGGTCCAGTGACAAACTATTCCATGGAATTTATCAATCACCTCTTTCCAAAAACGCCTAGGAGGTGGGCGTACATCCAAAGGAATACCCAGGTAGGTAAGGGGAAGCTTCCCCACCTGAAACCTTAAGATCTTGGCTATTCGTTGTTGTATAAGCCTGGGAGTATTGAAGAAATAAATGCAAGACTTACTTTCATTTATGCTTTATCCAGAGGCAGCCAGGTAACAATCCAAAATTTGACGAAAAGCGACTGCTTCAGCCACCTTAGCAGCCCCCATTAAGGTTGAATCATCCACAAACTGTAGATGGGTTTGAGGAGAGAGGGAGTTGTTCCAGTTCCAACCATGAATGAGCCCATCCACAACCTGGGACTTAATGAACCTCCCCAAACCTTCAACCATCAAAATGAAAAGATATGGGGATAAGGGGTCTCCTTGCCGAAGACCTCTAGAAGCGCCCAACAAACCAGAGGACTCTCCATTTTTGAGAATAGAAAAGGAGGGCGTCTTTACACAACTCATGACCCAGTCAATCCACTCGCTACTGAACCCAAAGGCTCCAAGAATTTTGATCAGAAAACCCCACTTAACTCTATCATAAGCCTTAGTCATGTCCAACTTTATGAACATAGCCTTTTCCCTTGAAGAGGCCATGGAATGAATAGTCTCTACCGCAATAACAACTCCATCCAAAATCTGTCTTCCCGCCACAAAGCCACCTTGTTCCTCCGAGATTAGCTTATCAAGCCAAGGCTTCAGGCACTCAGTAATAAGTTTTGTGATGATTTTATACACCACGTTACACAGAGCAATTGGTCGAAAGAGATCCAAAGAATCAACATTCTCATGCTTTGGAATAAGGGCAAGATACATGACATTCATGGCTCTCAACATTTGCTTGTTCCTTAGAGACTCGTGTACAACCTCCAACAAGTCAATATTAATCATTTCCCAAAATTCTTGAAAGAACTCAGCTAGGAACCCATCAGGACCAGGAGCCTTCCCCTTTTTCAGTCGAAACACCACATCCTCTAACTCCTTCAAAGAAATAGGCTGGAGAAAAGAGACATTCATTTTCACTATCACCAAGGGAGGGATGCAGGCTAAGATAGAGTCTTCCTCCTTAGCAGCCGATGAGGTATCTTCAGAGAAAAGATCAGAGAAGAAACGAACTGCCTCATTAGAGATTTCCAAATAAGAAGAAAGAGCAGATCCCTCAAGAGAGCAGAGAGAAGAAATAATGTTACCCTGTCTTCTTGCCCTTACTGATTTGTGGAAGAAGGAGGTATTCTTGTCCCCTTCCTGAATCCAATCAATACGATCCTTTTGTTTCCAAAAAATTTCCTCGCGAAGCTCCCATTCCTCAAGATCTTTGACCACATCCTCTTCAAACCTGCTCAAGTCTGCATCTAAACCATGCTCCCTAATTTGCCTGGTAATGGAATCTAGGCACTCCTAGGCAGCCCTTTTTTGTTGAAACACATTGCCAAACTGATGCTTATTCCAAAGCTTTAGCTTATACTTCACGTATTGAAGCCTCTTCATGAAGGTGTACATAGCAATACCAAAATCCAGACGACCTTCAGCCCACCATTTATAAACTAAGTCAAAAAGACCCTCCTCCTTGAGCCACATAAGCTGAAATTTAAAAGTCTACTTTTTAAGGCTGACAACGAGACGAGCAGAGAATTTGATCGGCCAATGATCTGACCCTCACCAGTCTAAGATTTCAGAGCTTGTCAGCCACTTGTCACTGACCCAAAAATTGAACACAAGAAACCTGTCCAATCTTTCAGATATAGCGTCATCCCCAAGCCTCCTATTATTCCAAGTAAACATGCCATTCAAGGGTTTGATATCCACAAGCCGAAGTCGAGCCAGATTTTCCCTAAGAAGATCAAATGAGGGGTCTAGACGAGGCACTCCCCCCCTTTTCTCCTCAAGAGAGACAATTGCATTGAAATTACCTACCATAATCCAGGGGAGAAAGGGATCCAAAGTCCTCAAAAAATTTAAATGGGACCACAAAAGAATCTTACCCAGGACATTCGTCGGAGCATAAATATTGGATAGAAAAATTCTTTCCCCTATCTCCAAACTCAACGCAATAAGAGAAATGGAGAACCTACTGGAGAACCACCAAACAAGAGAGATCCGTCGAGGATCCCAGAGGCAGGCAAGGCCTCCAGAGCTCCCATGCGCACCCACACACTGACATAATCCTCTATTCCAAATCTTAGAAGCACTCTGTGTCATGCTATCAACAGATAACTTTGTCTCCTGGAGAAAAACCAAATCCGGAGAATGAGCACAGACCAGATCCCAAATAGCCTTTTGTCTAGGGATGCTATTCATACCCCTCACATTCCATGAGAGCACAATCATCGCAACGGTTGAGAGAAATGAGTATCCAGGGTCCTCACCGACCCAGATTCAACCAATGTCTCACCTGCCAACTTAACTTTCTCTTGATCCTTCTTCCTACCCACCTTTTGAGGCTTGTTCGGAGCACTCTTTTTTAAGGACTTTTGATGCCCACCCAAAATATAGGGGGAAGTAGAAGCTTTACTCTTGCCAGAGCCTCCCGAACTCGAACCCCCAACAGAGCATGCACCAATATCAACAGAGGCTAAAGAAGTACCTGCCATCGCACACGGGTCCCCAAGCCCAGCTTTAGGGGAAGGAACAAAAGAGACTTTTACTTCCCCAAGAGCCTCCATAGGTCCAAAAGCCGAAGACGTAAGATCCGTGGGCTCAGGATTATGAGAAATAACGGCGGTAGCATCCACATGCATGTCAGGGGAGACCCCCTCCTCATGAACTAAATCATTCAACGCATCAAACCCGTTGAAAACCCCCTCCTCCTGATGGTCCCGAAAAGGCCTCTTCTGCCCCCGACCTTTATTTCGTGGCCTCACGGGCACAAACCTGCCCTTATCTAGACTCACCCCCTACATGGGTCCTTTTCCTTTTACAGATCCTGAATTTGAAGGAGCCACCCCGTTACTTGACTTCCCCGCACCAGTAGCTCGCGGGCACCTCCTCTAAAGATGACCATACTCTCGACATAAGCGACATCTAAATGGCAAGGTTTCATAATCAAGTGGTTGCGTCCATGAACTAGATCCCACTGTCATATCAATCGAGTCAGGAAAAGGTTAGCTCAGGTCAATCTCCACACAAACACGTGCATAGGAGAAGATCTTCTTCTCTAGGGTTTGCTGCGAGGGGCCAATCGGCTTTCCCAACGCCATGGCAATAGACTGCAGAATATCACTCCTCCAACATTCAAGCGGCAGCCGAGGGAGGCATACCCACATCGGGACCTTGGACAATATCTCTTCGGCCGAATTAAAACCCGCATGCCATGGTTTGATAAATAATCCCACCTGATTATAAAAGTATGGACCACCCTCAAAAGCCTTGTTTCTATCAGAGATACAAGAGAAATCCACCAAAAAGAAGTTATTTGCAACTATCAAAACCTCAAAATCCCCCTCCGGATCCCATGTCCTCTGAATCCAAGGGTCAAGGAAGGGTAAAGAGACCTTCATCCCCAAGAACTTGCAGATTAAGACATGCTGGTTGTAGTACTCCACATCCACCACAACTGCTTCCCTTTGAATCACTACCACTGGGCGTACTTGAGCCCTTTCCAAGCAGCCATTAACCTTTTGAACCTTAAAGCCACTGATCCTAGATACGCCCAAACTTGGAGAAGAACGAGTGGGAGCCCCATCCCTCACCTCTGTCATGGCATCATCTCCTGGTCTCCTGTCCAAAGCATCATTCGCATCCATGGGATCTTCACCACCCGCAAACCCCAGGAAGAAAGGGCAGAAGCCGAAAGTAACTTGCCCACCACCAAGCACACTCCACCACAAAGAAACGCCCACATCAAAATGGGGATGACCAGCTCCAAAGCCCTCACCCCTCGCCAAAGAAATCGGCCTAAAAAAAAAAACACCAACACCCCTGAACGCCACAGACAACCACCCAAAACAGGCTTGTAGCAAAGAAAATAGGCTAGAAACGCCACCCAAAACAACCACCAGATAATAGAAAAGGCGCAGACCAACAAGAAAGAAACAAAGAAAAAAGCCTCCACCTCCGAGATAACCCGCGCACTAGGGAGAGGAAGTTGACAGAAAGAAAGCGGAGACCCCTGAACAGCGATAAAACCCACCCACTATTAGAACAAACCACAGAGAACAGAAGCGGATAGAGATCAGTAACATGCAAGGAGGGAAAAGCCCTCATGCAGGCATCGGCCCCTCACGCAGGAGCAGAGCGAGCAGCCTCATGAATCCCTTCTACTAAAATTTTCCGTGACATCATTTAAGTGAGTAATGTATGTTTATTTTTTTTGCCACTAGGATGTCCTATGTCCACACTTTCCTTGGGAATCTAGGTAATTTCTTCATGAATAAAAATGTGAAGCAAATAATGAGATATCCATACCTAAATTAATAGTGATTTCTCTCTTTTGTGTACTTTATGTTCTTAATTAGTTGGTCCCATAAAACCTTGCACAATTCAATCTTTTTTCCTTGTACCAAAATTTGACGTGCTATAAGTATTAGTTCTATCACCTTTGTATTGCTTACATTATTTTTGAATGGTAAGTCTCCTTTGTTCCATAACCCTATAATTACATGGATAGGTTATTTCATGCTCTAATAGGGTTGGTTGAGGTACATATAATCATCATGGATATAGCTACAAGTTATTTGTATCCATACTTTCTCTATAGTGAAATTGGGACATTATTTTTATATATCTAGCTTAAGATTCACAATTTGTTGGTACTAAGGTAGGTATTCTTCTTGTTCTAGTTTGAGAAGTATTCTTGTGAATTGTTCAATTCTTGTGTGGTCAATATTTTTGAGTGTTGTATGCATCTATTTTCTCACATCCTTCACATATAATACATTTATTGATACAAATGAGATTTCTCCATCTAGGTCCACCTCCATAGCTTTAAACAAGTACTTTATTTTGTTTGTAATTTTTGTTGGGTATTGACTACAATTGGTGTTGACATCTTTTCATTCTTATTTTTTATTTTTTTGATCAACCCTATTCCCCTACTCCTCCAAATTTTTCTCATAATGCACCAAATTATCTACAACTAGCTCATGTCTCTCTCAGGGTTTACAATGCAGGGAATCCACACTTAACAGTTTTTTTTCAGTTATCTATTTTTATTTTTGGTGTGCCTATAGAATATTTTAGCGATATCTTTTATATTTAGTGTAGCCACACACTTCTTATTTTTTCTCTAATTTATTCATTAACATTTGTTAACCTATTTTTAGTGACCTCTACACTTTATCACTATAATACACTATCTTACATATGATACAAATTTCCACACTATTTCCTACTAGTCTCTTGCATGGTAATGTTTTAGTCTTACATAATTAACAATTTTTTTTTGATACAATAAGAAAAATTTACAGGGTGGCGTACCCTTTACACATCAAGCCTCAAGGGCCAAAAAAGATAAAAAACCACTAACCAAAAAAACCACAGACACAACAAACCAACAACCAACAAGAACACTAACTAAAATTATCCCAATTCTAAGAGAGGAGGTTAAAAACATCCTCCCCAACCCATTCAAGACCATCATCTGTAGCCTTATCCATCTCATCCTTAAGCACAACAGAGAGGGTGCTAGTCACACAGTGGACCAACTTGACAGTGAACCGGGTCAAGCCACTAAACTTCTTCTCAAGCTTCGCCATTCACTCCAACAACACACTGTGATCAACCTCTTTTTCCACAGTCTTCGCCATGTTAGCATGCTCCACATAATTAACAATTTTTTTAATAGATCATTTTTTTGAGTTTTTATTTTGATTCTCTAATGATTATCTCTATAATTTTTATGGTTTAAGCCACCACATTTTAATTTTTTTTGAATTCTTGAATATTTTGTCATATAATAGTACACCATGTCATCTATTTGGAATGATTTTATTATCAAATTTATATCATTTTATGCTTTTTATCACCTCTTTTCTTGGCCCTAATTATATATCACAAGTAACCCCTTTTCATCTAATTTCTCCAAATCATTCAATCTCTTGTAATGATTCTTCATCATTTAACTGCAAGTTAGTTACCAATCTCAAACTTGGCACTATGCATTACATAAATTAGTGTTGAACCAATCCCATAGACTAGTTAAAAAGGATAGAATTTGTTTAATCATTTTGTATGTGGTCTTGTATGCCTATAAAACTACAAATATCTTCACATTGCAATCTATTGTGTTGCCATTGTACACCTTTGTTAGCACAATGCCTAGCATTTTTTTTTTTTGAAATAATCACTTGATCCATTAAACTAAGTATGTTAAGGGCTACTATAGTGGCATGTGATCATAAAATTATTGAGAAGATCCATTTTTTTCTTATTCACAAAGTACTTTCTTTGGTCACTAGTTATATTGAGTGGGAAACTTAATTTGGCAATGATATTTTCATAGGTGAATTTTGAGGCAGTTGTTGTTGTGCAATCCTTAGGATGAGATGGTCCAACATGAGAATATTAGAATAGGTGCCTCCATAAATTTCCTCTTTAGCATGTTAAAGTATTCCTAACACTATTTTATCCATTGGAAATTCTTATTGTTTTTCTTCTTTAAGTGTTCTTCTATTAGCCCAATAATTGTCACATACCCTCTGATAAAATTATAGTGATATGTTGCATATCCTAAGAATGTTATAACCTTGTTTAAAATATTAGGTAGTGGTAGATTTAGAATTATAGTAATATTTAGTGGATCCACTATCATCCCTTATTTTTATATGATACAACCCAAGAGTGTATAAAAGTGTATTGCAAACAAATATTTCTTAAGGTTTAGTGAGATTTGAAAGCTTTTGAATCTTTACAACATCCTCCATAGTACATGAACATGATATTTTATTAATTCATAGATGGTCCATTCATCAATTATTCTAAGAAGTGTGAATGAAATCTTTAAGTGCATTTATCATTATTCTAATGAATATTGTGTGGCTGTTTTTTAAGCCAATGACATAATTATATAAATGAATGACCCCCATTCAATTGTAAAAATTATTACATTTTGGTCCTCTTATATTTTAACTTGGTGATATCTAGAGAATCCATCTATGAATGAGTATACTACCCTATTAGCTACTAATTAAAATACTTCTATAAATTATGTAAGGAAAGCATCATGAACACAAGCTTTATTCAACTCCCTAAATTTAATGCATGCATCCTTATTTTTGTTATATTTTTATCTTGTATAACCATAGAATTAATCCATTTAGCATCTTATACTAGTTTAATTATTCCTCCAAACAACATCTTATCAATTTATGGTTTTACTCTAGCTTTTACATTTGGATTCAACCTATATGGTGATATCCTTTGTGCTTTGTGCCTTATTTCAATTAAATTTTTATAATCACATCATCCTCCTTGATACCTAGGTTGATAAGAGGAAAATATGCATTCTCTCAATACCTTTGCCACTTGCATTACTTGTATTTCCTCCTAATAATCACTAATCTTGGCTAGTTTGGGTCTTCCCTCTGGCACTATGCTTTCCTTCTTCATCCTCAGTGGTTGGTTAAAGTATTCAAATTTTGGTGCATTATTCAATACTACCTCCCTTTCTTCTTCTTTTACCTCAACATTTTTTACGAGGGTCTTCATCTTAATCATCTTGTTCCTATCTCCTTTTTGTGTTATGCTATAAAATAAATTGCACAAAAAAAGTATAATATGAAATATGCTATAAATACTTGATAAATGAGAATAACAAGGAACTTTGAGGGGGAAACCTCCAAATATCTCCAATTAGAACACAATTCATAATATGATGATTAAATAAGACTCACTACCTCCAATACATACCTTATTTATGCCTAGGATATCATCCAAGTCGACTTAGATAACCTTATATAAGCCTTAGGTTGACCTAATTAACTAACTAACAATATAATAATGATAATTTTATGAATAACTTGAAAAATGGAAGAATATGATAGGAAATATGTTGCAAATACTTGATAATAACTAAGAATAATAAGCCACTTTGAGGGGGAAAACCTCCAAATATCTCCAATGAGAACACAATTCATAATATGATGATGAAATAAGACTCATTTCCTTCTATATATACCTTATTTATGCCTAGGATGTCACTCAATTTGACTTAGATAGCCCTATATGAGTCTTAGGTCGACCTAAATAACTAAATAACAATATAATAATGATTTTATGACTTAATTAAGAGTTAAGATAGCCACAATCCAACTATTCATAACCCTATGTACACTAATATTAAGGGCATAACACACCTCTATATTATCCTCATGTAAATAAACATAATTGGCATTTCAAAAGTAGAAAAAATACAAAGGATTGTAATATATCAATCAAGAAAATACTTTCATGTTCATCACTTTCATCAAAAACTTGTGTATGCTCTATATAATCAACCCCATGAATTGATTCATCTAAATTTTTACTTATATACACACCTTCCTTGTCCACACTACTATAAGAAAAAACCAGGGTCATTTTCTTCACTCTGAAACTATAAATAACCATTTATACCTTCATTGTTATCATCAATGGATGATTTGTCCTACTGAAGTTAGGTGAAAGACTATCATCTTAATCTATATTTCCATCATATAGTGCACCAACTCCTTCCTCTACTCACCTACAAATACAATCATCACTTGATATTGTTATGAACTTGATGCAATATCCATGTCATCATTGTTCATTACCAACAACCACCATATTCGAGGATAAAAAAGTTGCAATCACATCCCTATTCACTTTCTCAAAGGAATCATACCCAACATGTCTGTCCCCTTCATTGATATCATACCCATCAAATCTAGACATGTATTTGTAGACCTTGATTATCATTATTTTTATTTCATAATCAACCTAAGATCAGTCTAGCTATTTTTAAAGAGTGTATATGGGAATGATATGAGAATGAGTAAATTGACCTTTTATAGTAGCATGGCGTATATTGAATTGAAAGGTCTTGATTCTTTATTTTTACTCCTTTTCAATGCTAGCAAGATCATTATTTTCTTGTTTTTTATTTTGTATCGATATATATGTTTGAATGTGAAATTTTATTTGATGTTGGGTTGTATGAACACCATGGATATTTATCCTCATAATTAAGGTCTTCCTCTCTACTCATTGAGAGTAAATTTGTATTCATGGGATTGGCAAGTTGAATATTTTTTAATTTAAGATCTACAAGTTTTTTTTGTTTTTGTTTTGGCTTAAGGTGGGACCACACCCTGTATTCATATGCAACTTATTGATATCTAGGGAGGAAGAGGATATTGACTAGAATCACATGTTTCCACCTCCAAATAACTCAATCCATTTTTTTTGTATCATAGCATGTATCCATATTTATCCTATCAAGAATCATACAATTTATTTCTAATTGACCTTCTTGTTGCTAAAAAATTATATTTATCTTTGAGTCTCCATTCTGACTTGATCTAAGAGTTCATCGATTTCATCATTAAAACCATGCAATGTGTTGGGAGAAGGGGAAGATTGGTAAAAATGATATTTTGTAAAATATCTATCCTCATCCCTTCTACCAAAAACCATATAATTTCTTTATTTATAATCAAACATACAAAATTTTATTTTCTTTATTATGCTGCTACTTGAATCTTCAAAAGAGTATATGTGCTAATTTCTAAAATCAATGCATGAATTATTTCTATTTGTATAACAAAATTATGAGATTTGAGAGGTATATCTGAGTGAATAACCATTGCTTAGATCTTCCCAAACTGGATGTATTTGTGCAATAGTGGAAGCTTCTCCTTAATCTTGTTGGTACTTCGGTTGCCTATTTCTCCCCATCACAAAGTATTTTAATCTATTTTTTGATTTTGGGTTGACTAAAATAGAGTTACCACTCTTCACTTGGAAAATAAAATATTTTATAATAGCTAATAATTCAAATACCAAACAATAAAATTTCCCTATTTTGAGTTGTAGGGGTTTTCAAGATGAGAACCAAGATTTTATCTCCTCAACAATGGTGCCATTTGTAGGCCCAAGTTGATGTGATGAAAACTTACTAGAAACTAACTACTTCTACAATAACTATTATAGGGTTCATAAAAATAGAACCAAAATATCATGTCCTTGAAAATGAAACCATTTTGTTGGTGTAAGTTGATGTCTTTCCAACTTCAACATGCAACAAATTACAAAATAGAAACAATACCAAGTTACCAAGGCTCTTAAGATGACCTTCTAATTTTTAAATAAACCCCAATAATGAGGCTAATATGTTGGTCTAAGTTAATGGGAAAACAATCTCACCTAAACAAAATGTAAATAAGAAACTTATCTACCATCAAGGTGTTTTAGAACATCTCCAATTTCCTAAAACCTAGCAATGACTAAATTAACTTTTATCTTGGCAATAATATCAATTTGTTGGTGATATGAGTTGTGATTTCCAAATACCTAAGGATGGGTACTCTCCAAAGTTCCAAGGACTGTATCAAACCTAGGAAGGGTATCTCAATTTAACTTATATTAAGGTTGAGAAATCAAGGGTCAATTATTGAGGTGGTAGGACCTCCTTCACTTCTAGCTTTGATGAAACAAGGGAGTTTCACTAAGGTGTTGAGTTATATGATATTATTGGGACTGAATGATTACCTTTCCATAAACCATACCCATTTCAGAATGTACCCCTCTTTTGGTTATCATATTAAATCTACATGCTAGTTAAATAATGCAAATCTATGTACCTTTATATGGTAGAAAATTCTTAGCATGTACAAGGTATAAAATATATGTGAGGTTGATTTTTTTAATATATAGGGGGTGATGATATGTGGAGTCAATAGTAGATTGGTGTTGATTATAGTACGGTAATGGAGTCATGGATTCATGTAAAATATGTAATGATTGAGATCTTAGTGTGACATCTTAATGAAGGTTTCACTGAAGACTATACTCAAAACACATAAGTAAGCTAGGTTCTACACATGCATTCAAATAAATAATAGACTTTTTTGACTACTAAACGAGTTTAAACTTATAAATCCATAAGAAGACCTAAGTATTTCCTTTATTATTATGGAAAGATACCATACAAAATGTTTGTAGGGGTTATATAGTCATATGGCTAGCCAACTGATCATATATATGTCAAAAAATGAACATAATTCCAATGGGTCAAATTTTATAATTTGAAATAGTTATTCAAATATTATAATAAGTTCATTACGAATTTAGGATGAACCCATATCATCAAAACATAAAAATATTTATTTTCCCTTTATTGGAGTTGAAACCCTAACTATTTGAAAGTGATTCTTCTTAGTTCTCCACATTGATTTTCCCATCCTTCAATAATGAAAATGGAGGTCCTTATACCCCACTGTAAGTCATTTGAGAGTGGGAAATATGTAATATTATAAAAAATCTAAAAGATCTATGACCAAAACAATTGTAGGGGGTGCCTATAACTCCACATAATTCTTTTCATCATTTTGACACCCTAAATATGATTCAATCATGAATTTTTGTACAAATGTAATATGGGGTGTTATGTGACTTTTTCTCCAAGAGAAGAGAAAACTATGAAATACCCTTTAGAATTAAAAGGGAGAGAAAATAAAAGATATTATGAGCCTTTGGTTAAAAGAAAGATTAATAAATAATATGTATAAACACTCTTTAAAAAGGGAAATAATAATTATTTATTTAAATACTATTAAAAGGAAACCTTTGTGAAAGGGTGTGATGGTTTGGAAAACCACCCCTTAAAGCTTATATAAATAATTTATGTGAGACTTGGAAAGGGGATGGAGAACATTGAAGCAGAGAAGAGAAAAAGGAAAAGAGATTCAAAGAGCACAAAGGAGTGAAGGTTAGGGTCATTGGCTAGCATTAAGGCATTTGGAGAAGGGGAAAATAGTGTGTCCAACTCAAGGTACAACGTACACCTGGGAGTGTCTTGGCCAATGTTGTGTTATTTATGTCATGAGACAGGTTGGGTTATATGTAAGAATTAGTTTCCTTTGGGGGTGATTCCTTTTCATGGAGAGCTTGGACTTATAACTATTCCTTTGAGTGTCAAATAGTAGCCTCTCTGTGATTTACAAATATGTGTTAATAAATTTTATTTGCATTCATTGCTTTAAAATTTTAATTGATATATTTATTTGTACTGCACAATTTAATTCTCATTGTTTTAATAAATAATATATCTTTGTTTATGGAGTAAAATAGAGACGAATTTATATTTGTTTATTTGGGAAATAGTTAGATTGCTTTAGATATTAGAGCCTAATGATTAGGTCTTCTTGTCTTTAAATTTTTCTTTATGTTTTTAAATGCTCCTTGTGTATGTCTAAAATTATACACTTCCCCTAACCTTTAAGTCATAAGACTTGATTATATAAGACCCTTATGCTAATTTTGATTTTTTCAATGACATTATTGAAAATCCTAGATCATATGTATGTTCATATGGATATTTTAAATCTTTTAGATAAATCTAACATTGCTTTGATCACTCCCTATTTATACCTACATTCAACTTAAGACACCATATACATAACTTATTAATGATCTATCTCTCTTTATATATATATTCAAATAAGTTATTGGCCTATAAATCTAAATCTATAATCTTAAAAACACATAAATCAGTAAAACATGCCTTATTTCTAAACTTAAGTCTACCCCTCACGTCGTGTATACAGTTTCTAGATTAATCTTACCAATTATTTTTTTAGGATATGTCATTAGGTAGCTTCAAAATAATCTTAAATAGAGTTTTCACATTCAAGAAAATTATATTTTCCCTTTGATGATTTAATATCTAAATTACCTACATCATCTTGGTTTGTCCAAATTAACTATAAATAGAAGATTCATTCTAGAGAATCTATAATGCATTGTCACCTCATTAGTTATATAAATCCTTCAAAGATTGCATATTTTTTATATTAATTTTACAATTTTAAGTATTATCCTCTCACTTCTTAAATAGTCTATTGAGATAAATAAATCTTGAATAAATAAATAAAATATTCAAATCACTAATATATTATTAAATTATGAATATATATTTTTTAATTCATTATACATCAAATAATTTAACAAATAATGATGAATCTTAAATGTATGATTCATATTTTTGAAGGACATATGATATAGTTCTTGAACACTTCCAAGTCTACTCTATTTAATAGATCGGGTTCTTTAGAAAATCTAATGGAATTATCTTGTGGTTTTTTCCTCTTATTAATTCATCATTTCAAAAATGCATGCCTACTCATCTTGAAAGGTTGTACCCATTTCTTTGAAGGGATATGTGACCCAATGCTACCGATAGATGAATAGAGTGAACTTATCACAATAACAATATTATTAAAAGATCAAAGACATAAGATTTCCACAATCCATATCAATACAAGCTTGTTGCTTTTGAATTAATCATTAAACTATGTATTATTTTTTGAATCAACGTTGTGGATCACACTTAGTGATCACAACTCTTTTTGCATCCTGATGATGGATCATAGAATGTGATCCAAAGTGTTGATTCAAAAAATAACACACAATTTAATCTAAAACCAACCAACTCTTATTATTAAAAGAATCGAATATAGAAACATTGTAAAAATGACTTACATGCGGATGCTCCCATGAGTCCTCATCATCTCTATAAGGTGCCTTCATAAATCCTTGTAGGAGAGTACCACTTAGGTTTGATAGAAAACTATGGGGTTATTTTAGATTTTATTCCTGAGAGTATTAGGTAGAGAAGATGCTAGGTAGCTTTTCCTAGTGGCATTCTTTGTGAAGTAGAAGATGTTGACGTTCTCATAGATGAAATATGGAGATTGTACAACAATGACACCACCATAGATGGAATGAAGGATTATAGTGAATTATAATGTGTCATTTATCTACCTCCACATTTTGCGTACATGTCTGCAAGTGCAATAACAATTATAACATGTGAAAAAGTTTCCCTTACACAAGTCTATCTTTACACCTGCTAGTTGCAATTTCTTGAAAGTTTTTAAAGACTTTTCAACAAATTCATTTTGTTTTGTAATAATTTTAGTGCATGGGATCAGACGTCTTAGAGGCATTATGTCAAACACTTCCTATGCCTTCGTCTATGCTTTCCATATTTTTCATGGACGTCTACCATATGTCAAAATTTCTCTATTCTTTAGGTTTGATGGATTTCCATACCCCATTCCAAAGCTCCCATTTGGGTAAAGGTAGAAAGGATTTGTATTAGTTTGGAATCATGCTTGCATGAATATACGTGATTCCAGCTGGGATAAAATATTGATGCAAATAAATTATATAGAAATCGATAAAATTGATTACAAAATTTTGTATATACATTATTTATAATGTTTAATGTAAATAATCGACGATAATTTTAGTCACTGCATTATTTCATGTAAACGGACTACCTCAAATAAACCATAAGACTTGGGTAGAAGCTTTTAAGTAAAAGCAGAGATAGAAGCTTTAATGGTAATTGAAGAAAAATAAAATATAAGATGTTATAAATGCAACAATATAATCAAATTTAGAGTTTGTTTCTCTATGATTTTTCTCTTGAAGACAACCCCTAAAACTCATGCAGGGTCCACATTTTTGGTCAAAGAATCCAATATTTTTAGGTTTTATCAATACTACATGTTGTGATATATAAGTGTTTGGGTTCTTTTATGAAAAATACATAAGGTTTTACACAAACTTGTAAGATATTTGTCTCCTCGCAAATGATGATCACCACCAAGTATCATGCATAGATATATAAATATTTTCATGGCTTGATATTATTGGAAAATAACATATAGAAATATGGATTAACATCAAAACACTTTCCATGAATTTACTATTAGTATGTTGCAAAAAAAAAGTCATAGAAAAAAAGAAAGGCTATGAAATAGTAGGTGATATATTTGAATAGAATGACATCTCGAGTTTAAATCATCAAAGCTAAGTTGAATGATTGAGATATGGTCTTAATTGATTAAAATTATCAGAATTAATATCAATGACAAATTGTATTTATCTCAATCTATTGTGTTTGGTATAAAAAAAAATTATTGATATCTTTGTAGGATGTTTATTGTACTACCATGTTATTATCATGACAACACTATCCTAGAAAAGGTGTTAGTGTGATATCAATGCTAGTGAACAATTATGTATGAGTTGAAGTGTTCAAGATTTTTCTTAAATAATTTCCTAGAGTTTGTAATCGATTGATGTTACTTTTGAATCACCGTGAATTATGCTTTATTTTAGTGTTGTATATCAAGTATAAATAACTTAGATTTTGATTCTATAGATTTGTTTAATTAGTAGAATGAGTTAGTGATACTATGATCATTTCTAGCCAAATTAGTTACTCCATTTATAACCTAAGCCTAATCGAGGTGCAGTGAAATTATAGCGGGCCCATAACCCATAGGTTCTAGGACCATTTTCACCTCTTAAACTTCAAAAAAATATGATGTTTAAATAAATTGGGTGGAATAAAACAATACCTTTTTAAACAGTTATGTTAAAAATGTTGGGCATTTTGAACTCTTTACATCCATACATGAGAGGAATAGATCATCAATCCAAGTTATCCCTATCCAATGAATGGAGTTGCTCTTTGTTTTATTCCAATTATAAAACTTAATTTATCTCCTATGCCAACCATATTTAGAGTTGTTCCTATACACATATTTCATGTGAATAAAGAGTGAGCTAATTTCCCTAGATTTTTCTTATATAGGGAAACAACTTGAAATATTCCATGTTACATCCCAAAATGTGAGGTTACTATATACTATTGCTAGATGCGGTAAAAGTGAATGTGATGTGAATTTTTGAGATGAATTAATGATGCATGTACCTTATTATCAATATATCACTTGATGTTGTTTCATTTGATGTTGTCACAGTTAATGTTAGTCATGGTCAAATACTGCATATATGAATAGATGGTTATTGAAGTATAGTTATTCTAACTTTAAATATGTTTATATATGTGATGCTACTAAAGGTATGCGCTAGTGGTTGCAGGAAAAGGTTCATTCTCCAGGGGGAGGGGAAATATCACTTGGGAGAGGATTTTGGTCGGTTAAACTGTAATGAAAACCAATTGAGCATACACACACTTCACCTTAGACTGAGTAAACCAAGTTAGTCTTGTACAAGTTTAAGGTAAGTCATCTATAGCTTGTATATTTTGCAAGTAGAGGTCTTGATTGTTTCTGTGTGTTTTATATGAGGACCTTCCTTGCGTTTGTTCACGGTCATTGTGATGGTAACATGAATGAATACACATATTGGAAGTAAGTATATATATACATGTGAATAGTATATACACATATCCGTAGGTATAAGACATGTCGATACAAGCATAAGTTAACTAATGGATATGCCATATGAATGTATCGATATAGTATACATACATATACATGTACCTAGGGGAATATACTGATATATGTATGTGTGATCCTTTTAAAATGTCAAGTCCTAATATGAGATGCTAAAATGATGCAATGAGAAAGAACTAACATAAGAAAAGGGCACCTCAATGATTAGCCTAAGAAATAGAAAACATGAAAGCAAGATAAGATAAAATTGATTGTTGATTATACCTTCATGCTGCTCCTTCTTTGGTTGGCCCTTGATCTTTGGATGTCTTGTGTGCTCCTTGGATGGCAATGGAGTGAAGTGGATGCAAGATGCAAGATGGATTTGATGAGAAATACTATGAAAAAGCTAAAATGATGCAAATGACAATTTGGCAAGAGTTTGGTAGCAAAAGACTTGATCCCTCCAAAATGAGAGAAATGAGGGGGTATTTATAGGATAATTGGAATTATCTAGAGAATTCAACGGTTGAGATTGAGCCAACAAAGCCAAGATGAAGGGCTATGGTGAGTTGAGGACTCACAAGCCCTTACATCTTGATATGTGGAATGTGAGATGGCCTAGGGTGGAATGATGTGGAAATGAGGTAGAAGAGAAGTACATGATGTGGATGAAGGACACATACCTTGTAGGTACCTTGGGGGATGAGAAGATTACTTGGAGGAATAAAAGTGAATTAAAAATTCACAATGATTGGAAGAATCTAGTGGATAAGAGAGGGTTTCCAAAAAGCTGGAGATTTGTCACATGTGGGTGATGTGACAAGTCCAAGGTTCTAGAAGTCCTTGACACATGTAAAGTGACAAGTCAAACCTTCTATAACTTTGCATGGGGATGGGGAAGACCTTGGAAAGATAAAAATGAATTAAAAAATCACATGGGGAAGAGAGGAGCCTTGGATAAATAAATGTGAATTAAAAATTCACATGGGAAAGAGAGTCAAGGCCAAGAAAGGCAAGTGGAAAGGTTGACCAGAAAAGGTAAGCCAAATGTGGTTAATGACTTTTATTAAGGTTGTGCAAACACATGATTAGAATAATTAATAAGAGATTAGAGGCAAGTGGGAGATTATGGAGGACGTGACACTTAATCTTGGTTAAGTGGTGCACATCCTAATCATAGATTAATTAATTTAATCTGGATTAAAAGAGGGTTATGGAGAATGTGACAAGGAGAGAGAAAAAGAGGAATTAGAAATTAGTTTTAATCCAAATAAGTCAAATGACTAAATTAAATAATTTGTCATATTTATTTAATTTAGAGAAGAAAAAGGATAAGGTAAAGTATTTAATTTATTTAATTACATACTTTAGGAACCTTAGGCAGAAAATGAAATAATGATTAAATAAATTATTTAATCACTATTAATGAAATAGATGAAGAGTAGACGATTTTGATCATATGGAAGTGATCAAATTTGGATGTCTACATTTTTCCCCTCTTCGAAGTACCGTTAGAATAATCGTGCTTTGAAGAAAAGAAAGTGCAGATGACTCTATAGAGGAAGTAACCAGAAAATGATGCCCCGGCATGGGGAGGAGGACTTGAGCTGTCCAATTAGTGGGGGAATGGATGAAGATGCCCCAATCCTGGAAGGGGTTGATTATGGCAAGGAAAATAGAGAAATGGGAAGGGTATGCCCCCTCGAGAGGGTGACGGGGGAAAAGAGAGGGGTCCCGGGTGACCTCTCGATAGGAAGAAACAAAGGGTATGGTCAGAAAGAGCATGAAAAATTATGCAAGTTTTTCTTTTGAATGAAGTCAAATGGACAAACAGTTTGCAAATGGCGGCCCCGGGAAGGGGAGGGATTAGTTCGAGGAAAAAAAGGTAAATAAGAAGTAAAAGAATACCCCTTAAAAAGAAAGGGAAAAGAGAGGGGTCCCGGGTGACTTCTTCATAGGAAGAAATGAATTGTATGGTTGGAAAGAGCTCAAAAAAATAACCAAGTTTTCCTTTTGAACAAAGTCGATCCGATGCACAGTTTGCAAATGGCGACACCACGAAGAAAAGGGAAAAAAATGACTACAGAGGGGCGGATTTGCCCCACTGCAGAAGGGCGGGTCCGCCCTGGGAGAGGGCGGGTCCACCCCAGAAAGGGGTGGGTCCACCCCGAGAGAGGACGGGTCCGCCCCGGAAAGGGGCGGGTCCACCTCGGGAGGGCGGATTTGCCCCGGAAAGGGGCGGGTCCTCCCCAGAAGAGAGCGGGTCTGCCCCAGAAGAGAGCGGGTCTGCCCCAGAAGGGCGGATCTGCCCCGGAAGAGGGCGGGTCCACCCCAGAAGGATGGATCCACCACAGAAAGGGGTGGGTCCACCCCGAAAAAGGGCAGAAGGGCGGATGAATGATGAAGGATGAAGGGATGTGGGAAAAGATGAGAGATGAGATGATGGAAGGGGATATGAAGATGATGATGGAATGGAAAATGAAATGCAATCCTAATGCAATTTTCCATCTTTAGAGAACTGATTTTTGCTATAGCATAAGACATCAAGCGTTAGGGTATGTAAACCAAGACGAATTAGTGTCTAATGCATGAACAAACACAACAAACAAGAAGGTTATCCCAACACCCCAAAGTCGCGATGACTTTGGTCGGGCCAGGTATTGGAATAACCACAAGCACAAAAGGATGCCCCAACATAACACAAGACCTTGGGGATCTTGGTGGGTACTACGTGGGACAACCAAGAAGACAAAAATAGATAAAAGAGCAAGATACGCCCCTATGTTGACTAGTCAAATCACACTGGGAGTTCAAATGATAAACAAAAGCCAAAAGCATCAAAAAATCACAATCAATTTGAAATGTCCTTTGCCATAGGATCAAGATGATGGATGGGATTGATGAGGTCTGTTAGGAAGGATACATCCTGTTGAGACCGATGATGGATAGTAAACTCAAAGATCGATATGACGTAGGATATTCAAAACCGATTGGATCTAAGGATACAAGTGGATCTTGTTTGTAAGCACCAACTAGGATAGGGATGTACTTGATGATACGACAAGATGACAAGATGATAGGAGGATAGGATGACAAGATGATAGGATGACAAGACACAAGGCAATAAAAACCCTAAAGACCTAGGGGCTCGAGGGTTGATCAAAGATCAACCGTGCCTACGTGAAAGCGTAGAGCCCTCGTAGTTCGATAAAAGACCATGGATAAAAGCGGAAAGAGGGCAATGAAGACCTCGATGGATGAAAAACAACAAACAGACAAACGCCCAGGGGGCGAATCAAATGATTGAACATGCCTACATGAAAGTGCAGGGGCAACGTAGTTTGACACAAGGCCAAAGACAGACGATGGAGGATGATAAGGCAAACAAAAGACAGAACCCTGGGGGCAGATCAAATGATCGACCTTGCCTACATGAAAGCGCAAGGGCAACATAGTTAAATCAATATTTAATTATTTGTCATCACGTACTTAGGAAATTTGAACTATTTCCTAAGTAATATGGAAATCGACCCTTCTTATTTCGATCATGAAATTAATTAAATAGTTAAATATATGAAAATCATTGTTTATTCATTTCTCATCATATATTTGGAAATCAAATGTTGCCAAGTATAATGGAAATCGACTTTATCTATTTTCATCATGGAATAATTCAAAAATAAGTAAAGGCTTCTCTAATGTTTAAAAGGAAATATTTGATGCATAACTATGGACTTAATAAGGTTAGTTTTGAAAATATTTGAGAGCTTTCCCGTGAAATAAAATTGGTGGAAGAAGCTAAAACGCACAATTGTGAAGAGCGATTCGCCTGGGAGAAGAAATTAACCCAGCTAGAAAACAAGGGCGAATCAGGAGATTAATTGTTTTGAGCTCGCCCTTGACCAATTCCTAAAAGATAAATCATTTTCTTGCTAGCGCCAGGAATGGTGAGTTTTCCTGTAAGTGGCGAATTCAGTTGAACAGTTGGAAAATTATGATTTTGCTGTCAATAATGCAAGTTGAATCATTAAGAAAATTACTGAGTATAGGCTTGGAAACCCACCAAGTGCCTTTGACTGAGCCTGCTTGAATGTGTTGTCAGTTTGCATAAGGAAATGCATTGCTTTTCAGAGTCTATATAAAGGCTCTCAATTGTTGCGAATATTTATCAATCCATTACCAATCATATCTATTCACACTTATTCAATTTGTTTTCTTGAGCAATCTCTTTGTCATCCTGTGTGTCCTTATTCATACCATTATTGTGAGAAGCAATTTACTGTGAGTAAGCTATATTATGAGAAGAATCATTTTTGTGAGTAACCATTATTCTGAGAAGTAAATTACTGTGAGTGGCCATATGCTGAGAAAAATCATCATTGTTGTGAGTAACCATTATTCTGTGAGGAATCATCATTTTATTGTGTGAGATTCAATTCTAGAAAGAGTGTTCTATTGTGAGAAAGAGCAAAGAAACTCTGCAATCTGAGTTACTACAGGAAAAGACCGTCATCATCACCTATGGAAGCTTGATTTATAGGCATGATTATCTTGTTCTCATTTCTTCTTGATTTTTAAAGAAATCATGCTAAATCTTTGAAGGATTATTCAGATTTTATAGTTAGAACCTGTAAAGACATGTTAGGAAAATATAGTATGATGTTGTTATATAAAGCTTGTTTTTTGAATGTCTAAAAGATACGTTAAGTAAATAAGGTATATGTAATGCATGTTTGTAGTAGAAAGCAACATTCCTTTTCAAAGATATACAATGCATCTAGTTATTGTTTGCTTTACCTATATGATCTATGTCTAAATGGAGAGTATTCATTACCTTAGTTATTACTACTAGGACTATGATGAGAGCATGATTCAAGTACATTATAGCCCAACTAAGTTATTAGATTAGCTCAGTAAGCTAGCTACACTCTTAGGAAATGTTCATTCCCATGTAGGAGAAAGTATTGGTAGTACTTGTGATGTAGATTCATCCTAGTAGGTTAGATTGATGTAGGATGTCTTGGTACGGATTACCATGAAGGGACAAAAGACCTACGCGTATTGTAAGATAACCCCAAGTCAAATCAACCCTGAATAGTGTATGTGGCAGTTGACCCTCAGTAGAGATACTGATTAAACACTTTGGCCAAAGTAGTGTAGATGAACAACGTCCTCTTGATTGAGCGATGAATACAGTGTCATGTCCACCGTGATCTTGTATTTCATACTAGATTGCGAGTTTATCGGATGTACAGGTTCTAGCTATGTAGGACACACCACTATACTCAGTCGATTTATAGTATCGATTACCCAACCAATCTCTTTGTAGAAGGGAGGGCCATCTATCGAATGATAGATGTGCGGGGGATCGCATTATAAGTTTGTGGTTGGCAGAAAAGCACCTGAGTGACGTTTCTCCTCCTTACCAGGCTACTGAGGCACCGAGATTTGAAAGGCAGATTCCTGGACCTTCTTACCACTATTAGTTCAAAAGCTCATTGGAGCTAAGTTAGATAAGGTACGTTTTACTGTTACTTGTATTTGTGAAGTTATTGTAATGACATGGAATCTTTATTGTAATTCTATTATGATATCTTGTTCATATTTTATCAATAAAGGAAAGAAAAATTACATTGCAATGACTTGTAGCACGTTTATTTACTCCTTTAATGTAAATTGGATTTTTTAATTTTTTTTACGTAGAACCGGGTCATTACATTCCATGTGTGCCTAGATGAAATAATGTGATTTATCCCTATTGATATGTTTTCTAGGTGCACAAAACTAATACTTAGTATTACTGATTTATTCATTTTCCTTTAATTATTGTGGATTGTCAAAAAAAATAAAAATAAAAATTAATAAAAAGGTATTTTGAAATCTCTCTTAAGTTTCATCTATTTAATAAGTAACTCATCTTCTTAATTTAATATAGAAACTTAAACACTCAAACTCATCACCTAAGTCTACCCTAAGTTATATTATGGGCCCATAACTCACAGGTCCTTGGATTCACAACTTAAACTTTGGAAAAATGACACTATGTTTGAAATAAGTTGATGGGAATAACATATTTATAGGATATAAAACTAAATAGGCTCTTTTAGGGTCAAACATGCAGACATGTTAAATTTTTACAAGGGGAGAAACCACCTCTTCTTTTTTTTAAATACCCATTGCTCTTTCATTGTGGCAAAATGGTTATGTATAAATATGTCATATATATGGGTTAGATTGACCAAATATATTAAAATTTTCATTTGAAGATGTTTATTTGAAGAGTCTGTAGTTGCAACAATATTAAAAGATGTAATAAAGGCTTTGACTGATCTTCACAAGTTAGAATTCCTTGTAAGGGATCTCAAGCCTACTCACAACTTGGTAGATAATGGTGTCATAATCAAATTGACAAATATTGGACTACTTTTGTGAATGAAAATGAGAAAGCCAACAAAAGAATTATATATGGGGATCACTACTATAGAACCTTCTTGTGGTGAACCTCCTTACATGAAGAAAGATATAAAGAAATAAATTTTTGAATGAGTCTCATCTCATGGAACATAAGCCTTGGTGTGTCAACAAGATTAAGAAATAATAATGGATGGGTTAGCTATAGATATCGGGTGCATTCTAGTTAATATAGTTTTATTCTAGGTGGGTGCACTCTAGTTAAATTAAGTGAACTATTAGTTCTGATGTTTCACTATGAATTTCTTTATGCATGTTAATTATTTACTATTGTTCTAGATGCCTAGAAAGATTACCATGCTTTATTTTACTGTACTTTGTTATTAGAATTGATCAACCCAATAACTTTGTACATGTGTCTTATAAAGTATTAAATAGAAAAGGATATTAACTCTTTTTAGGGTAACTTTGTACTTGCTTCAATTCAATTATACTTGACGTATAGGAAAAGAGGATACTCATGTAGTCTGAAATGCATGAATATCATCTTAGAATATATTTTGAGTATATAGATTATATAGTTCAACGATGAGTGATAAAGTAGGGGATATGCATAGACCATTCACTAGGTAAATGTTATGTCAACACATGAAAATAATTTTGTAAATTTAATGTTGAAGATTCATGTAAGTGATTAAAACATCTATATTAAAGAACATGTGTTACATGAGAGAAAATTGATAACGTTGAAATATATGTGATTAAACATATAGAATAAGAATTAGTTTTTTTCAATTGAAAATTCTTGATATGTATGTATAGTCCTTGTCATAATTTTGATTGAAAAAATGGTTCTCTTGAAATTACTTGTTAAATTGAAATAAAATTAAAGAGAGAGAGAGAGATATGTATTAAAAGAAGAAAAAGATGTAGATGAAGATATATATATATATAGATAGATAATTTATAAGGGGAGAATTATTATGTGATTTTTTTTTCGAGAGAAGAGAAATCTATGACAAACCCTTTAGAATTAAAATATAAAATAATGGATATTATGATCCTCTGGTTAAAAGAGAGATTAATAAAGAATATGTATAAAAACTCTTTTAAAAAGGGAAGAATAATTATTATAAGACAACCTTTGTGAAAGGGTGTGATCGTTTGGAAAACCACCCCTTAAATCTTATATAAAGCATTTATGCGAGACTTGGAAAGGGGATGGAGAATATTGAAGGAGAGAAGAGAAAAAGGAAAAGAGAAATTCAGAGGGCACAAAGGAGTGAAGGTTAGGGTCATTGGCTAGCATTGAGGCATTTGGAAAAGGGTCACACAGTGTGTGTCCAACTTAAGGTACAACACACACCTAGGAGTGTCCTAGCTAGGGTTGTGTTATTTATGTCGTGAGGTAGGCTAGGTTTTGTGTAAGAACCAGTTTCCTTCAAGGTTGTTTCATTTCCATGGAGAGCCTGGACTTGTAACTATTCCTTTGAGTGTCAGATAATAGGCTCTCTATAATTTATAGATGTGTTAATAAATTTTATTTGCATTCATTGCTTTAAATGGTTAATTTGAAGATGTAGTCTGGAATGCATGATTATCATCTTAGAATATATTTTGAGTATATAGATTATATATAGTTCAATGATGAGTGACTACATAGTAAGGGATATGCATGTCATTCACTAGGCAAATGTTATGTCAACACATGATAATAGTTTTATAAATTTAATGTTGAAGTTTCATGTAAGTGATTAAAACATCTATATTAAAAAACATACGTTACATGAGAGAAAATTGATAAAGTTGAAATATATGTGATTAAACATATAGAATAAGCATCAATTTTTTCAATTGAAAATTCTTGATATGAATGTATGCATAGTCCTTGTCATAACTTTGATTGAAAAAAATGGCTCTCTTGAAATTACTTGTTAAGTTAAAATAAAATTAAAAAGAGAGAGATATATGAATTAAAAGAGGAAAAAGATGTAGATGAAGAAATATATATATATATATATAGTTTACAAGGGGGGAATTATTATGTGATTTTTTTTCCAAGAGAAGAGAAATCTATGAAAACCCTTTAGAATTAAAATATAAAATAAAGGATATTATGATCCTTTGATTAAAAGAGAGATTAATAAAAAATATGTATAAACACTCTTTAAAAGGGGAAGAATAATTATGTATTTAAATAAAATTTATTAAAAGGCAACCTTTGTGAAAGGGTGTGATGGTTTGGAAAACCACCTCTTAAAGATGATATAAAGCATTGATGTGAGACTTGGAAAGGGGATGGAGAACATTGAAGGAGAGAAGAAAAAAAGGAAAAGAGAAATTTAGAGGACACAAAGGAGTGAAGGTTAGGGTCATTGGTTGGAATTGAGGCATTTGGGGAAGGGGCACATAGTGTGTGTCCAACTCGGGGTACAACGTAGACCTGAGAGTGTCCTAGCTAGGGATGTGTTATTTATGTCATGTGCTAGGTTGGGTTTTGTGTAAGAATCGGTTTCCTCTAGGGGTGCTTCCTTGTCGTGGAGAGCCTGGACCTCTAACTATTCCTTTGAGTTTCAAATAGTAGCCTCTTCATGATTTATAGATGTGTTAATAAGTTTATTTGCATTCATTGCTTTAAATTTTAATTGATATATTTATTTGTATTGCATAATTTAAATCTTATTATTTTAATAAATAATATATCTTTGTTTATGGAGTAAATTAGAGACAAATTCAAATTTAATTATTTGGGAAATAATCAGATTACATGGGGATACATCTTCCTTCTATTTTCACCACTTTTTATCATTAAGCATGGTGTGTGGTTCACAAGTTGTCCTTGGGTTTGAGGAAGGGTGCACTTAAAATTTTAATGGTGTTTACTGTTAGAGTAAAGGTTTTAACTTAATTATGTTAATTAAGTTATCTTTATTCCTCTCTTAAGATTTCATTTTAGTTTGCATATTGTGACATTTAATAATTATATTAATTATTAAATGTCTACCTATTAGGGTTTCTTTTAGGTTTGCACAATCTCTTCTTATAAGGATTGATCATTGTATATTATTAACAACTCTCTAATTAATACATTTTTTCAGCTTTCAGAGCACCCTTGCTTTTTTGTCTCCATCTCTTCTTTTTGTGACAGGTTATTTGCATGCAAGTTATCTTCAGAGTCTATGAAGTTAGATTTACCAACTTCTACATGGTATCAAAGCTCCAGACCTACAACTTCTTGTTCGTCTTATGAAGATATGACGTTTCAATAAGTTTAGTGCAAGGGTTTCCACAGACATCTTTTTTACAAGATCTGGGGGTAGATGATTTTTTGGAACACTTTGGGCTCAAATGGAGGTCACCATCATGTTCACAGTGGCCCAAAACCCTAGGAACGCTTGTCAAATCATCAATTTTGGAGCATTTGATTTTTGAGGCAAAAAATTTTTGCTAGAGAATCCGTATGGCCTCCCTAGCATGCTTCACGAAGCGAGAAAATTTTAAAAAAAATCAAAAAAATAAAAATAAAAAAGTTTTTTTTTAATTTTCGGCGCTCACTGTTTATTAGGGGTCTGTCGCCTGGCAGCCACCCATCTGCCGCCAAGCGGCCTCCCCTGCACCACCGCCACCGACAAAAATCACCATGCCACCACCGCTTTAAGCCCTACAAGCTCCCTCTGAACCACTCTCAGTTCTATGAAGAATCGAGCCCTAAGCACCGACCCCCAACCCTTTGTCGACTAAGCCCCGCTCATGATGGGACTTTTAAAATTTGTCAAAATTTTGCCTTGTTTTGGGCATGTTTGTTTATCTTTTGTGACTGGGGGTCTAATGTTTAGGGTTTAGGGTTTTGGTTACCCATGATAAAATTGTTTTTGTACCAATTAAAACCGTACGTTATATTTTTGCATTGACCTATTATTGGGGGTTACCAGTCTCCTAAGTCGTCTATCTGAGCCTATCTTTCGTGTTGTTACCGACCCCTTCACCCGACCTATCGTTCCTTCTTTTCCATTTAGGTGTTATTATTATTTTTCCTAGAAGGGGTGGTTTTCCCTTTATTTTTGACTTGGGCCTAAAAATTTGTGCCTTTGAGGGTTTTCTTTTCCCTTTCTCCCAGTCGGCCCCACTGCTATAAGTAACTTTTCCCTATGCAATTTGGCGAGCCGTCAGATCATGGGTTCAAATCTAGACCGTTCCTCGCAGATCTCGCACGATCGGATTAATTTCCTTGAAAATGTTGCAAGGTGTGCGAGTTGGTGACACATTGGTTGGCTCCACGATACAAGGTGGCTGGATGGGGCCTATTGTGCGGCCATGACTTTTTGATTGCGAGGGGTGTGATTGGTTGTTGGTTTTCCCAAGAGGTGATGCGAATTCTTCAACAATCTTTGACTAGATCTGAGTTGTTTGACTTGCTAGGTCTTTTCACATCGATGGTTTGAATTCAAAAATTATATTTCACCCGTGTGAGGATTATTTATGCTCTACAAGTTATTTACATTAATGGCGAAGGTTTTTTAGTGGATCTCATCCCACTTTACTTGCGTGCAATTGGTATCCACCTGATAATGCAATGATGGGTTGTACGACATTTTCCATGAGATAAAAATTATTCTATAGTGGCAACGTCAGCCACTAATTGCTCGCTTGCTTGTACTACAATTTGGGCAATTAATTTTCCCTACACCGGCTTGCTCAATAAATGCTCACTAATTTTCTCATTATTATCATTGCATTTTGAGTTTGTTTGTTTGCAGGTGGTTGATTTTTCTTGTTGATTTCGAGCTCAAACTTTCAATGGATATGTCAGTAGTACAACGAAGTGCCAGGGCGAGTGCAAGAAATTTGCGGCAAAAGGAGGAATAAATTGTTCCTAGTACTTCTGGAACAATAGCTCAAAGGGTGGATACGAGGTCTAGACGTTGCACATTGCTTGTTGAGCTCTTTGTGAGCTCTGGTGGTACAGGGTACGAAACCGATTCAGACTATTGTAGCTACCTCGCGGCCTTCATTAAGCTCCTGGGAGTCGATGAGGAGGTCCTCGTAGTTTCTCCAATTGTTGTGGTGGCACCATGTGGTATTGTTGGGTCTAGTATTGGTGCAAGCAAGAGTAAGGTAATGGTCTCGCTTCATACTGAAGCAAGAACTAGAAGCGGTCACCTGTATCGGGGCCACATGTTTGCTCGTGAGGCAAGGAAGTGATGTGGGTTGTTGGGGTGGTGCTCTTTTCCTTTTCATGTTGTTTCGGTGGTTCGGATCTGATGTGGACGTGCACGTGGGTGGCACAGTTTTTTTTCTCCTTTTCGGTTGGTTACAGGGGCGTAACTGTTTTTGATTCCTCTATGTGTATTATAGTTTTTTCTGACAATGAGGAGTTTTTGAAATGAATCTGAATTTTATTTGGTTACGATGAAATTCATTTTGAAATGAACAATGGAGCTCAATGCTTGTTGCTCTCATGTTCTATAAAGGAGATTTCACAGCTCATTGTTGGGGTCAGATTTTTTGTGTTCTAAGGCTTAGACTATGTACAGTTAAAATTATATTGTGGTATCTGGAAGGTCCTAGCTAGGAAATCATTCCAGGTCGGGTATTGTATAAGATAAGTATGCTATGCTTTTGTAGTGACTGATATCGAAAAAAATCTACAAAATTTAGACAATTCTCTCTTGTGTACATATCATGGGTTGTGAATGGATTTATCAATGGTTTCTTCATTCAACTTCAATGGTATATTTGGATGTGTAATTCGTTTTCCTGATTTAACTTAATGAGTTAATCAAATGCTTGAAAAGGAGTTATAGATCTATGATAATGTGCTTAGGATCTACTAAGAGTATTGTTTTAAATACTGGAAAATCTCATAATGTAAAACATTATAATGATAAGTTCAATGATGTCAGGGACATGTTTTATGTGACTCCCGCCTGCTTGGATGAGGCACTAGATAGTTCATTCAAGATCCTTTTAGAAGTACAAGATGGTAGCTCAAAGTGTAAAGGTTCAAGATCTGAACATTTAAAAAAAATCCAATTCTATCTCTTTTGAGATACAAATCTTATACTAAATCTATTTTCCTAGCTTTAGATAGTTGTTATTATTCTTTGGTTTTCCAAAACTTGAGTAGTTTCTATCTAGTTGCATTAATAGGAATGTATCTGTATATTGAAGTGTTCTTGGGGCATGAATCATTTTTATGAACACATATAGGAAATTCCCCCTTGGTTTCACAGAGCTAGAAGTGTAGGAGATATCAGTCTTTGACTGAATCTTGTCAGTTGGACATTAGCCTTTGTGGTTCTTGAATATGGAGGTTGGCTAGCTCTTAGAGAATGAAAAAGCCTTAGTGAAAATTTTAAAAACACCAACAGAATGGCGACTCTACTGGGGAAATTCATAAGTTTTGGTTGCAGACGATTTTGTTATAGAGTCATTATAATCTTGACATATTACTTGTAACCAGAGGTTGAACTTTATTGAATTGTTGTTTTGCCTAGGTCGCTAGTTGAATGGTGATTTCATTGGGGAGAACTTCTGAGAAATTAAAAAAATAAATAGAAACCACAGAATTAGGTGGTGGCTTTCCAGAATCATTTGTTTGGTAGATCTTAAATTTAATTTTGGATGGTAAGAGGTTATAGATTTGGAAAATATTGGAAGCAATATGATCTCAAAGTATTTGAAGTATGACTCTTATTGTCCTCAATTTTGAATTTTCAAAATTGAACAACCCATATGAAATTTTGCCTAAAATTTCTTCATAAATCTTTATGGAACGCATTTCGAGGAACCATAATTCTCCAATTGAATTGTGCAGCCATTAGTCTCCTTCCTATTTTGCCTTGTGCGAAATTTGGGAACATTTCAACATGTTTTTCCCCTTGTTTTGTCCAATTTCGGGATTTTTGATCACCATTGCAAGTAGGGACCTTTTGGCCTAAAGGCACGTATTACGAGGTGCAAAGGTTGGGAACTTTAAGTTTTGGGTCTATATTCCTTTTGGTCAACATTTTTTCATTCACTCTCATTCATTTTCATGGAATTCTGAGTCATTTTTGGTGTGTTTTTGGTCAATTTCGGGTTTCGAAGACCTCACTGCAAGTTTGGGGGTTTTAAGTTCTAAAATGAAAATGATACTTTTACTTGCACTCAAGTCCCTAAGACCCGATTTCACTTTATGAGCTTTTTAAGTGACTTTTGTGTTTTTAAAAATTGATAACTTGCATTGGGGGTCCTAAGACCCGATTTGCAAGTGAAAGTGCTTTTAGTCACTTTATAACTTTCATGTCACTTGTAATGGGGGTCTTAAAGCCCAATTTACAAGTTGAAGGCTTTTTAAAAAGTTACTTTTTTATTTGTCACTTGTAATGGGGGCCTTGAGACCCGAATTGCAAGTGAAGAGCACTTTTCCACTTTATAAAATTCATGTAACTTGTAATGGGGGTCTTAAGACCCGAATTATAAGTTGATTTTTTTTTAAAAGGCTACTTTTTATATGTCACTTGTAATGGGAGCCTTCCGACCCGAAATACAATTGAAGGCACTTTTTAGTCATTTTATAAATCATATGTAACTTGCAATGGGGGTATTGAGACCCGAAATGCAAGTTAGAGGCTTTAAAGTTACTTTTTATTAATATGTAACTTGGAATGGGGGCCTTGAGACCTGAATTACAAGTTGAAAGGTAAAAGTTAAGTTTCATGTCACTTGTAATGGGGGTCCCGAGACCCGAATTGCAAGTGAGGGCCTTTTTAAGTCTTTTTAAATATTGATAACTTGCAATGGGGGTCCTAAGACCCGATTTGCAAGTGAATGGTCTCAAGTTCAAGTTTAAATCACTTGCAATCACCCATCCAAGACCCGATTTGCTTGAAAGAGAGTTTTACATAGCATTTTTCACTTGTAAAAACATTTTTCCACATTGCAAGTAAGTCACCTTTCACTTGCACTTGCAATAAGCCTTCCAAAACCCGAAATTGAGTTTTGGCCTTACTTTTGTAACCCCTTTGTCTCATTATTGTTAGTCTTGTTTGCACACATGACCTACCAAATCAATAATATAAGGCATGGGCCTTATTTTTCAAGAAAATTCCAAGGCTAGAGAATGATACAAGGAAAGAACAACCACATGACGAAGTCACAGAAGGAAATTTCAAGTAACATGATCTCTTGTATGTTTTGAAATCATTTGCAATGTTGGTTTCTAGACCTGAAATTGCTTTTATCAGCAACTTGTAATTTGTTTTATCAACTTATAACTTGTGAGCATAAGGAAGAGAATGATGGTAAGTGAAAAGGCATAGGATGTAAGATTTAAGTGAAGATATGGAATAGACAATTTAATGAAGGTCAAAATTATGTTGTATTACTACATATGATACAAAGAAAGAACAACAACAAGTTGAAGCACAGTCATGCCAAGGGAAAGTGATGATATTTCCAAGAGAACTTCAAAATGGATATTTTTCACCAAAATGTCTTCTTACCTACTGAAATTAGTAACATGAAAAGGTAGTCCTGTATAGGTGTATTGAGATAGGACAGTGAGTCAAGACATCTTAGAATTATGAAAAGGAAAAGACAGTTGATTAAAAAGTAGTTTGTAATGTATTTTTGAGCATGAGGACTTCATTGATAGAGGATGACAACAAAATATGATGTTCTATGTCAAGGGACAATTATATCAAGTTGTAGTACAGATTTATGAAGATGAAAATGGTCCTAGTGATGTCTAGAGAGCTAGGAAAGTGACAAAGCCATATAAGAAAGTGAATAAGTGACAAGAATGTTTGATTAGCATAGAATGCTTTCAAGACAAAGATCAAAGAATTTTTTCCAAACAACAACATGAAGACCCAATTGAGGATGATGTAGTTCAAGTTGTGTCTTCAGACACTTTGAATAGTTTCAATTATGTATCTGTAATTTTAGTTTTGACAAATTACATATAAAATGGAAAAATGTAATTGCAAGTAATCATATCACTTGCAAAGTTGTAACTTGTAATTACATGTAATTACATTACAAGTCAAATTACAATAGGACTTGTAATGTAGAATAAGTCAATTGTAGCTAGTTAGTGGTTGAGAGAATTTCTCAAGTTAGTTGGGATCCTCCCACCTTTTTCTCAAGGCTTCTCTCCTATAAATACTTGAGGGGGTATATTGTAATATTTATCTTTTGGCAATGCAACAAAAATATGTTAGTTTGTATGTGCACTCTAAGACTTTGAGCTTATATGTAAATCAAATTACACTCAATTAAAAGAGGAAAATTGCTTTCAAACTTTGTGTTGATTCAAGGTGTTATGTGATGACATTTTCTGCATATTGATTGTGAGTTTTGTGGTGTTATACAAGAGGGATTCAAACTCAATTTTACAGAATTTGAGATGCTTATTGTGTTTGGAGTTTTAGACTAGTTTTCAGATTTGATACTGCAGACTTTGAGCTATTTGTCGCATTTGAAGATATTGTAGAACACTCAAGCAAAGGGGCTAACTTGCAGACTTTGTGTTGCTTTTATTTTCTATGTTTGTGCATAAAAAGTGCATCATGTAATTAGACTTTGAGCTGCTACACACTATACTTGGTTACTAGTAAATCATCTAAAAAGGTTGAGAGGAGAGTAAGTTGTCAAAGGCTTTGTGCTTTCAATTTGTTTTCCCGTCCTGGAGGAGCAACGAAGGACTTTGCACCTTTATGGAAAATTTGCTTCTTTATTTGTTTACTTCATTAATCATTTATGCTTTCAACTGTGATTCTTTTCTGAAATAAGAGAAAAGAATAAGTGTCTTTTCTAAAAAGAGAGAACAAGACAGAATTTTACCCAAATTTAGAGTAGATTTATAGTTAGAGTTTATTTCTGAATTGTTAAAATAGAAAGCAAAGGGGGAGACTTCCCTTTGAAAATGGGAGAGTTTATCTCACGTACTATGGTTGAAACCACAATTTTGTACGCTTTCCCAAGTATACAAAATCTTCAACCAACAACTCTGTTGTGGATGAAGACCTAGAACGTCACCATTTTTTAAAAGGGAATTTCATATTCTTTTGCAATTCAGTCCTCTGTTGAAGAGGTGGCGACTCTATCTGAAGAACTAGTTGATATACAAGGAAAATTCCTAGATCTGTAACATTTACAGTCAGTGAGAGAAGATTAACAAGTGCTTCTTAATTTCCAGGTATTCTCATTAATCTAAACAAGTCAATATTTTGATTATGAGAGGAATTCAGAACTAGGGATGATTAATGGTTCCTAATTAGATGTTATAGCATTAAGAAAGGAATGGTGTTTATTTTCTCCATACTTCTAATAGTGAAATATGTAATATGATCTGAGAAGTATGTTTATGTTTTATTATGCCTCTAAAAGCTCAAGGCATAAGTATTTCAGTCAAATTTTTAGAATCATGGTTGAAATTAGTAAATGATGTATTTGATAACTATGTATAAAGTTGATAGTGATTGAATGGGTATAAGAAAGTTTTTATATGAGATGTCAAACTCAAATATGCAAAGGGAACAAGTTTCACTAAGCCCTTCAGGGGATCTTGTAATTCAAAGGTATATGCCATTTAACTTTAGTGGTATCAAGGGTTTCCCTAATCTAATTCCTAAGAGGATTAGGAAGTATTTTCCTAAATACACAGGGAAAAGTGTTGACTCTTCCTCTAAGCATCTGCAAGATTTTATAGATGTGATGGGGGATTATGAAGTCAGCCATGAGGATGTTGTTATGAAACTTTTTGTGCAATCCTTGAAGAATGATTCCAAGGATTGGTTCTCATATTTGTCTACATGTTCTATTAACTCATGGAATCAGTTGGTGATAGTTTTCATTGAACAATTTGGTGAAAGGGTAAACCCAAGCATAGTAAGAAAGGGTTTTATGGGAATCCACATAAGAAAAGATGAGCTAGTTCCATATTTTAATCTCAAATTTTCAAAGGTTGTAAGAGAAATTTTTGAAGAAATAAGACCAAATAAGGTTGAATGCTTGGTTGTATATCTTGGTGCTTTGTACAAAAAGATGGGTTACTTATTAAGAGATAAGGAACCTACAACCTTATATCAGGCATATCTAACGGCTATGGACATTGAGAACAACATGAAATACTGAATGATGAAAGGGTATCTAGTTGCAAGTGTTGGTTACCCTGGCACAACTCATACTAGTAAAATTTTGGAGTTGGCTACAAGGATCACTTGTTATGATAAGAATACTTTGGCAACAGTAATATATCCATCATTACAATATGAAGAAAATGATGAAACCCAAGTTGAAAACCAACTCGACTTTAGTAGTGATGATCAAAACTCTTTTGTGCAAGAATTGTATGAGATGAAGAGACAAGAGGGAGAATCACCATATAAGCTTTTTTTGAGGTTTTTGGATGCTTTAATAGAAGTGCCTAGATATTTCAGACTTGATGATTCTGTATGCATTGATTTGTTTTGTGAAATTTATGAACCTGGGTTGAGTAATTTGCCAGAAGAATTGAAACTTGGTAACCTTGCCCAAGTCCTTAAATGGATAGAGATTGCAGAATCAACCAAGAGCATATGTGCAGAAAATGAAGATCACACTTTCCATTTTGAAGAGTGTTGGACAACTATACTAAAGCTTGAGGAGCAAGGTGATGGAAGATTAAACAAGCCACCAAGTGCTTTTCCATGTCATGGTTACAATACACATGTCACCAAGGTTTTGTTACAGGCTAGTGATTGTGAATTTAGAAGTTATGAGTGCCTCTCCGAGAATGATATGGAAACTTTTTCCTTACCAGAATTTTGTGATAGTACAAAGCCTCATGATTTTATTCGCTTATAGATGAGGGGAATTTTTTTAAATGATGAATATTTGGAGTATACTCCGGATATTCTAGCAATGGAGTATATTTATTGTGTAAATGATGAGGAATTGGAAGAGAATGAGGTGTGTGCTAAATATTGTAATCTAAAAAACACTACTGAAGGTAACCAGTACAGTGATGAATGAATTGGTGTCATTGATATTGCTGGTGAAAATTTTTCAGCTTGTGCTGAAATTTTCACTTATAAATTAACACATACAACAGGTGGTACTGAACATGAGGAGGCTAGTGCACACAACCATTTCTCTATTGATCTTGTTGAAGTTGGTTTTCTAGAGCCTACTTTTGAGGTGTTTCATTTAGAGTTGGATGATGGGATACAAGGGGAAATATATTGTGAGAAGCCTGAGATGAATGTGTTCGCACATTTTCTAGAGAAAGATGTGACTTATGATTCCCATTTCTATAGTATCAGGAAGTGTTTTAGGACATCTGAACATAGATGTTGGCAACTAGGCTTATGTTGTAACCATCAGGGTGAGGATTCCCCAAATTACGTATCTTCTATTTTATGCAAAGAGGGTTTGTATAACATGCACAAGGTTTTCTATGAGAATTTTCAGTTCGATATGCAAACTGATTTTGATGCCAAGTTGTGTGATGTCAAAGACCAGATAGATTACGAATGTTTATGTTTTGTTGTGCACTTTTTATACAGATGCCCCACTGAAAGTAGGGACCCTCTTTCTTGCTCTTTTTTGCTTTCGTTCTTGGTCTTTTGGCCCTTTGGTTTTTGAGGATTTGCTTGCTTGGGCATGTGCTTGGATGTTTATCTTTCTTGTGTGGATGATTCCCCTATGAGATATATAGAAAACCTTAAGTTTTGGAATCATTCTGGGCTTTTCACTACTCTCGAGAAAATCCCCACCTGGCGGAATTCCCCAGTTTCCTTGAAAACTCGGTGGCGGTTGCTTTTCACTGTGATCCAGAGATTTTGGTCCTTCGCGGAATTCCGTCATGACCGGATTTCTCTGAGGGTTTGTTGCCTTGTCAAATTCTCAAGTTTTGGTTTGACCTATCTTGTTGACTGCATTAATGCTCGATTGTATGATTTCTGCGGTGGGTATTAAATCTTTTTTTTTTGGGAATTTTATGCCATTGTGGTTTTATCGCTTGCTTTTTATTGGTCTGGAGTGCTTGATCCTGAGTGTTGATGATGGATTGTGTGTTTGGGATTGAGGTCAATTGTTGCGGTTGGGTTTTCTGGAAGCCATTTGCACTTTGCTTGGACTTTAAGGTTTCTTGCCAACTTATGTTGTTTCGACTTTCTCTGTCCTCATGGTATGTACATGATGCTTTCTCTATTTTAATGAATGAATTGAATTACTTCATGATCTGTGTGTATGTGTTGTGAGTCAAAGTGTTGATATGGTAGGCTTTGGTGATTGATGTTAGGGTTTCTAGTTTTTTTTTGGTGCCCCTTCACGTGGTTTGTGTTGCCTTGCTTTTATTATTGAGTGCACGTGCTTCTTTGGCATTTTGGGTGTGCTTGGGGTTTGAGTTCCTGCATGTTTGGGTGTTGAATATCTTGAAGTTGGGGGTTATCCCATTCTATTTGAGTGTCGATCCCAAGTGATTTTTTGAGCTTGTCTTTCGATTTCATCATGCGGTAGCTTGCTGGTATGGGCCATAGCAAACCTTTTGTAAACCTTACAAACAAACAAGTTGAGTTCAAGCTTATCTTGTGCGCTCATGGCAAAATTTTAGGGTTTCGTGCCTCGGGCATCACCAGTCCCTTTCGATTTACTTTAGGGTGAGTTTTGAATTCAGGGATGATCTATGGGAGGTTTATATCAAGCTGGTTTCAAGCTCCATATCCTCAAATTTGTGATCGTTCGATCAATTTGAGTGAGGTCGAGAGAAAACGTGGATATTCGGGTTTTCAAAGTCTTCACGGAATTCCTTATCTGTCGAAATTCCCCGAATTTTTGTTTTCTCTTTTTTTTCCTTAAATATGCAGTGATCTGAATTTCTGCTTGCCTCATGAATTTCCTCCACCTTCATATTTCCCCAATTTGTCTGTCGCCTTGTCAATTTCCCGAAAATGGGCTTAAATTATGAGAATTACATTAGCTTCGTTGGAATCCATGCCTTCGATATTTTCCCGAAATTTCTTGGTCCCTTCATTTTCTCGGAGTTTGTGAATTATTGTCATTTTTTCGGATTTTTATCCCTGGCGTATTTTCTCGAAGTCTTGTTGAAAATGAAGAATCAAGAGATTGTATGAAATTTTACTTGATGACTATGTATTTGATGATTTACTTAACTTGTTCTAAAACGTACACGTGATTTCTTGTTTAATTTAATTGATCAAATGATTTTTGGATGTTGTTGTGCTTATTTTGCTAAAATCCGCCTGGTTGGGAATTTCCCGAAATTCCTCTCTAGCCTGGATTATGCAGGAGGGATGGAAACCCGAACTTTGAGATGCTTAATTTTTATGAGGTTTTCGAGCATGTTGCTTATCATGGGACTTGTATTGAAGATGAATTTTTTATTTGTGATTAATTAACTTGCGTTCCATGTGATCTTTATTATGTTTTCTTTGTCGAATGCAGGCTGAGTCAAGTAAGGTGATGACAAGTGGAACCAAGGGTAGAGTGGTGGATCCAGGTGCAGAGGGGTCTTCCATTTCTGAGGCAGAAAGAATCAAGATGGATATCAAAATCAAAATTCCAAAGAGCAAGTTGTCCTCCATTTGGTTGAGGGTCACTGATAATTGGATTGTGGGATTATGAAGAGTTCAAGATAAGGATAGCAGTACAGGACCTTCCTCTGCTGGCCAAAAGGACATTGGAATTAGGACTAGCGCATGTAGCTGGATTTCCTCCTACAGTGCAGTGTTATGAACTGGTGCTTGAATGTGCATGACACTATGAAAAAAGTACACAAAGGATAGTTGGTCCCCAAGGGAGAATTGTGGCAAATCTAAATCCTGTGTCTATAGCCCAGACCTTTGACATGCCTGACAAGTCTTATGTGGTGGCTTTTGACATGGATGTGGCAAATAAGTTTTATGAGGAAGATACCATCAAATCCCAAAAGGTCATTAATTCCTGGTTGGAAAAACCTAAGTCCCACTTTTCAAAGTTACCCAAGTAGTTGTTTAGAGCTAAATTCAAGAAGGAATACTATGATGTTATCACCTTTCTTAGTAGGGTGGTAGGGTTGAAGAGTGTAGGAATGTTCAAAAAATGGATGTTCCATGTCATTGCTATGATGGAACAGGGTATAAACTACCACTGGGTAGGCATAATAAGTGTCGTGATTCATGAACAAATGTGTAATGCCTTGCAGACTAAGAGTTTCACAATGACTTCTTACATGTTCTATGCTTTAGCTAGGTTCCACCCATATAAGGGATTAAGCACAAAACGTGTGTTTGCACAAGATGTAATTTATGAAGTTTACCCACAACTACACTTGGGTAACTCGAGCTACAGAAGGGTGAATGATGCATTCACCATGTACATCACTAGGTTGCTCCAAGGTGCAGAGCATGTCCAGATCTTAGATAATGCCAAGGAGTTAATTAAGAGCTTTGGATCCTAGTTTATCCAGTTCCCCACCTTTTCATCCATAAGAATTGATGGTTGTCAGAGGGCTCCATACAGACTCCCTAGGTACCCTACGGATCATGTTGTACTCCTGGAGGTCACAAGACAGATATGTGACTTTGATGTAATTGTGAAGAGAAAGAAGCACAAGACTGGTTTTGGTGGTGATTTTCCTTTGAGGATAGGCAATGATGAAGCCTGCCCTTCTATTAACTCAACCCATGCTTCTGAAGAGGAGATGAGTACCCTGGGTCTTCCTTTCCACTCCAAGAGGTCCAAGTTTGATATAACCGGTGAAGCACAAAAGAAGGCTAGTAGAGATTATAGTCACAAGGATGACATAGAATACTACTGGGCCAACATCAGTGTTGAGTTTGAAGTCAGAAGAAGAATTTCTCCAGGTTACCAGTCAGCTTGGTACGGTTATGCAGCATAAGGGTTGTTCCTGATCAGGTTGAGGAGGATGGGAATTTGATTCAAGTTCATAACTTTGAGGTTGTGAAGGATAAGCCAGTTGGAGAGGTTGATTGGTTTGAGGAAGAGAAGATAGAGCTGGAACAAGTCATGACTCCAGTAATCAAGTATACCAAGCTATGGCTCAAACACAAGATGTTGGAGTTGGAGAGTGAGGGTGTGCAATGCACCTATGATCTTATGGGAGACTTGAAGTTTCACTCTACTACCGAGGAATCACCTAAATAGGACCCCAAAGGCAAAACCAAGGTGGGTTCTCCTTTCAAGATAAAATTTAAAGATGTTCAGGTAGAGGAGGTAGGAGAAGCAGAGAAACAAAGAAAGTCCATAGCCAAGAAAAGGAAGCATGTCTCGAGGAGAAAGTAGGCTGAAAGAGCTGAAGGAGAAAAGGAAGAGGCCAGTGTCCCCTCACCTAAAAAGAGGAGGATTGTGAGGTTGTCACAAAAGGAGAAGGGAAATTCTAAAGAAGATGAAGAGGGTGGCACACCTACGGTAGAGGTAGAGACCTCGAGGGAAAAGACACAAGTATATACTAGGAGATCAAGGACTCCTTCTCCCAAGGATGTTGCACCGAAAGGAAACTTTCCCATGACTGCTCCTATCATCGAGCATGAAGACATCCCTCCTCTTCATGAGACTGGCAATGTGCCAGACGAACCAAAAGATGTTGAAGATCCCCAAGACCATGGAGAGGAGGAATTCCAAGAGGGTGATCTCTACAATGTTGAGGTGGAAATAGACAAGGTTTTGCAGTCTCCTCTGGTGGCTTGTGAGGATTCACCTACAGGAGGTGAAGAGGATAGACCTCTTATGAGGGAAGAAATTCCAACTAGGACTACTTCACTAGTGCATGAGGAGGAGGAGCACAATACGAAAAAGGAGGATTATGTTAGGGAGATCCCCGAGGAGCCAAGTATGGAGGAAAATATGCCCAAAGTTCAAAAGGAAGAAGATGGATAGAGAAAATCACAATCAGAATCTATTGTTTCGAGCTGGTTGGATAAATAATTGAAGAGTAAAAAAATTGTGGTGGATGATACTCCTCCTAATTGGGATGAACTACTGTCAAACATTGGAAAGGGGAAGACAAAGAAGAAAGCCAAAAAAATTTCTAGGATTGAGAGAGATGAAGTGAATAACAGGGTAGTCCACATTGCTACTCATGCTCCTGACAAGGATAGGGATGAGGTGATTGGAAAGGATTATAGTGTGTACACTATCAACCTCGGGCATGCTTCCATGGAGCAATACATTGAAGAATATGAAGGCTCTAGTGCTGTAATCCTTGGCAGATTGAAGAAGGAGGTATAGACTAATTCAAAGTTGGAGAAAGAAAATGATAAACTTAAGAGATATTTACACGAGTTGATGAAACCCTTGCAATCCATCAGTTCTTCCTCATCTGATGCAGGCTTCCTACCTCAAGAAACAATATCAAAGTTGGAAAGAATGAAAAACACCACACATGCTACAACTGGTTGGTTACCTGGGGTGCAAACCAAGGGAGTTGATGCTATCAAAGACATCTTTTCAACTAGAGGAGATGCAATGAGGTCGTTAGATTGGCCAAGGAATGTGTTGGCTCAGGATAAGGAAGATGTAGATCTCGTGTTGCAAAAGACAAAGGCCATCATGGAATACACTGAAGATAAATTGATAAATGATGGAATTCTTCCTTCCTCAAGAATCACAAAGCCTTGGGAATGGTTTGAAATTTTGCAGATAAGGCAAAAGGCTTTGAAGAAGATATATAAACAAGGAAGGCAGATTGAAGACACCTTGACTGAAATCTACAATAAGTGTATTTCCTTTTTTGAAGTGATGACAGGGATCAAGAAATTTGCGCCAAAGCATCTTAGCCTGGAGCAGTTGAGAAAATGGTGGTGAGATGTGTATTCTCCAATCAATGAGGGCCCTATCACTAAACATCAATTGGGTGATGCAACAACTTACATTGTAGTTATTGAAAGATATCAAATAAGTAAGGTAGATTAGGATAAAGTGGTGAAGCAGTCGAGAGATGATATCAAGTCCCTTGAGAGGAGAACTAGGGTTTTGCCTATGCCACCTGTTGCCGACTTGGACAAGGTATTTTTGATGGTGCAGGATAAGGTGGAGCATGCCAAGGACAAAGGGGGAAGTAGTTAATGCAATGCTACATCAAAATTTGTGCTTCCCCATTATTTCTCCTCTTCCTTCGCATGCATTTGACCGAGCTTTGTTGGAGACCCTAGACCGATATGGATGAAATTGGTGCATGTAATGCACATTTCATGTTATTTCAAATTTCTCTTGGGTGACTTGTTGTGTGGTCATTTATTATTGTAAACCCTAATGGGGCTGACATATCTTGGGGGTTTCTATAAGTTTAGCGTTATGCCTCATTTGTAAGGGTTAGTTAGACAATCTTACATTGGAGCAAATTGTGATAAGAGAAAGAATTAGAGTTAGAATTTAGTTTATCTTTTCAAGCAAGTGTTGTAACAGAAGACTGTAATTGTTGCCACTTTGGATGATTGAATACAAGTAAAGACATTGTGATTTGGTGCCTTTCTTGTGTTGAGTTTTATCTGGCATGGTTCTTGATATTCTATCTTTGAAATTGCTTAAGTTTATTTGGTGTTAGATGATTTGATGATGTTTAGGGTTTTATGCTTGAAGTGTTTGCAATAATCTCTAGTTCATACTTTTTGCAGTTAGCCGATTGTTAGTTTCTTTGCAAAGTTAGCCTGAACTTAAAACCGTGCTTAGTTCAATTATAAATGCTTGTTCATTTCAATTGCAATAGGGTTGTCTTGAATGTATATTCATAGTCTAAAAATATTTAATACCTTAGAAGATTACACTATTTCTGTAAGATTGCAGATTTGTTTGGGTTGAACAAGAGTCAATTTATGAGGGATCGGTCCATTTCGAGCATTTCATCTTTTGCATTGTTAATCTTAAGGTTAGAATTAGCCTTAGAATTATCTCTGAAAACCTTATCTCTTTTGTTATGTCTTTGATTACTTGGGTTATATTCGAGATCTGAAGTATCACCATATGATCTGATAAATCTAAGTCCAGTATTTGCTTGTAGTAAGGTACTTTGTGATTACCAACATTTTCACATTATCTCTAAGTTGTTTTATTGCATTGTCAAGAATTGACATTAGAGACCTTGGGGTTATCTCTTGAGGCTTGCTGATAGAGATTTACCTTTCAAGAGAGATAGGATATCATATTCTATCTGAGTTGTTGTTGTGTAGAAAACACCATCAACATGTTTCCTAGTTCAAATCAATAAGCATTCAATGAAACATGACCACGAGCAGGCCGAGGTAAGATGTTAGTCGGGTCATGAGTTGCAATTAGTGTTTGGATATGGAATGTTGACTGATGAAATGCACATGAATATTAGAAAACATTATGATGCTTCTGAGCATGTTGATTACTTAAATAATATAAGGACACTAAGAGGAAAAATTTGCAGATTGGGTTTACTCCAAGTAGCAGAGAATTTTGTTTTTGACAGGTGTAAATTCTCATTTCCCTTGTTTGGGGGCCTGGGGCTGCCAAGTTGGATGTAAAAAAGTTTCAAATGACAACATGATAGAGCATTCTTCAAGGCACCTGTGTGATTCAAAGATTGGGTCTTCTCCCTAGAGATTCTAGAATCTTGTTATGCCCGCAGGGCACATACATCCCTAGTCGGAGCCACTGATGGGACTTCTAAAATTTGTCAAAAATTTTCTTTGTTTTGGGCATGTTTGTTCATCTTTTGTGACTGGGGGTTTAATGTTTAGGGTTTAGGGTTTTGGTTACCCATGATAAAATTGATTTTGTACCAATTAAACCCTTATGTTATGTTTTTGCATTGACCTGTTATTGGGGGTTACCGGTCTCCTAAGTCATCTAACTGAGCCTATCTTTCATGTTGTTACCGACCCCTTCACTCGACCTATCGGTCCTTCTTTTCCATTCGGGTGTTATTATTATTTTTCCTAGCAGGGGTAGTTTTTCCCTTTATTTTTGACTTGGGCCTAAAAATTTGTGCCTCCAAGGGTTTTCTTTTCCCTTTCTCCCAGTCGGCCCTACTGCTATAAATAAATTTTCCCTATGCAATTTGGCGGGCCGTCGGATCACGGATTCAGATTTGGACCGTTCCTCGCAAACCTCGCACAATCGGATTAATGTCCTCAAAAATGTCGTGAGGTGTGCGAGCTAGTGACACGTTGCTTGGCTCCATGGTACAAGGTGGCTCAATGGGGCCTACTGTTCGGTCGCAACTTTTTGACTGCGGGGTTTGATTGGTTGTTGGTTTTCCCAAGTGGTGATGTGGTTTCTTCAACAATCTTTGACTCAATCTAAGTCGTCTGACATTCCAAGTCTTTTCACATCGACGGTTTGAATTCAAAAATTACATTTCACCCATGTGAGGATTATTTATGCTCTACAAGTTATTTTCATTAATGGCGAAGTTTTTTTAGTGGATCTCATCCTGATTTCCTTACGTGCGAGTGGTATCCACCTAACAATGCAATGATGGGTTGTACGACATTTTCCATGAGCTCAAAATTATTCTGTGGTGGTAATGTCAGCCACTAATCGCTCGCTTGCTCATACTACAATTTGGGCAATTAATGTTCCTTGCACCGGCTTGCTCGATAAATGCTCGCTAATTTTCTCATTAGTATCATTACATTTTGAGTTTGTTTGTTTGCAAGTGGTTGATTTTTCTTGCTGAGTTCGAGTTTGAATTTTCAATGGATAGGTCAGTAGTACGACAAAGCACCAGGGTGAGTGCAGGAAATTTGCGGTGAAAGGAGGAACAAATTGTTCCTAGTACTTCTGGAATAGTTTCTCAAAGGGTGGATAATAGGTTTGGACATTGCACGTGGCCTGTTGAGCTCTCTTCAGGCTTTGGTGGTGAAGGGTCTGAAATCGATTCAGACTACCGTAGCTACCTTGTGGCCTTGATTGAGCTTGTGGGAGTGGACGAGGAGGTCCTCACAGTTTCTCCAGTTGTTGTGGCGGCACTGTGTGATATTTTTGGGTCTAGTATTGGTGTAGGCAAGAGTAAGGTAATGGTCTCGCTTCATACTGAAGCAAGAATGAGGAGCGGTCACCTGTATTGGGGCCGTGTATTTTCTCGTGAGGCAGGGAAGTGATGTGGGTTATCGGGGTGGTGCTTTTTTTTTCTTTTGATGTTGTTTTAGCGGTTTGGATCTGATGCGGACGTGTGCATGGGTGGCGTGCTATTTTTTGTCCTTTTCGGTTGGTTATAGGGGCATAACCATATTTGATTCCTCTATGCATATTATAGTTTTTTTTTATGATGAGGAGTTTTTGAAATAAATCTGAATTTCATTTAGTTATGATGAAATTCATTTTGAAATGGACAATGGAGCTCGATGCTTGTTGCTCTCCTGTTCTATAAAGGAGATTTCATGGCTCATTATTGGGGTCAGATGTTCTGTGTCCTAAGGCTTAAACTATGTACAGTTAAAAATTATATTGTGGTATCTGAAAGGTCCTAGCTAGGAAATCATTCCAGGTCGGGTATTGTATAAGATAAGCATGCTATGATTTTTTAATGAATGATATCGAAACAAATCTACAAAATTGAGACAATTGTTCTCCTATGTACATATCATGGGTTGTCAATGGATTTATCAATGGTTTCTTCATTCAACTTCAATGGTATATTTGGATGTGTAATTCGTTTTCTTGCTTTAACTTAATGAGTTAATCAAATTCTTGAAAATGAGTTATAGGTCTATGATAATGTGCTTAGGATTTACTAAGGAGTATTGTTTTAAATACTAGAAAATCTCATAATGTAAAACATTATAATGATAAGTTCAATGATGTCAGGGACATGTTTTATGTGACTCCTGCTCGATTGGATGAGGCACTGGATAGTTCATTCAAAATTCTTTTAGAAGTACAGGATGGTAGCCCTAAGTGTAAAGGTTCGAGATCTGAACATTTAAAAAAAATCCAATTCTATCTCTTTTGAGATACAAATCTTATACTAAATTTGCTTTCCTAGCTTTAGATAGTTGTTATTATTCTTTGGTTTGCCAAAACCCGAGTAGTTGTTATCTAGTTGCATTAATAGGAATGTATTTGTATATTGAAGTGTTCTTGGGGCATGAATTATTTTTATGAACACATATACGAAAACCATCCTTAGTTTCACAGAGCCAGAAGTGTAGGATATATCAGTCTTTGACTGAATCTTGTCAATTGGTCATTAGCCTTTGTGGTTCTTAAATACGGAGTTTGGCTACCTCTTAGAGAATGAAAAAGCCTTAGTGGGAATTTTGAAAACACCAACAGGTCACGTGGGTGACCAAAGGCTCTGCCGAAAGACCCAGCCCCCTGGTCTGCCCAAGCGACTAGGGGCCTTTTTTTTTAGCCCCTGAGGGCTCTGGAGGACCTATTGGACAGTTCAGAGCTATTTTCACAGAATCAGGCGTATTTTTTGCATACGACCTCTGTTTTGCAAAAACGCGATATCATCGTAAAACTAGTTTCAACACCGTTCTAGTGATGCTAGTGATTGTTTTTGATATTTTTGTTTTACAATCTTTTTGCCAGTCAAAGTCATAACTTGTGTTTTTCACTCCGGGAGGCATATCTTTTGCATCTGAACTCCATCTTGCACAAACAAATAGGCGTTGGAAAGGTGTTGCAGTGCTCTTTCCAGATATATAGTCTATTTCATTAGAAAATTTACCAAGTAAATTTTATTCAGCTTTGTGTGTTTTTACACTTTTCTCAATTACTTGGACGTTCTGGCACCTACATGGGTTTTGTTTGCACCGGATGGGTTAGATTAATATGAATTATCATTGTTGAGATCTTTAGTCTCTGATTTTTTCATTTGAGTGAGTATAATGGGTTTTTCTACTCACCCTTCAGTTGTATTTCTGGATAAGGATAATTATGAGTCATGGGCAAAGGGCATACTTACACATTGTAAGTGGTTAAATATTTTGCCTTATTTATATGATATCATACTTGCACCAAACACATCAAGGGTTTTATCTACATGGGTTATTATTCGAGATCATATTATAGGGGTTATTGGTTGTAGTGTTGATTTTGACACTATGTGTGCCTTATCCGACATTAGTTGTCCTCTCACACTTTGGCAACGTCTTTGGGAGATTTTTGGAGACTCTAATACCTCTCCATTCGTAGATGATCCTTTTGCAGATTGTCTCATCCCTCTTGCAGCTGTAGATTTCATACCCTATGATAATCGTACTCTAGAGTAGCTTGAGTATCTTACATGTCTTGCATGTGCCGATGTTTCAGAGACTTGTATTCATGTTCCCACTCTTCAAATTGAGACTTCATCAGCATCTCTTGTTTTTCCTTATTCAATGCAGCAAGGCATCATTCATCTTCCAGACATAACTACTTTGGACTCTTATGTTGCAGACATATCTTTCTTATTTGTGGAGTCCTATACTGCAGATTTGGAGGATTATTTTGAGGACATTCATCTCCTCTACCTTGACAGTCAGGTTATCACTGTACGTCCACAATTATCAGTGCATTCAGAGGTTGCATTTCAGGATTGTCCACATTAGTTTGGATTTGACATCATTTGTTTCAGTTCAAACAGATATATTCTTCAACATCTAATCATGGGACACATCTTGAGACATATTGGTTCATCACAAGGTTTCTTTGACATCGTCCTTTGGATCTATTTCTTCCCAAGGGGAGGAATATCATTTGCCGCTTCAGGATCTCCTTTTGGATTCTACATCAGGTATCTACCATTGCGACAGGATTTTCTTCATTGTGGGGGGACCTTCTTGTCTCTTTATATCTCTCCAATGGAGACCATTGTACATGTACTTATATGATAGAAGCTATCTATGGGGGGTATCATGTAATCCACCTCCTATCCTTCTTTCATTAGTACATCATATTCCTTTTTTTGCATTCTATTTTGGGGAGGAGTTTTGTTCCCACTAGGTTTTCTCCTTTACCCTGTTTCATTTAGTTTGCATTGCTTTTGTAAATGGGTACCTGATCAGGCCTAGTTTTTGGGACCCATGTTTACTTTCATGCATTGTAGTTAATTTTTCTTTCTTGCACATGTTTGTAGTTGCACTCTTGCTCATCTTAAGGGGGGGTGTTAGAGTAAAGGTTTTAACTTAATTATGTTAATTAAGTTACCTTTATTCCTCTCTTAAGATTTCACTTTAGTTTGCATATTGTGACATTTAATAGTTATATTAATTATTAAATGTCTACCTATTAGGGGGTTTTTTAGGTTTGCACAATCTCCTTTTATAAGGATTGATCATTATATTTTATTAACAAATCTCTGATTAATACATTTTTTAGCTTTCAGAGCACCCTTGTTTTTTTGTCTCCATCTCTTCTTTTTGTGCCAGGTTATTTGCATGCAAGTGATCTTCGAGGTCTGTGAAGTTGGATTTATCAACTTCTACATTTACATGAGTAACAACCGACCTTGTGTTTACACTACATGTAATGAATGTTTGTTGTTTATAGAAGCATGTGGTTGAGTGGTGTTATAGTTTTGGGTCCCAGCTAAGGTGTGATGTGGTCCTCTTTCACTTCTACCCACCACACAAGTGTTTTGGCACCGACCTAATTTGAATTTACAGGTTTGAGGTGCATAGCCGACCTTGGAGAAGATTTCAAGGTTGAAGGCGATATATATAAGTACGAGTTGAGTTGTTGAAGGATGTTGAGATAAATGCAAGAGATGTGAATTAAAAAGTGTTAGAGTGTGAAATTGAGAAGTACGATGTGAGCTTTCATGTGTTCGTCAGTTGGATGTAGTGAGCAGAAGGTGGCTACAATTCTTCAATCATGTTGTGAAGGTGTTGATGTCATTTTGGTGGATTCTCTGTTGCATTGAGATGCTTTTCTTTGTGTAATGTTTCTTCTCTATCTTCTTTTCTATTTTGGTAGTGAGCCTTTCTTCTTTGGGTAGTGAGCCCTTTGGCAGTGAGCCCTATTGTATTCAATTTTGATATTACTTATATTGTAAGCTGATCCTCACCATGGTTTTTTCCGTCTTACATTTTTCAAGTAAATCTGGTGTTCTCTTGTGTATAGTGTGAAATTGTTTCACTTTTGATTATTTACCTTTCATGCTAAATCATCATAACAGATTATAATATAATTGAGAGCCAAGCATTTTTTTAGTTTAATGAATGAATGTTGATCTAAATGTGTATGAGGGTTTTGAAGGTTTAAGGTACAACTCATTCACCCTCTTAGTTGCCTTGTGCATTCAACAACTTGAAGAAAGAGATTGGGTCATAAATCTCATAAGATTCTTTACAACACTTAATCTAACATTATTGTAGGTAGCACAATCAAAAGAGGTTGTAGCAATTGATTTTATTTTTATTTTTCAGTTTTGAAAAGATTTTAAATTTTTCACTAAATTTTAAAGTGTAAGAGTGTCAAGTTCACAAAATATAATAAGCTGATTCTAGTAAAGAAAATATTTTTTCTTGATGATCAACTTTTTATATTATGATTAAGATAAATAAAATAATCTATTTTATAATATGATAAATCCTTTTATAACTGGAAATTTGAATTAAATAATATCAACTACAATACAAAATATCCAATTATAATAGACTATCAAGAATATCTCTTTCTGTAGTGAAATATAAAATCTATTTTTTATAGAAAGGGAAAGTGTGGGTCTTAAGGATGATTTTGTAGCCTTTTGGAAGTCTCAACCATAGACACCAATGCATAGCATGGACGTCCCCTTAGAACACTATCATCTTGTACAAATGCAATGATAAAACACAAGATACCTCAAAATTTGTGCCTACACAAAAATAAAAATCATGAGCCCACTAAATGTGAAATACATTTAAGTAACAAAAGATACTAAAACATGCAATAGAAAACCCAATTAAGAAGAACCAAGGAATAAGTAAATATCAAAATTATTTTTTTCTTCCAATCTAGATACCCACACACAAAGAAGAAGAGAAAAATGTTTGGGTGGTTATTTTGGGGGCTTGCCTAAGTCAAAACTCCATCTTGGTCTTTCGACCTTCACAAACATCCAAGATTGATTTTAATAAAAATAAATTTTATTGATCAAGATTGATCAAATGCAATATGAATGATTTAGACATAGCATGCCAACACTAAGAATATCTAGTTGCTAGCATAGAAAATACTTGCAATAATGAGGAGACAACAATTTAAATAGATATCTCTCACCAAAAAGTTGCAAACAATCTCCTAAGTGGATTTCAAAGCTACAATATTGTTGTCTTGGTCAATCTCATCACCAATAAATTACATGCAAAGTGTTGAAAGAGTGTTGTTACTTCAAAACCTGTAAAACTTCAAAAAAGTTATTGAGACCAAGCCAAGCACATAGCATGATGCATTTGAGGGAGAGAGAGCATGAGAGAAAAAAAATTACAAAATAGAAATTCATGGATTTTTTGGCAAGCACAATTGCCACATAGGATTGTTACATTCAAAATATTTTAGGGAATGCAACATTCCAACAACTATTTGAATCATAATTTTCTACGGGACATTAGTGCATCCCATAGACATTTAAACGTAGCACTCTCATCTGAGAAAAATGGACTCAAAAACCTGAGATCATCATAATTTTGCTACACAAGGTATTCTAGTGTTAACATTTTATGTTTAAACTATTTATAAATCATGAGCCAAAAGGGATGACATTATGTAGTGTGAAATTGCACGGTATGCAATTTCCTACACTATACCTACATGCTCAAGTCACATGTCAAGCATACCTACACCATATATATAATAATAGAAGAATATAAAATCACCCATTGGGGTACAACTCCACATAAATCATATAGTCTGTATTTTCAAATAGATCATTATACATAATCTAAACATGAAAATATAATAATCATATAAAATATAGGATACTATGATTATTTAATAATCATATTTAACATCTTGATATATAATTATAACAATAGAATAAATCACTATGATAATGTGGTAATGAAATCATAATGCATGCATCTCAAGTTATACATCATCTTTCTACCAAAAATGGCATCAATATATAAGAATTCTCATGCCTTCAATGCAATAACCAACACAATAAAATATATCAAGTCCTTGTAAGAAAATTGTCACATTGCCATACACACATCTTAGTGCAAGAAAAACCTACAACTAAAACATAGAGGAACACCATCTCTAACATGCAAGTGATCTAAAAATGTAGCATAAATTTGTAAAATACATATCATATAGGAAATACACTAATCAATGTATAACATATCACAACATGAAACAAATCATCACATCTCTTGTAAATCATCTATGACTAGCACGCCACAAGACATAAAATGCATGATCAACCATCATAAACAAATTTATTAATACAAATGGTGAAGCTAAAACACTGATAAATACTCAAAGCAACATACACGAGCATGACCTATGCATCCCATGACATATAGTTGAAAACACAATGTTGATCGACTCAAGGAATGAATGTGTATGCATTAAATCTAGCAAATCACCAATTAATAGAATGAAAAAAAATATTTTATGGTGTACTTGTTGAAATATTTGTAATCAGGGTGCACCCTACAAGTGTCATCTTTTTTACACACTATTGCCATTAGATATGAGTAAGGAGTCTAACTATGCCCAATAACACCTACCTATAACATCTCTTGAACCATCTTCTCAATCTCATTTTTTGTATATATGGATACCTATAGGGTCTAATATTTGGTGGTTGGCTTCCATGTACTAGTTGAATGACATGATCATGACCATTTTTGAGATTCAATCATTTTGGCATCTCTCCAAAAACTATTGAGCACTTATCTATAATTACTTGTAGAAGTGGTGTAGAAGCTTCTAAGCAATATGCTTGTAATAAATAAATTGGGCCACAAACCCATATTCCCTCTTGTTGATAATCTTTTACATTTGATGAGAACTTACCATCTATGTATTTTTGGCATACAACCCTCTTAGTTCAACTATCCTTCCTTTTTAATGAAGCATGTATGAGTAGCTCTTGAAATTTCATCTCAGTTATGTCTAATGTAGTAAGCCATTTAACTCTCAACATAATGTTTTTTGCACCCTTGGAGATATCAAACATAGGGCAATCATATTTGTATTCTCCCATGGATAGTTTAATGCTATGGCATTTCCTTGAACAACTAACAATTCCCTCATCTACAATCATGACCTAAAATTTTATAGATGAATAGATAAAACAATTTAGACTAGAAACTAATTATTTGTTGATGTTGTGAGTGCTTCCTAAAAAATATCAACATTGCTACTCTTTCTTTCTTCAAGAAACCTACTACCTTGAGAGTTTGGAGGGTGTTAATGCCAAAAAGTGCATGGCAAGAAATGTTGGTTCAAGATCTCCTGGTTCCTCATCTGAATTAGTGCCCGTGATATTGAAAAAAGGGATCTAGGGCCTAAATCACACTTTTTCCAATATGACAAGGGGAAAGGACTAAATTTTATCTCAAACACCCAATTGGCTACTCACCTCAATGGAAGAGCCAGAATGGTGGATCGGGATTTTAGTCCTTTATGAAATGTTGTACATATGTAAATTAATTGATTGTTAATTGAATTAATTTGGCAATGTAATGATGTTTCTAGGTCAACTATAAAAATACAACAAATTGAGATGATTTCTAGAAAATACAAAATTGATAAACAAAAATAGAGTTCAAAAAAATAGAGGGAAGGCATAGAAGAACCTAGCATATATAAATATGGGCTCGATCTGGTTGGATAGGAACGTTGCGGGTGGTAGACTACGAAGTAGATACTCAAAAATAGACTTCAATCTCTTGTTACTCCTTGTCTGTGGGTTCTTCTTTGGGCTCACTATCAGAACTTCGTTTGTCACTAATAAAATCTTTTTTCCTTAATTTGTTGATTTGTAGGACTTGAATGCTTGAATGAGAAACTAGGTCTTCAATCTTCCTCCATTTCACTTCAGATATGTAACTTGCACACATGAAGGATGGGCAAGGGTTGTGCCATATAGGGGCTTGCCTAAGTCAAACCCCATTTGGTGTTTCTACCTCCACAACAGCTATAATGATATAAAAGAGAGCTTACCCTCAATTGGGTAGAGGCTAAATGATAAACAAGTGATAACTTGACAATTGTTGCAACTCACCACTCAGATCCACATTCCTTGATGGACTAAATTCAATGTACTCATCACCTTCAAGGATAATTTGATGCTTTATTTGAAGTCATGCAAGTGTTAGTACTCACAAAATAAATAAACATGAAACATAAACAAACTCACATGAAAATATGATGCATGGCTAACATGATGCTTGATTGAAATAATATTGTTATAATTCTTCTCTTTACTGCTCTTGATTTGCTCAATAATAATCTCAATTGCCTTCTCAAGATATGCTAGCTCTTATTAGGATTAAAATGGTGAAAATGACTTGTATCTATATGCAATTCTTTAATTTTCCAAAAATGAAATACGATAGATAACAAATAATTTTGGATTTTTAAATATTAAAATGTCGACACTGACATATTTCAAATTTAGCCAAATAGGTTGGTCAAGGGTGTTGGGTGCCCTAGCCCAGACCTATCATTTCAAGGCCTTAATTACCGACAAATGATCATTATATGTTTATTTCCATTTCCACTTGATTTTCTGAATAATATTATAAAACAAGCAAATTAAATGCATAATTGGGTCCAAGCACATAGAGGGGAGCTACACCTAGTGTACAATTATCAAGGGTGATAAATTTTGATGCTATAATGTCGAACTTTAACATTTTTTCTTTGTCATCTTCTTCCTTAATGAGCCCTTCAATATAGGAAAAAATATTTTTTGCACATTTATGTCCTCTAATGTATTTTGTATCATAGATAAAACATAACCCTTTTGTATTTTTCCCTTAAATTTATTGAGGAGTCAATTTAGTGGAATGAGGGAATAGTTTTTCTAAAAATCTCATCTCTATTATGTCATTGAACCTTTGCCTTCTAGGAGCTAAAAATTCTCCTCTACCCTACATGCTAGCAGAAAGGAATCAGATATAGAAGTATGTCTAAACATGTGTACCTCATGTTGGATGTGATCCTTGAGACCACCTAGAAATAATTCATTAAAATTCTCCTTTGCAATTGTATCTACTCTCAAGGATAGGTTCTAGAATTGCTAAATATAATTCTTGACTGATCTTATTTGTCAAAGTATAGTTAATTGAGTGAAGTAGTTCTCTAACACACTATTGTTATATTGTGAATGTAGCTCCTCTGTAAAAATTGACCATATGATAGTGAGAACCTTTTTCTTCCTTTGTTCTAAACCAAATGAATTGCTTTGGTTCTAGTTATAAGGTGTCCATTGTCACTTTTTTCCCTCTTAGATTTTGATGCACATTATAAGAAAAACTCCATTTGATTTATCCAAGTTAGTGGATCCTTGTCATCAAAATTGTGCATGTTCACCTTTGGTAGCATGTTTTGAGATCTTGTATGGGTACTAGCATTTGGATTGTGAGAATTATATTGATGATCCACCTTGATTGAATAAGTATTGAGGTTATTCCTTTGGTTGTGAGAATGATATTTGTTAGATCAATCTTTGGATATAATCCATTGCCCTTTTAAATTATTCATTCATTATAAACTTGATGTTAGCCAAACTTTCTTCCAATTCTCCTTACATGTTGTGCATATTTATTTCCAACTAGCTTACCTTATCATCCAATAGAGAGGGAGTTACAACTGAAGCCCCACCTAATCCAAACTTTGTGTTTGTATAATCCTTGTCATGACTCTTTTTGGTGTCTAGGAGTTCTTGCCCCTACCTTTAATCTATAGTCCTACCATGATGAGGCTTAGCTATGCAAAGTAATATTTTATGACCAAAATTTGATCAGATGATTTGAAAAAAAAGTTACACCTCATATTAAAATTTCAAAGAGTAGACCTCTAATTATTTTTTTCAAACTTTCCATAAATGTAAACAAAACTAAAAATTTCCACAAATTGTAGCATATAGAGCTAATTTATGAAAAAACCCTAAAATTGTAATAACATACTCCAAATGTCTTCAAATTAAGTTTGTAGGTGGATCAATGTGCCCTTGTTCAACCCCCCAAAATTTAGAAAAAAAATCGTTGATTTGTAACCCTAGGATTGAATTTGGTGAAAACCCTACTTTGATAATATCTTCTTCAAACCTACTCCAATTGACCTCAAATATGGACTATAATAGCTTCAATATGTTCTTGAAAAAACTTGAAACAAATCTGTCAAATTGAGGGAGTGCATTCACAATTTGGCCTTCAGAATCGAAAATCCATCAAATTGAGGGAGATGCATTCATAATTTGGCCTTCAAAATCGAAAAAAATTGTCTTGTTTCTTGTCTTCTAGGTGCCAAGATCATGCTTTAATACCACTTTAATGAAATAATTTGCACAAGACAAGAATATTATAGGAAATATGTTATAAATACATAATAATACTTGTGAATAATAAGCCACTTTGAGGGGACAAACCTCCAAAAGTGTCCAAGAAGAACACAAATCACAATATGGTGATCATAAACTAACCACTAGCTTCTATATGTATTACTTTTGCCTTGGATGGCACCCAAGCTAACTTAACTACTTATAGAAGACTATATTAATGATTATATAACTTAATTAAGAGTGAAGATAGCAACAAGCCAACTACTCATAACCTTATGCATATTAAAGGATTAAAGAGCATAACAACAAATTCTGGTAGTAATTGAAGGCAAACATATTAATCTAATAGGAGAAGAATTACAAGGTAAAATATAATCAAAGCATTCCATTATAGAAATAAATACACAACATTAGATTCAACATGGGGAACACTTTTAGAAAAAATCCACCAACAATAGCATCACTCTTCTTGTATTCACAATTACAAAACTACAATACACTAGAGAATTATTCTCTTGTTATTAAGGAGATCTTCAACTTCCTTCTTAGATTTATTACAATAGCATGTACTTATGTTCCAATTGTCCCTAATCCATCCCAATCCAACCACTCCATATATATACAAGAGCAAACCATAAACCCAAGAGTTATGGGTCCATCCAAATACCCCATATGACTTCACATTCCAAGGTAAACTCAAAATCTCTCCAAGTGTCCAAAGTGGCCTTTGACCTTCCACGAATGTGTCTTGTTTACTTGCTAGGGAATATCTTCATGTGACTCATAAATTAAATGCATTATTTCAATGTTCCATAAATAATTTCCTAAGAAAATATTGCTCTACCTAAACTATGGCGACCCACTCTAAGTGGACCACAACTTTATAAAATATGTATTTTATGTAAAGTGTACAAACCATTTCCCAGCATTCTCCCACTTGTTCTATACATTGCATAAAGGGCCAAACATAAACAAGGCATGTTGTTCATGGGAAAACATCCCCATAACCATGTTGCTCCAACTAAAGTCTTATGCCCTCATAAGCTTCATCAAAGCTTTGTCCATGAACGAAGATAAGATTCCTAGCCAAGTGATCACACACTAACTATAAAATAAAGCCATTGTATCATGATCTCTAAACACAATCACCAAAGCTAAATCTCCTCCAAAATAGACCCAAGTAACTACCATATACTTTGTCTATGTAGTTGGAACAACAACCATAGCTTGTTGCTCATCCAACTAATTGCACTACAAAATAGGATAAACCTATACCTATTGGTAGACCTCTTGCTATTCAAATCTCTAGCCCAACTTGCAACTATATCCATTTTCCTACACAAAGTCTATCCTCCTAAGTAGAAAAAGATCTAATGTGCAAAAATACTCGACGACCCTCTATACTAGAGTTCAATGGTATTTGTATAACATGGACACATATACCCCCCTAAGACTCCCATTGCTTGGGTTGTATCAAGTCTAGTGTAGATCATAACATTAAAAATCCCATCAATAGCACTCATATAAAGGATGCAACTCATGTCCTCCATACCATCTAGCATTGAAGAACACTCGCTAATATATAATCCTACAAATTGAACCACTACAAACCCAAGTTAGAATACTTCCTTTGATTGACCCAATATATTTTTACTCTCTATCTCTCTCCTAATCTCCATGTCAATAAGTGCAACTCTCCTAGGTTATTCACATCACATAGAACATTTAGATTAAACAACCCCAATCACACCAATACTATTGCTAAAAATTAAAGAAATGTAATAATAATAAATGCACACCAACACTCATTTACTAAACACATAAATCCTAGGACCAAGGATTCACTATTTGAATGACAAAATATCATAAATCTACAACCCATAGATTTAAACACTGCAAATCCACAACATGCCTCTAAGGATTGTGTAGGAGCTCTCGATCACCAAATGACCAACTTTGCAACCTTTGTGTGACCAAGTATCCAAGGGTTGTTCTAGAGGCTACCAAGTCACCAATAGACCAACTCCACAACCTCTACAAGGATTGTTCGTATTCCTCTATACATAAAAGGATTTGACCTTTACAAGATACTCCCACTAATACCCAAGATTAATACATGGCTAAAATTGTCCTTCCTCCATCAACCAAGCTAAACTAGCTCTAATACTAAATAAAAGAAATCCTAGCACCAAAATCATAAACAAATTTTAATATTAATTGAAGGAAATAATATTAATATAAGATAGCATTTGCAAAATAAAATAAAATCAAAGCATTCCAAGTTTCCAACATAGAAATAAATACTCAGTTTAACATGAGAAATCCTTCAAAAATAATCCACAAACAGTAGCACCACTCCTCTTCCTATATTCAAGATAACAAAATACAACACAATAAAGAATTTTGCCCATGCTAGATCTTCAACTTCTTTCTAGGAGTTATTTTGAGATGTACCTATCTTCCGACTACCCTCAATTCATCCCATCCCAAGCACTCTATATATATGTAAAGAGCAAACCATGAACCCAAAAGTCATGGGTCCATCCAAACCCCTGTGACTTTTCATGTTCCAAAGCAAACCCAAAATCTCTATAACCACCCTTAAGTGACCTTTGATCTTCCACGAATTTGCCTTGTAAGCTTAGAATTTTATATGATCTATCACATGCATCAAATGTATTTTTTGAATATTACAAATAACAATTTTGTAGAATTTTTTTGTTCTACCTAATGTGTAGTAACCCCACCCCACTCAAAATGGACCACAATACAAAATATTAAATATTTTATGCTAGATGCACAAAATATTTCCCAACACTTTTATTCACACTAACCATTATACTAAAGACGAACATAATAAAATGAATCTAAAACAAAATGATTATTAAAAACTATTTTATTTTATCTTTTTACCTAAGTTTTAATTTTACTTTTGAAAAGTCAACATTCATTATTGTGGTAGTTCTTTTGTTTTGTCTTTACTTAATAAATATTATATAATTATATATAACTTTTTAAAATTTAAGTCCAAAGGAATTTTTATGTAGAGTCACATGAGACTCCATACTAGGACACCTCTGGCCTGACTAGGGCTGAAGTTTTGGCCTAAAAAACATTATTGTAAACATCATTTTGATAATTATTCTCCAAAATGTGATCTATGTCCCTCTGGTTGGACAGCACTCATCTGACCCAATATCCAAGCTAGCGACAAATCTGCCCAGCACTCATCTTTCTCACCTTAAAAGACTTAATTAACCATGCCTTAATATGCATGCTCTTAAGCTCATGTTACTACAGTTTAAGATTGTCTCAGCTCATATAGCTAGATTCACTTTCCCAAGGCACATGCTTGTAAATAGTGTGCTTACAGCTTGTAACGTAATTGCAAAAACTCTAGGCATAATGTTTCACCAACAGAAGAAACCTAGCTTCACTACTCTGGCTGCAGAGGAATTGGGTACACACTGGTTGGTAGCATGCCTGCGTGCTTGAAGGGCAAGGAGTTGATATTGCCAAATTCATGGAGTAAAATTCCATCCTTATGGAAAAAGTATTAGATTTAGGATGTTCTGTTTTTTATTTTCATTCTGATTCAAAACGTTGATAAAAAAACTTCAACATAATCAAATTCAAAAATAAATTTATGCAATAACATAAATTGTAAAAATTTATTATCATTAAATACCCTGTTCTTGATTACTTCTACCTTGTTCTGTACCATGATGAACAAACCCTAAGTAAACTTTATTTTTTACTAAATACTGAATGGGAGATCAAGTTAGCACCAATGGAGGTGGGAAATATGTCCCATGCTGGATGGTAAACTCGAATCTATGATAAATGTTTGGGACACATGGTATAGAATGTATCCACCACAGGGGTGACCTACTTTCATTAGCCTAAAATTTTGTATTCATAATAAATGGTTTTTTTAATAGATCAGGTCTCGGCAGAGACAGATCTGATCTGCTAGTTTTTGAGTAAAAGATTTTTACAACATACTGGGCATACCACTCACATATATATGGCTGCCTGGTGTATTTGCAATGTAAACAGAGTAAATTTAGCAGATTATAGTATTATTAATGAAACACAGAGATCTATAAGACTAGATTAGCACGTTATAAGGAAAAGAAAAAAATAGATTCACAGCAATTGACCATGTATCTATGACACATCCCCTTTCTATTGTCTACTGATCAGGTCATGTTATCTATGTGATTACTGTCTAAAAAATGAATTAATATTATAACCCCAAAATACTACACACCTTATTTAGGAAATATCAAGACATTGATATATCAAAATACAGAGTACAAAGCACATATAATCCTTATAACCTATTTTACAATGAATACACTACAAAACCATACTGAGAGTCAAGAAGAAGAAAACAAATAAAAAATACAATAAACTTGAAGATCTGCGAAGTGACCGCTCCTGCAAAATCTAACAACACTAAGCCAACCTGGCAGACCCTCCAAGGCCCAAATATCTATGGACATGCTTATGTCTGAATACTTTCAACATCTTGAAAACCCCCATGTCCTGCTTGCTGCTGCTTGTTTCAGATTGCCTACACAGCTGCAGGCTCTTTTTTCTTCTTTATAGTTTTAACCTTCTCCCAACCAGTCTTGAACACATTCTTCACTGACTTGAACCCCTTGCCAAAGAATTTCTTAAGGTCAGCTGTCTTTCCTTTGAAGTCCACCATGATTACAGCAGCAGCAAAGTCTATCAATATGCTAAGAAGTCAAGGCAAAAGCAACCAAATAACAGCAACCCACAAAAAAGCTTCAATACCCACTTGATCTTCACACCTGGGAGGACAACAGAAGCCAAGTATGAGACCTTCCACAAACTTTTCACTTGATAATTATGATTTTATGGGTATCATACATGTGAGGCTTACAATAAGATTCAAGATTTGAATAAAAAACCCAAAGAAGAACCTAGGAAAGAAGAAGAAAGCGCAACTACTCACCATTGACAGGGAGGCAGACTCAATCTCCTTCACTGATGGGCGGTCCTTGTAATGACAGCAAAAACTATTAGGCACACCAGTTGGAGAATCCAATGAGGGAACCCAGTTATGTAGGTTGCCGTCCTATTTCCTCGGTTCCACATGCATACATTTAACCTTGAAACTGATTTGTTTGGATTAGCCTTGAATGTAGGGCCAAGAAAGCATATCCTATTGGTTTCCATGTTTGTCCCAAGCCACACTAAATCTGTGAGTTCCAAAAAAAACAAAATTATTGGGAAAACCATGACCATTCGTTTTAGGGATACAATGTGGTAAGCAGCCTATAACCCACAAACGCTACGGATGGATATGAACACATTTGCCATTTCAGTTTGGTAAGCCATATTAATCAAAAAGGCTAAGATGGCAAGGGATAAATATGAATACATTGTCCAACTCAGCACGCTCATTGTCAGCCGTCAATTCAGTTGACAGGTACTTATGATTTCATCTTTGAAAGTCCGCATCCTTTCGGCAATCTTACCCATTTTTTCCTTATTCCCTCATCATGTCATTGCCCTCATGTCATTTTTATACAGTAGGAATTCCAGTTCCATGCCCATAGAATTTTGAAACACTAGTCATGCATTAAGAGTTGTAGGTGAATAATAATTGAATGTATGTCTCAGAAATATTGAATGAGTACATAATATAGATACGTTATAGAACATCAAATCATACTATTTTTTATCATGATTCTCTATTTTTTTAATAGGGAATCAATTTAGATGATAGTAATAATTAATATTAATAATAATTTTAATTTTTTATTTTAAGGTAAGGATTTATATATAATGATAAATTTCTAAATATTTTATGATATTGTTATCAAGATTCAATCGTGTAGTTTTCGAGTCAAACTCATTGACCCATGATTCACGAGTAGTGGTTCACAAGAACCCATCTCTCATGATAATGAATGGTCCACTTAGCACTCGTTGCATCTAGGTGATGCTCACAGAGGTGAAGCATTGGTTTGTCCCGGGAGGTCGCCCATCCCAGTACTACTCCAGCTCAAGCGCGCTTAACCATGGAGTTTCCTCCAAGGTTAAGCCCACTTAGCTTGCTACCCCATTTGCAAAACCTTCAGCAAGTGTTATGCCTTATGAACCATTCTAAATATTTGTTTTGTATTCATTTTAGCTTTGTTTTTGAAAAGTTAAACAACATTTACAGGGTGTTGTACCCTTCACAACGGACCAAGAAGGCCAAAGAAAAACATAGTTCAAAAAATTTGAACTATAGGAACAACCAGACACAGCTAACAGATAGCTGTAGAAAACAAACAAAACAACAAGGGAATTAAGCAACCCTAGAAACAGAGGGGTCAATGCTGACTCCACGAAACCTGGGCCGAGAAGCAGCAACAGCAAGGGGGAGGCCCTTCTTCTTTCGAGAGACAACCAACCAGGGAGGCTCATAAACAAGAACCAACGAGGAATGAGAGAGGAGCAGTTCCACCCCAGACATAGGTGAGGAACTAGCAAGCGATGAAGGAGGCGACTGACAATCAGCAGAAATCGAAACATTCGGAGGACCAAAAGAGGTGTTCAACAGCGGACGGACATAGACTGACAGTGTAGCTTCAGCAGGACCAGAAGAACAGTCAGGCACCATCAGCCCAGCATCAACAGAGACAGAAGAAACAGGCACAGTTAGACCAGCGTTAGCAGAAAGCACCACAAGTGGATCCGCGGAAGGAAAGTCCGAGAGAGGAACATCAACCCCCACAGAAGAAGCGCCTGAAGGAGAACCCACCGTTAGGTGATCTAAAAGAGCATCCTTCCACCAAGTCGCAGCACCCTTACAACGAGCATGAGGACAGGCAGAGACCAAATGGCCCACCGAAAAACACCCCCGACACCGAAAGGGGAGACCCTCATAGTCAAGAAGCTACTTCCAAGGCCTGTCCTCCACCAGCAAAACCACATCCCCAAAGAGAGGTTTGGAAATGTCCAGATTGACTAACATTCGAGCAACCGTGGTGTGCCCAAACTCCCTAGTTGTAGAATCCACCATTAAGAAATGACCAATTGTATTGCCGATGGCCTCGAAACAAGATTCCTCCCAAAACAATAGAGGAACATTTGGCAGCCGGACCCAAACCAGTCGGATGTTCAACGGCTCAGTAAGGGGGTTGAAAGCATGTGACCAAGGCTTGATGGTCAACGAATGAACACCCCACATCCACCCTCTGTCCAGAATACAATTTCGCTCAAGTGGGGAGCCAAGGTCGCAATGAAAAAACCCCTAGCACTAGGGTAGAGTTCGATTTCCCCAATAACCAAGGGCTTCCAGGAAGCCGCCACCCAGTCATGGAGGTCCGAGAAGGAAGGCCACAAACCGTTGAACCTGCAAACCACACCCATTTTCAAATAATACTCCTCATTCTCAACTATCTCGGGGCCACAGATCACCACGGGGGAGTCTCGGGCACAGGGAAGAGACCAATGAGAAGGAGGCCGAGATCCAGCCCGAGCAGCATTAGAGAAGGTCTTTGCCTTTCCCGCAAAGCACCCACCAGCCAGAGGACGAGAGGTAGGAGAGTCCCCATGCCCACCCACAGCCAAGGCTGGGGGAGGACAGCCCCAACGAAACACCCCACCACACCCATCGAAGCAGGCAACACAGGAGAAGCCACAACCACAGGGCGCGGAGCAGGAACATAAGAAGGAGGATGCCGAGAAGCTAAGACACCACCCACGGAGTCAAGGCCACCAACGCCACCAGAAGCCTCCACACCACCCGCCAGTAGCACACGGGTCCCATCCATAGCAACCACCGCAGCCACAGACAAACCCAAATCCACCGCAACATCCGTCGACCCAATAGCAGCCAACCCATCTGCCCGTTGCAGAGAGCACACACTCGCATAGTTTCTCCTGCCCACAAGCATTTCAAAAAAATTAGAAACACTTTTTTCATTTTAGCTTTGTTAATAAGTGCGCTGTTTTGACATTTAGTTTGACAGATTATAGTATCTTTTTTGGTGCTTCTTATTCTATTCAATTTCTATGGTCTAGACCAAATTCAAATCTTAAATGTTTTCTTACATTGCTTAGAATCATGAATGTGATTTTGTTTCCTAAATAGAACCATAGGTGAAATTTCATGTCTTATTTGAATTCCCTTTTTACTCCTCTTGAGTCTATTCCCATTCAAAATCAATTAGCTTGTGTCTGAACTATTTTGAATTAACACCCAATATTGCATATTTAAAGGTAAGCTCATGCACAAATAATGAAGAGAATCACAACAACATTTTAGAACATTTAGACAATAACACTCTACATTAGCAACAATAACTTTTGCATCACACATCCTACTTTTTGTGTGTAGTTTAAATCTTCTCATACATATTGTGGAGACAAAAATAAAGGGTTTGACTGAGGCTCAAGGAAGTCTTAACACTTCATTATTAACAAAACAAGCTTTGAAAGTTATTTTTAACACTATCTTGACAACAATTCAATAACATAGTTTAATCCAGAAAAAGAATGCTTTCATCAATATGGACTATGGAAATCTAATGTCTTTGGTACAATTCAATTACAATATTAGAGGTAAAAGATTCAAGACTAGGCAACTGACATAGATATGATAGTGTTAAATAGGACACGAACATGGGAGAACCAAACAAAAGCATAGGTGTGATCACGTTCATTTGTAATGCAATATCTAGAGACTTATCTACTTTAGAAGTAACACTTAATGTATGAGATTCACAATTGAGGAGCATTCTTGGAGTGCATCTATATTTTGGTTTCATCAAATTTTGGAATGCATCTATCATATTTATCCAAGATTAGATTACAATGTTGATTATTCTTTTATACATATTATGTTTTAAGTTTTTTTCTCTTCATATTGGTGAATCTAACTAGTCGAATCTCTCTAGTTTTCCAAAATAAGTTTTATATTTTTTTATTTTTCTATCTAATACCTCTAACTTTTTAATCTTTATATTATATCTCAACATCCTTTTATTTTTATTATCTTATCTCTATTATATTTGTTTTTGTTTTCCAAGTCCTCAACTAATCTCTCACCTTACACTTAGAATGAACCCTAGGTTAATCCTAACAATGTCCATGAGCCAAATTGATGGGCCCAATCTTTAAAATTTGAACATTATTCGATCACCATGCCCCTCTTGCAACCACAAATAAGAGGAATATCATTAATACTACTCAAATTTTTCTTAGAGAGGAGTTCAATTATCTTGATAATAATGTTAATCCTTTCAATCTAGTTGATGCCCTCCATAACATGGTCATGACAAAATCCTATAGAATGGAGATGCTTAAATGTATTTTTAGGGGAAATTTTATCAATCTATCTTATGATACATCTAAATACTACTCTAAGCTTGTTCCTCTATTCTCCACTCTCAAACCCCATCTCCTACATTTTACATTCCACATGCTACTTCCCCCATTTTCACTTCTCATACATCTTGCATTTCTCCTATTACCACTAATCCTCTTGAAGTTCCTAATTCTCACATCCAACTTAACTCTGTTATCCCCTCTCATGCATCCCATGCCATCATTCCATAGTCCTCCACAATTTCTCGATTCATTTACACCCACCCATTTATCACCCATATGGTTAGTTCCACATCTACTTTCACCATCCATCCCTCCACCATTAACACCATTATTATGAGACTCAATAAAATGTAATATAGGGTAAGAACCTTGCCTCTAAGCACTAAGAAGACCATCAGTGCTAAAATAAAGCATAATAAATTTTCCTATGACATCTTATTATATGATTTCCCTTTGGGTTCCCTATATTTGAAGTTTATAATGGTGAAGGGGACCCATTGACTCGTTTATATTCTTAAAATTCCACTTGCTTGGACTACATGTATGATGATAGATTAGTTACAAAATAGTTCCACACACTTGATTGGATTTATCAATTATCTCATGTTTCAATACACTCAAATATGGAGATAAATAATGCTTTTGTGCAACATCTCAATGTTAATAGTGGTTTGAAGGTGAATATTTTAGATTTTATTGAATGTAGACAACGACCCAATGAAATAGTTTGTGACTATGGAATTTATTTGAAATCCTTATACTATCTACAAAAATTCATAACCAAATACTAGATGGTGAACTTCAAATATTATTTGTTAAAAGCTTACTTCCTACCCTTCAAGACAAGGTGTACTTAAAAAACTATAGTTCATCTATGGATTTGTGTGTAAATGTTAAGAACATTAAGCTAAAATTGTTAGAATCAAATAAACTTAAATTTGGTTCTTCACTTTCTTCCTCAAACTCATCTTATCCTTCTAAGTTTCAGCTACAAAATTCTTTCAAAAAGGATGGTGATATTCTATAAAATCATCATATTAGGCCTTCTACAAATAATAATATAACATATTTTGTAGCCACTACTTTCATCTATATTAAGCCCAAAATTCTATGAAAATTCACCAAGGGTCATGATCCCCTCTATGTGGCACTTTAAAAATTATTGGGGGATAACATGGGAACACTACCTCTTATTCAATTTATCAGTACAACTATTTATGTTCCAAATTTGATCACACGGGCTTTTTGTGATTACCATATACTAAATTAGCATGGTATTAAAAATGGATAGGTCCCAATCATTACATTTAGTATCTCATTGATAACAACAAAATTTGTGTGAAAGGTGTTAATGATGGGAGGAAATCATTCTATTGCTTCCCCTAACCAAAACTTACAAATCTACTCTAATTCCTCATGATTCACATCCCAATAGACATCAAAAGACACACAATTTTTTTGAGACAATCATAAGGCCCACACAATATTCACAATTCTCATGCACATACTTAAATTCATGCTTGCATTATGCAACTATATAGGTGTTCACCTATAGTGGCACACATGTAAAAACAATTTGATGATGGATTACGGGTTTCTATAGTTTCCATTCATTAATTTGGTGCTACCTCAAGGTCTATAATGCTTAAGAAGGTATCATTTATCACGGTGAGGAATAATCCACAATTTTTTTATGTGACTTATAGTTTACACCCAATTCAAAGCATCTAATAGAGCACAAGAAGATCACAAAACCATAACTTATAAGGTCTACATGTCATAGATCATATGGAATCATTCAATAGCACACACCCATATAGTTTTAGTCAAATGTGACCTCTCAAATAGTCATCTTTATCCTTTGTTCACTTACACAAGAATGAGCTAACACTTAGTGTGCCTATGCATGCGCTACACATCTTGGCAGTACAACTACCTAATGATACATGTATATTTCCCTTTCCAGAGCATAAAGTAGGGAAATTCATTTAGCATATACATTCATTTTTATTCAATATCATCTAAATTATTTAAGTAATAACCACTTAAATTATTAGCACATGTCATTCATTTCTTTAATTAAGCACACTAATTGTGTCACCGGTATTCACAAAACAAACCCACACACATGCATGTGATAAATACTGTGATCCTAATAAAAATGTCAAGTCCTAATGTGAGATGCTAGATAAAAACTAATAATGCAACAAGACGAAATAACAAGATAAAATGGCACCTCAATGATTAGCCTAAGAAATAGATAACATAAAAGCAAGATAAACAAATTGATTGTTGTTTGTTATACCTTCTATGCTACTATTTCCTTGGTTGGCCCTTGATCTTGAAGAGTTGTGTGCTCCTTGGATGACAAGCTATGTTGAATATGCAAAATGATATGCAAAGTGGATGAGGATGTGATGATTATGAGATGAGAGTTCAAATGGAAAATTGACAAGAGTTTGGTAGCAAAAGACTTGATCCCTAAAATGAGAGAAATGAGGGGGTATTTATAAGATAACTGGAATTCTCTAGAGAATTCAACGGTTGAGATTGATCCAACAAGATCAAGATGAAGGGCTATGGTGAGTTGAGGACTCACAAGCCCTCACATCTTGACATGTGGAATGTGAGATGTTTTAGGGTGGAATGAGGTGGAAATGAGGTGGAAAAGAAGTACATGACGTGGATGAAGGACAAGTACTTTTGAGGTACCTTGGGGTATGAGAAGATTTCCTCAAAAAGGAACTTCTTGTCCCTAAATGAGGATGAAAAAGACATTTGAGAGATTTTAGAATTCCTCAAAAAATATCCATGGGAAAAGGGGAAGTGGTTGGAAGAATAAATGCAAATTAAAAATTTACATTCATTAGAGAGTTTATTGGGTAAAAGAAGGTCTCCAAAAAGTTGGAGATTTGTCACATGTGGGTGATGTGACAAGTCCAAGGTTCTAGAAGTCCTTGATACATGTAAAGTGACAAGTCAAGCCTTCTAGAATCTTGCATGGGGGATGGGGAAGACTTTGGAAAGACAAAAGTGAACTAAAAATTCACATGGGAAAGAGAGTCCAGGCTAAAAATGGTAAGTGGGAAGGTTGACCAGAAAAGGTAAGCTAAATGTGGCTAATGATTCTGATTAAGGTTGTGCAAACACAAGATTAAGATAATTAATGAGAGATTAGAGGCAAGTGGGAGATTATGGAGGATGTGACACTTAATCAAGATTAATTGATGCACATCTTAATCATAGATTAATTAATTTAATCTGGATGAAAAGAGGGTTATGGAGAATGTGACAAGGAGAGAGAAAAAGGGGAATTAAAAATTGATTTTAATTCAAATGGGTTAAAAGACTAAATTAAATAATTTGTCATATTTATTTAATTTAGAGAAGAAAAGGGATAAGGTAAAGTATTTAATTTATTTAATTACATATTTTAAGAACCTTAGGCAGAAAATGAAATAATGATTAAAAAAATTATTTAATCATTATTAATGAAATAGATGAATAGAGTAGACGATTTTGATCATATGGAAGTGATCAAATTTGGATGTCTACAAATACAATATGCATGATTTACATAGAGATATAATTAGGAACACATCTACTCCTAGAGGTGTGTGATAGAAATGCAATGTCTACATGGGATCCTTTGATTTAATTTCCATAATCACACACCTGCTCAATAAAACATGCATGCTACAAATTACCTGATGCATTTAAATTAACATTTACAAATATAATAATAAACCATTAATGAGATGTCATAGTGTAATCTTAAGGATTAACCTTGTAATGAGTCAAAACAAATAGTTCTCTTCCTTTATAGTCGTGCAATTAATATAATTAAACATATTCTACACTATTTGACCATAAAAAAATAGACTTTCACAAGGTTACATCCCATATAATTAACATGGTTTTGTCTTACTTTCATAAGTGTGCAAACAATAATTCTAAGCCCTTCCAATAGAGTGTTGTTATAGCAATTATTTTATGCATATTTTTTATAATAATTATGCCATACTCATTTTAATTATGGTTATTGCATGACCATTACAAAATAAGGCACACTCCTAAATATGTATACTTTTACAATTTTAGCTTAGTGTCAATCCCCCAAATCTATATTCATGAGTATAAGAACAATTAGATTAGAAGGAAGTCACCTCCCAACCATCATGACATAATTAAATTCCAATAGATTTTTTTGACTCTAATTAATACCTTGAGTCAAGAGGATAATGTATGTGTTACAAAAAAACACAAATCATCCTAAGGCACATTCATAATATGATATTTAGGTTTACACAACATATTCATGAAGTATACAAGTATTAGGAACATATGAATCTATAGAAGACTCAATAAATTTGTATTTGATACCATTATATCAAGGGGGGAAGAGAGAGTATAAATAATTAATGGGGAATTCTTAGCCAACTCCTAAGGGTAAGCTAAGAATAATATCTTAGAAAATATCCCCATTTTAACTAAAATCTTTACACTCTTCAAATGTTTTATTTTTGAAGAGATTCTAAAAATATGAGAGGATAAGTTTGAATTTGGTTTACATGATCTTGATTGAAGAGGGTGGATGGGAATGTATATGGATATTGGGTTTTATTAAGAATTCTCATGATAGGTTTCATCTAATGCCTCTTGAATCCTCTTGAAAGAGCATATGATGAAATTCAAGATAGAAATAGCTAGAGAAAATGCACACCACTAGTAATTAAAGAGGCCCTTTGTAATACATTTAAGTGAGACATTTATAGGTACTAAATATTCTCATTCTATTGAAGTGGGCCACATAAAATGAGTGTGAATGGTCTTGGGGAAATATACCACTCTAATCACATGTGCCACACAAATTTACTAAATCCTTTCACATGCACAACCAAGGAGAAGTAAGGAATTATTATTAATCATTTTTTCTTATTACTTATCAATCTATCACGGTCACCTTATTTCCATTCACTTGTGTGGCACTTTGAGTGGTCCAATCCTTTCATTCACATAACCACTAGGATGAATAGGTGTGTAAAATAATTTGCATGCATTTCATTTATATCATTACCTCCCTACATTCATTCACCTATGCTACGTTTTAGAGTCCCCAATTCCCTTCACTTAGGAGATCACTAGGATGAGTAGATACAACACTCCATACACCATCACCCTATTTTCATTCATAAAATGAAGTTGGATTAAAAAAATCCACTATTAACCTAAGAGGAGAGAACTATAGTAAATAAAATATACAAAACCAAAAAAAAATATGCATACAAAAAATAATAGATGACATGGTATTTTACCCTTGGAAAACCCTTTCAAGAAAAAATCAAGCCTCCAAAACTTGAGTTAATTATATTATCAATAATTATAAAGGTTATAATACAATTTTAGGCTCAATCCTTCACAAGAGATCACATAAAGCAATATAGTTTTGGAGATATTTTGACATCATAATTGTACTTGCAATATAATATCATAATACCTTCAACCCAAAAACTCAATATATAGGAGAAACTAAAGCCACAAACCATTAATGGTTTTTAATACCATGTTATGGAAACCATGGGCTAAATAAGGCGATCAAATCCATGAAAGATTCTAAATCCCCAAAATAAGGTAAGTAAACTAATAGTAAATTAGTAATTCCCATTAATAACTTGGGTGCAATTGGCCTTATTGTCCATTTTGGAAGCATGCTCATGACAATATTAGTTAACTAAAGGATCATTTTTTCTCCAAGTTCACAATTAACTCCCTCTCATCATGTTCTTTCTATAACAACAATGCTTATACATATTTTAAAATTTGTCATAGTTGCATTTAACAACTTACATTACACTAAGGCTTACAACTTACCAAGTTTAAAAATACAAGCAACATAGTGCCACTCCAAGTGGGACACCACAAATATGTGGGTGCAATAATAAATAAATAGAAAATAATTAAATACTTTAAATATTAGGATTGTATAGCTTTTGACACCTATACCAATAGTTCACCTACATGATACTCAAAGTTACCAACTCCTATCCCTCATGGAACTAAAGGTGTGGAAATGCAATAAGGTAAAATAACTAAATAAAAATTCATAAAACATACAAGAAGCTATACCTTAGCACCTCCAAACTCCATGATTGAGATAAATATGTGCACCCAAATCCTATTGATATTCTCTCAAATGCCTTAGAATGTGGATTTCTCTAATGATATTTTAGCATAATCTAGTTACAACAAATGAAGATGATCAAAATGGAGAGTGGAGGCCTCTATTTATAGAAAGAGGCGCAGATGAATGGAGGGCTAAGATCTTGCCACAAGATCAATGGTTCATGTTGAGAGGTGCTCTCAAGCAAGAGGAAGGAGACAAGTGTCATGTGAGGGTTAATGGAAAGTGGAGGCTTAAATGAAGATGATTGGGTAAGATAATGGAGGATTGACTTTTTGCAAATCTTTGATTTTTTGCTTATCTCTAAGGAGGTGAGATTTAAAATTAGATTTTATGGAGAGGGGAGAGATGGCCCCATACAAAGTCAACTTAAAAAGTGATATTTGTCTATAGTGGATTAAATGAGAGAGAGTTGAGGATTTATTGGGTAAATGTGTAGGAAAGCATATGGGGAGGAATGACACATCGCAAGTGGTTGAATTTAAAATTGAAGAAAGGATTAAGTAGAGATTAGAAAAAGGTTAATTAATTAATTAATATGTTTTTATAAGAAATGGGTGGCATTGGTTAAGGTTATATTATTTAAATAATTTAAACTTTAGAAGAATGGGACAATAGGAAAATTAATTAAATAAATATTTAATTAATTTAGAATAATTAATTAAATAATAGAATATTTAATTAATTATGGGATAATGAAGTGGATTAATTAAAATTTGGAATTTTAATTAATTTACATTGTGAATTCGGATTTGGGGTGTCTACAAGAACGACTAGGATGAATATGAGTAGCAAAATTATCACTAGATATAATCCTATTTATTTCACTTGTGTAAAATTCAAAGCTATTAGCTCCTTTCACTCATGCAACCATTAAGATTACCAATAATGACACTCAAATCTATTTTATATTTTTATAAAAATAACCTTTAAGAAAAATAGGAATGACCTTCTTTTAACCCCATCACTCTAGCTTCTTTCACTTGTATGACACTCAAAGTTACATCTTTCACATGTACTATGACTAATTAAATTCAAGTGATATACTTATCATGGTAACATTATTTTCACCCATGTGACACTCAAATTCATCACCTTCCACTCCTTTGATCGCTAAGATGAACAAAAATGATATAAAATCATCTCTCTCTTGACCCAATCATAAGATTTTCACGCACATGCCTAAGTTGGGTAAACACATATACATGCATATATACATAATTAAGACACCACATTTCCTTCAACAATCATCATGCATTTGAAAATTGACAAACATGACATGCAACTATTATATTTCTTGATTTTTCAACATACTTGTAGGAGAGTGATTTTGATGTGTTCCTTCTTGCAAAAAAAATAGACAAATACATGAAATCCAAAAAGAAATGGTAAAAAGGAGAAAATAATAAGTAATATGATATTGACATGGTAGAATTATATTATAATATATTTCTATCCTCTTTGAGGGGGAAACCTCCTTTGAGAAATATTGAATATAATATAATTCATAGACAACCCATTCTTCTATCGAAACCCTCTATTTAAACCAATATTACCCAAGAGAACTACTTCCCTTGCATGTGGGATAAACACTTAGCAAAGGGGATTACTTAAAAATCGTATGTATATATACATATATTAAATAAATATTAATACAAAAATAAATAATTAGGAAGAAGTAGTTAGGATTGTGGGTCAAGATAACAAATTTACCTACCAACTTTTCTTTTCACTTTCTTGGCTCTCAAAATTCTTATGATTTGACCTAGATTTTATTCATTGCACTATGTTCCCCTTCCATAATGCCTTTAAATCCCCCTACCATGTTAAGAAACCTTTAACATCACCATAAATTTTCACTTCAAAGGATTCCATCTCAACCTATAAATTTTAATCACCCATCATAAGTTTTATACATCCAAATTCATTCCTTGCTTCTATAAAAATATATTGAGAGGTCTAAAGGTCTTTTTTAGGACCAATTCACCATGTAGAACCACCAACAATAGAAATAATAATTTATGTAGGATACAATCAACAATTCAACCTTTGAGATTATAATATTGAATCCTAGCCTAAGTTAAGCCTACAGTTATGTCAAATTGAAAATAAAAAAGAGTTTATAGAAAGTAAATAACACAAATAAAGGATCGCATTAGACAAATATGTTCTCACAATCAAATTAGGTTTTGGAGGTCATGATACAACAATCAATAGAAGTAAGATGGACAAGGCACATATATTTAACACATAAGCATAGACAAGAATCAAACTTATTGGAATAATATATTCTTATATATTGGAATAATATATTCTTATATACAAGACATTAATTCTATAAATATATAATTGTGAGAAGTTCAAGATTAGGATCAACTATCAAGCTCAAAATCTCAATTGCACATTACCTAACCTAATTCTTAGCTTATATATTAGTCTCAAAATATCACCTATATAAAATTAATCTAAAGTAATGTGAGGCATGCAAGCCATTATTTAAAGTTATAATTCCCAATACATAATTATATTCCCCCTAAAATAAGAGTTTCAAATTATACATTGGTTGAGAAGATAGTGAAATTTCTACAAACTCAATGCCTTGAAGTCTCTTGTTGGTAGTTGGCACCTATCAAGTAGGCTAAGGGTATAAAATTATTGAATTATTTCGTGTATGTATTGCACATTGTAGCTCTAGGTAGGTGAATCCCTTTTCTTGCATCACAAAGGGAATAATTTAGCTAACCTTGAATGATTCATTGGTATTTGTAAAGAATTTTTGAATTGGGGTACAAAAAATCCATGCCCAAACTATTCTAGATTTGAATGATAGCCCATGGACGTTTTGGAGAAATTATGGATGTGAAATAATACAGTTATGGATCACCACTAAGGATATTTATGATTGAATGTTTGTGTATGCAATGAGCTATTATGGATGTGAAATAATATAGTTATGGATCACAATCTAAATATTCATATAATAACTCAATAAATAAAAGTACGAGTAAAATACCATTTGATATTGTGTATGGATAGAACCGTAGAAATGTTTTTGATTTAAGATGTTTTACCATAATTCATAAGAATGGTAGTGATATACTAGAATATTATGTAGAACATTTTGAGAATCTACATGAGGAGGTAAGATTAGTTAGAAAATATTGAATCTGAAGTATAAGAAAAATATAGTTCTAAAGAAGATATTAAGGAATATGAGGTAAGAGATTAAGTAATTTTTTTGATAAGATAAGCAGCATTTACAGGGTGTTGTACCCTTAACACAGAGATCCCATAGGGCCAAAAGGAAGCATAGTTCAAACCAAGAATGAACTAGGAAAAAGGACAGACCAAACACAGAAATAGCCGACAGACAGTTATTGAACTACAAACTAGGAATGGACAATGCCATAAACAAAGGGGACGGAAATGACTCCCTTAACCCACGATCGAGAAGCAACAACAAAGAGAGGGAGTCCCTTCTTACACATCTCAACAGACCAAAAAAGCTCATAATCATCCACCGAGCGAGGAGAGAGAAGCAAATCTACAATAGACACCAAGGGCAAAGTGCCATCACGCAAGGGAGGCGACAGTGCGAGAGAGGAGACTGGATAGATCCAAGGACCAGTAACAGTATCCACCAAGGTTCGAGCAAGCTCAAACAATACAGTATCAGTACATCGAGCCAATAAAGGCTACACGAAAGGAATAGCTAGAAGAAGAGTCAGGCAAGACAAGCTCACGGGAAGACCCAAGAGGGTCAACCACCGCAGAAGAAACTTCCAAAGGAGGAGAACCCACCATGAGATGATCCAAGAGAGAATCCTGCCACCAAGTAGCAGCGCCCTTGCAGTGGGAAAGTGGGCAACCAAAGGCCAAGTGACCCACAGAGAAGCATCTCCTACACCGAAAGGGGAGACCCTCATAGTCTAAGAGTTGCTTCCAAGGTCGATCCTCCACCAACAAGACTACATCCCCATGGAGAGGTTTGGAAATGTCCAAATCTACTAAGATACAAGCTACCGTAGTATGCCCAAGGTCTTGAGTCATAGATTCCACCATTAAAAAGTGTCCAATGGTGTTGCCAATAGCTTCATAACATGAATCCTCCCAAAACTGGAGAGGGAGATTCGGCAATCGGACCCATACCTGGTCTGGTATTTAACGGCTCTATAAGGGGATTGAACGAAAGAGACCAAGGTCTGATGGACAATGAATGAAACCCCCACATCCATCCCCTGTTTAGCACATGGTCATGCACTGCAGAAGAGTCAAAGGTTTCAATAAAGAAACCTCTAGCACTAGGATAGAGCTCAACCTTCCCATATACCACTGACTTTTAGGAGGTGGAAACCCAGTCATGAAGATCAAAAAGGGAGGGCCATAATCCATTGAACCTGCAAACCACTCTCTACTTTAAATAATACTCTTCATTCTCAACCACCTCAGATCCATAGACCACCACAGGGGAAACACGGGTTCAGGGAAAAGACCGAGCATGAGCCTGAGCAGGCTGAGAACTTGCAAGCGTAGCCTCAAAGAAGGTCTTCACCCATCTCGAAGAGCCCCGAGCAGAGATATCCACCCGCGCAGTACCAGGCACAACCCTAGAAGGAACAAAGCCTTTGTCACAACCAGCCAGACCCGTTGTGACCATTGTCTCCACAGGAACCTTTGCAGAAGGTCGAGGCAAGGAAATCTTTCGGCATGGGGACATGGATTTCCCATCACACCCAATTAGCCCCAATTTGTCTGCAGTGATCTTTGTATCCACTGCAAAGACCGATGCAGAAGGAAGCAAAGTTGGAAGAGGCAACAAGGAAACCATAGGCGGAGGGCCCCCATAAGTCCCTCCAACAACACTTGACACCAAAGAAACGCCCACCCCCAGTGTGCCATTACCGTTAGGACTCTCGCCCATGCACACAGACGCAAAAGCATTTGAAAGGCCCTTGCCTAGCACACCAATGGGCAAATTCAACGTGGACATGTTTTTTAACACATTGGTTATGTTAATTATGAAAATATTTTTACATTCGGTGATCAATCATTTCTTTGCCAAGGGGTTCGACACTAACACCAAAGACCAATTAGAAATTAAGAGATTAAGTAATGTTATATTTGAGAAAGGAGATATTTCTTATTGGAATATAAAATAAGTTAGAAATAAAGAATTTTGGACTTGTAAAATTATTAAGAAGCTTGATTCAAAAATGTATATGAAGTGGACTTAGTAGAAGACCTTCATATATTACTAGTGTATAACATTGTAGGTTTATATGGGTATCATGAAAGGGAATTGGAAAAAATAAGTACAAATAGATGGGAAAAAGTTAGTAACAAGATCATGAACAAAATAAATTATGGACAAAAAATTGGAAGAAGCATTAGAAGTATGAAGTATGAAGAATATTTTGTAAAGTGGAAAATAATGTTTGTTGAATATTCTACATGGTTATTTCAGTTGAGGTGAACCATTTTGTTCCTTCCATCGAACACAAAGTGGGGGACTCACTTTTCAATTACCCATTGTGTCTGATGTAGAATCATGTGTGTCTAAAAGTAATCTTATATCAACTAATCTTGTTTTAACATTTATTTGTTTTGTAGGTGTTTTAAATATTTATTGGTTGTTTTCTAATATGTTTACCAACACCTATACTAATTAAGTAAATTTAATTAATTAAGTACATAGTAGCCTATATAAATAATTGATGATAGATGGTATTGATAATTAGATAATTATACTAACTATTTTAGGAGAGTAAATGTGAAGAGGATAAGACCGCTTAAGTCTAAGTTTGAAGATAAACAAAGCTAATGCGAGTCTAGAATTAGCTTGATACTATTATGATCTTGGATTTTGCAATGAACTTAGAGTATTTCAAGGTTGAGGTTCAACAATCTAGGTTAGATCCATAATGTACCAACAAAACCTTACATAGTGATGAATACTAGATATATTGTGTCACCAACCAGCAAAAATTATTGCACAAGTGCACAAACATGTTGACTAAACAAAAGCTTTCATGGTTGCATTCATAAGAATGAAAATTGTATCCATAATAAGGTAACATGAACTGCTAGGTTTATATATGATCAATCCATCCTAGTAACTACCACATTCATAGTATTAGGGCATGATCAAAATGTTTATAAGCTTAGATAAGAATCATTTACCTCTAACCAGTAATGAAAGAAAAGCTAGATTCCAAATTTGAAATAAATAAATTGAGACATACCTCCTTCGTCCTTCTCCTATATCCTTTGAAATCAAGTTGATAACATAAGCAACCAATTACCTATAGTAGCCATGTCCTTTCAAACAAATCAAAGATATCTTGTTGAAGATGAAAACACAAGTATCCAAGTGAGATTTATTTACTCATCTAAATAAATATGACACAAAATAAATATCATATCATCAATTGCATTATCAAATCTATACCATTTGTTGCATTATCATGAAGTGGAAGGGAGAGAGAGAGAGAGAGAGAGAGAGCATCACCGGGACAATTTTCACCCTGCCACGAAGCCATAAGCTTCCTCGTGCTACCCTATGAAGGAATCCCGTCCCATCATGAAGAGTCTAGTAATCCATGGTCAACATGTGTGAAATTGTGCAACTATGGAATAACTAACATATGCATCCTATTAAAGCCCAAGAAAAAATATCTAGGCATATTTCCTTTACTTTTGGAGTGACTCATTATAACTCAACAACCCTCTCTAATCTGAAATTGGAGACTCCCTCGAGTTCAACTTGGTTTTCACTTAGCACCTTTTTACACATGCTAGGTAAGAATTTATATGTATACTCCAGAACTGGGAACTTAAGGTTCTCTTATTGCATGATTACTTTAAAATCCTTAGGCTACAATCAATTGTTAAGCAATTTACCATTTTTCCTTACAATAATATTGGGACTTCCATTAACCAATAGGGTAAGATTACACTCAAGGGTATTATTTTCTCTTGCATAGGATTGTTGGTTACTATAGATGAATGCACAAGTTTAGGACAAAGTACTAGAAAATAACCTCATATCTATAGCATCATAATGCTTATAACTAAACTTCATAATATTGATGTTTAATTTCTTTTTCCATAGAGTCAAAATGTTGGTTTGAGATTCCCTATGCCTATTGTTTAGTACTACAGTAGTCATGAGAATGCTCATAATTTCACCAGCTTTCCTATGGTTGTTGTAAAATGCTACAGTAGTCATATACAAGCTCATAACCAATATCTCTTAAATCCTTTTGTGAAAAAAATTGTTTTTCTAAAAAAAAAATCTATTATCAAATCACACCCTAGCTGTAATCATTATTTGCCTTAATGACCACTCAACTTTCAATAGCCTTTACAAAACTCTCCTTTCCAGCTAGTGTATAATTCAGCCTATTAGCTTATTTAAGCAATATTTTCATAACAGTCTATCTATTCTAGATTTGTTTCGAATCAGTAAAGTAATGATTTAAAATATTGGAACTTTGATCATAAAAGTCCATTTGATTGGTATTAAACCACTATTAAATCAACATAGAACATTTTTATGAAATGGAGTTGAGAGTGACCAGCATTGCAAGTTGAGAAAACATAAACTCTATTATCATTATTTTTAAAAAGTGTTCACTGTTATGTTTTTCCCTACTTTGAGTTCATTCATGATGTACTGCAGATTTGTATTTCATCAATCTAAAAGGTGACAATATCAAGATTTTGATTTTACTATCATGCAATAGAATTTGTTGCATTTTAATCCCCAAATATGGTATTTTTCACCCTTAAATCTTCATGAGAACAACACTCAAACTCAGTCCTTGACTAGAGATTGAAAATACTTGCTTAGAGCATCTTTTTTTTTTTAATTTAGAAGATTGAAGCAATGTGTTTGATGTGGCCAGAGTATTAAGCTTCAAGCTTTAGAAAGTAAAGAGAATCAAGTAATTTCCAGTTGCGGCTAGCCCTTCATTTCCAACATCCAATTGAAGGACTAAACTAGGATCACATACCTGTAAAAGATAATGAGCAGAGATTATCACCTCTTATTCACATGCAACCCCTTCCTCCTCCTTGTAGTTGTTCTCCTATTCTCCAAAAAAATGAATGAATCCCCAATTCTCTTCTACTTCTTTATTACCTCATAATCAACCCTCCTTACTACGTGGAAATAAGGGTAGACTCTCTATGTGCAAGGTGTTTACTTGTTTTAAAAACCCTTTATTTTTGTTGACAGTTGGCTACAAACTTATGCGTTGGCCTCCCTTTAAATTTTTGTCTTTTTAATGCCTTGGAATGGTACGTACCTTCTTAAAGGTACTCCTTTGTTCTTTTTAAAACAATTTCTTTATGATATTGCTATCAGGATTCAATCGTGTAGTTTTCGAGTCAAACTCATTGACCCTTCCTAGTACAATATATAATTTGGGAATTGCACTAGGGGTTCGTGTGTGCTACTCTCACACCATTGCCCCCAATGGCTAGAATCCCCTTCCTAATGATACTCTCTCTCTCTCTCTTCGGCAAGAACACATACCTATATTGTGACACTCCAATAACAGGTTCAACATTAATCCGCTTCAAATAATGAAAATCAAGCTTAACAATTTATCTACAATGGTAGCATCTCCATCTAAAGCTCAATCATATAGCTATGTATGAATTAATAGAAATTCATTCATACACCTTAATTAACCTCATTCGATGTATCATCAAAATGATTATTTTTTAACAATCAACCGAAACAACCATTTTTTTTATATCCAAATAGAACAACAAACAAGACAATATAGAATTTTAGGGCCAACCGTTATGTTAGTTAGGTTTCACATTCAGATGAGCATCCATATCACATGACAATATAAAATTTAGGGTCGAGTTTCATATTCAGCTAAACATCTATACCAAATTTAGGGTCGGCTCACAATTAGGGTTGTGACACATAATCACATAATCATCCTATAGCTCTAGATGACCATGCACAATACATTTTTTTTCTCTTTTATTCACCTAATAGGTTTGAGTCTACTTTGCTAATTTGAACAGTAGTTGTATTTTAAAATAACTTAGAAAGATTATTATTCCATTGCAAGTAGACAAATTCTCCTACATCATCTCCTCGAAATGTGTAAACTAGTTTGTAGATAGCAAGCAAGGGCCCTAGAATGATGTATACTTTTAAAACACCAAATCCAAGTGTTGTTATTAGTTGCTCCTCCAATACTCTAAAATGGAAAAGTTTTGAATGATTGTTTGATGTGAAATGAATACAATTAAATATCTTTTAATATTAGCACATAACATCACATTTTGCCAAACATGTGTTTATTTGACTTGGGGTGAGAAATAAAGAGGCCAATTAACCAATTTTAAATTTTAAAAAGGAAACAAACAAGTCCAAACTATAGGGTTGACCCCGTGACCATAGAAAGGATCATAAGTAATCAAATGGTCAAATTTAGGTGACTAGCAACTACATGGAGGTAGGTACATATGTGAGAGATAGATATGTGAATAGGACAATGTATAAGAGTGTGTAAATGTAAAGATAAAATAACAGCTAAGAAAATGAGAGTGTGTGTACATAAAAATAGATAAAAAGAAGGAAAATGAATCCAACTTCACACAAAATTATACTATTTGTCAATATATATATTAAAATATTTCAACAGAATAAACATAAAACTAACTGAAAATGACATGAATATTTTTTTTACCATTATAATTATACATAAATATTTTTTATTTCATTAAAGAAAATTAAATAATAATGTTTCACATTATTATTTAAAATTATAGAGTATATAATTATATTTTCTTCCATTATATATCACCTAAGAGTCTCAAAAAAAAAATATTAAGTTTTTTTAATAATATAGTAAGGAATCATTCAAAATAAAATATTATAAAATGTCTATGATGTTCATTATCTATTGGTCCAACTTTTATGACAAACAAACATATAAAATAATTTAAAATTTATAAAAGAATGCTTTTATGTGATCCTTCATTTGGGAAAGAAGGGGGAGTTTAAAAGAATTGTCCAAGGTGCAGGGAAAATTTGTATGGAGGTCAAATTTTGTTGTAAAGGTACATAAAGATGTGGTTTTCTTTACATTTGTAGCTTTTTACTTCAATTTTGCTAAAATAAATAAATAAATGGTTTATTTTTTATATTTTTATTAAATTTATTATTTTAATGTGTTGTATATCAAAATTAATTTGTTTTTAATTAATTATACTTTGTTTAATTTGATTCAATTTTTAATAGTTAATATAAATATTTTTTAAATATACAATTATTTCAATTTCAATTTTGATTATATATTTAATTGGGATTTAGGAACCAGGAAAAATGAAAATAATTTCAGGATGCTAGTGGTCACAAGTCACCAGTCCCTTATTTCAATAACTTTATTTGTTGTTTTTATTAAAATAAATAAATATATGAACATAATTTAAATGAAATAATTTTAATATATTTTGTTAAAAAACATTTAACTGCTTTATTCTTTATTTTTACTATTGATTTTTTATATTTCACTCTATAAATTTCATAATATTATATTTATATACTTTTAATTTTAAATTTGGAAAAAAACTGACAAATATAATTAAACAATTATTGAGTGATCTTATATTGTTTGAGTTTAAATTATTATTACAACCATTTAATTAGTGAATTTTTAATCTAAACTAACCTCTTATAATGGCTAAAAATCCATCTTATTCAATCACTTTTTAAAAAAAAAAATTCTTTGCACTATTTTTTCCTTTTTGTTGTGTATTTTCACGGTATAGGAAAATTCACTCCCAACATTTCATCATCAGCAATTTAATCATTAACATCATCACCCTGATATATTCATGCATATACCTTTTTAATGCATTCAATAGAATCATTGTACCAAGACAATGAATTGCGATCACAACGATAAATTGCTAATGATTAATTGCTCACGATGAATTATTTTGTTTTGAGTTTATATTTAAAAAAATAGTCAATCTTCTATTAATTTATAAGAATTTTATCAATAACTTTGATTTTGTGAGTCGCCCATCTTCCATTTATTCTAAATTTTAAGTTGTCAGCTGCAAGAAAAAATGTGAACATACTCAACCGTTACATCACACCCCTTGCACTGTAGATAAAAATCTTAATTAAAACTCTATTTTATAATGACCAACAAAAGTATAATATTGAAGTTGTTATATGTGACTCGTCCATTATAGATTTAATGCATGTCACTAATCCCTGATAAGCCTATTCATTACCTCCCTTCTATGAAAGTTCAAAACAGAATTATTACAGCAGAGATTATTTCTTATGTTCAGAAAACAAAAATTCACTTGGTCAAATGAAATTGGTATCCTTTTTAACTTTCAGATCTGGTTCTAGAGGTAGCTTAAGAGACAAAGGATGGAATTTAAAATAAATCAGAATCATGACGACGGATGCATCCTTTGAGTACTATATATAAGACTGTGCAACAAACAAATATGGCTTTTATGCTCTAATGATCTAAGAGAGGTAGAGGAGATTGCAACTTTGATGGTGAATTGATGACAAAGTACTGTAGTTGCTATTGATTGGCCAACAAGGAATGGCATACAAGTCTACAAACAATTGAACAAGCAACACTAGCAAATTAATACTGCCTCTTCAAGCTATAATTTGGTCAAAGGCAAACTATACCTAACAAAAACACTTAGGTAAGTTGTAGATCTGCAGATTACTTTTTTTTGCCATGTCTACTGCTTTGAGAGTGTTGTGGCTGAATGCTTGGCCATGTATCCTACTCCATTGAGTAATAACCTTAGCTTCACTATTAGACCAGCCCATTGTGTGCACATATTTAAGGATTAATTTCTTCGATAAATATATATATAAAAAAATAGGTTTTGCTCTGCCTGAACATTTAATTTATTTATTTATGCAGATCTTTGAAAGATAACATTTGAGGGAATTAGAGTTTCAATAGCATTGAGATATAAAATTCTGAGTTGCAGGGTTCTTCTCCAAGGGTTCTGTCCGAGCACGCCTAGGGTTCGGCCTAAGCACCCCGGGTACGTTGTGGGTCCTTCAGTGACCCATAGCGTACTCAAAGCACCAAGGAGGGATCCGAGTATGACGACCCATAGTGTACTCTAGGTGCTTTGAAAAAATGTCCAAATTTTTTAAAAAACACATCTTAAACCTAAACTGACTCAATTTGCAAACACACAAGACCAGAAACACTATTTTTTTTTTGCCTCCCTCCCATTGTTGATTTTTGAAGGTTTTCTCTTCTTTTTTAAGGTGAGAGCTATGAAGGAGTTCAACCTACAGCAACAAGGGAGAAATCACTGCACAAAGAAGATCTAACCATCAAAGTTAAATGAATCTTTCCTTTTTTTCAAATTTTCAATAATTTTCTTGAAGAATTTTCAAGTTTTTTTTGTTTTTTTGTAAGTCTTGAATTTTCTTTTTTAAAAATTATGCTAAATAAGGCTATAATGCCAAAAAATTAGTTGTTGTATTGTTAATTTGTGATATTTTTTATTTATTTTAGGTTCATAACTTCATACAGAATGGTCAGTTCAGTTGGCCCAAATCTAGAGAGTCAATTCAAATATGATGCATCGTCACCTCTTTGGTGACATACAACAATGAATGAACAAATTTCCAATAGTAGGGGTTATTTGACATTGTAGTCAATGTGGAATTCATATAAGAGCTCGTACTTTCAAGTGAAAGCTCATTTATACACTTTTCCTTTACAAGGAATAAAAGTTTACCCCAGACCAAATAAAAAAGGGTTGCCAAAACAAAAAATATTGGCTTATATTAAAGAACAAGAAAAGGTTGATATGGTATGTAAAAAATCAAAGTCAATGGCACATCCTCTTGCCAAGAGAAACTTACCAAGACCTTCTAGTGGCTTATCACAACCAACTGACCCACATCCTTTCATACAAATGCCACCATTTCTTGAAAAAGATAATGTTTCAATTACACGAAAAAGAGGTCCATTGGAGAATGCCTTCAAAATTGAAGCAAATGAGATTGTAGATCAGAGCATTGCTCGTTGCATTTATGGCAATGGGTTTCCTTTCAACCTTGTTAGATCACCTTATTGGAGGGAAATTGTGATAGCCATTTCCAATACAACTTCTGATTATGTTAGTCATGATGGGTGAAAATAATGTAATCAACTTTTCAATAGATTACGCTATCTAGATTTCAGCCACAGCTATGTGAGATATAATCTCTCCTCTCAAAAAGGGGAGGCGCCCTTCTTACTGCTGACAGAAGCTATAGTAAAACTAATAAAGTACTTACAAAATGTACACTACACTTATGAAATGGGGGGCGAAGGGGGGGTGTTACATTCATGCTTCTCTCTTTTTTCAAAGAAGATGTTTACAATGCTTCACGATTTGAAAGTTCTAGATCTAATAACTGAAACATG